>OX451741.1:214522192-214914692 GCA_948472305.1 Vicia faba | reverse complement strand
AGGCGTATGGGGTAGGCGTAGGGGTAGACGTGAGGGGTAGGCGTAGGCGTAGGCGTAGGTGTACGGGAGGGGGTAGGGGGTGGAGGTTGGAGTAGGGGGTGGAGGGGTAGGGGTAAGGGAGGGCGTAGGGGGAGGGGTAGGCGTAGGAGTAGCGTAGGGGGTACGCGTGGGGGTTAGGGGTAGGTAGGGGTAGGGGTAGGGGGTAGGTAGGGGTAGGGGGTAGGTAGGAGTAGGCGTGGGTAGGGGTAAGGGTGGGCGTAGGAGTAAGAGTAAACATGGGGGGTAGGGGGTAGGGGGTAGGGGTAGGCGTAGGGGTAGGGGTAGGGGTAGGGGTAGGGGTAGGCGTTGGAGGTAGGGGTAGGAGTAGGAGTAGGAATAGGCGTGGGGGTAGGGGTAGGGGTAGGTAGGAGTAGGCGTAAACGGGGTAGGGGTAGACGTGGGGGGTAGGGGTAGGCGTAGGCGTAGGCGTATGGGAGGGGGTAGGGGGTGGAGGTTGGAGTAGGGGTGGAGGGGGAGGGGGTAGGGGAGGGGGAGGGCGTAGGGGTAGGAGTAGGCGTAGGGGTAGGAGTAGGCGTTGGCGTAGGCGTAGGCGTAGGCGTAGGGGGGTAGGGGGTACGCGTAGGAGGGGTAGGGGGTACGCGTAGGAGGGGTTGTGGGGGTAGGGTAGGGGTAGGGGATAAGGGTAGGGGTGCGGTAGGGGTAGGGTTAGGGTTAGGGTTAGGGTAGGGGTAGGGGGTGGGTATGAGTTGGGTAGGTTAGGGTATGGGTGGGGTAGAGTAGGGTAGGGTAGGGTTGGGTAGGGTAGTGTAGTGTAGGGTAGAGTAGAGTAGGGTAGGGTAAGGTAGAGTAGGGTAGGGTAAAGTAGGGTAAAGTAGACTAGGGTAAAGTAGGGTAGAGTAGGGTAGGGTAGGGTAGGATAGAGTAGGGTAGGGTAGGGTAGCGTAGAGTAGGGTAGAGTAAGATAGAGTAGGGGTAGGGTAGGGTAGGGTTGGATAGGGTAGTGTAGTGTAGGGTAGAGTAGAGTAGGGTAGGGTAGGGTAAAGTAGACTAGGGTAAAGTAGGGTAGAGTAGGGTAGGGTAGGATAGAGTAGGGTAGGGTAGGGTAGCGTAGAGTAGGGTAGAGTAGAGTAGAGTAGAGTAGAGTATAGTAGGATAGAGTAGAGTTGAGTAGGGTAGAGTAGAGTATAGTAGGCTAGGGTAGAGTAGGGTAGGGTAAGGTAGGGTAGGCTAGGGTAGAGTAGGGTAGGGTAGGGTAGGGTAGGGTAGTGTAGGGGAGTAGGGGTAGGGTAGAGTAGGGTATGGTAGGGTTGGGTAGGGTAGGGTAGGGTAGAGGGTAGGGTAAAGTAGGGTAAAGTAGACTAGGGTAGAGTAGGGTAGCGTAGTGTAGGGTAAGATAAGGTAGGGTAGGGTAGAGTAGGATATAGTAGGGGTAGGGTAGAGTAGGGTAAGGTAAGGTGGGGTAGAGGGTAGAGTAGCGTAGGGTAGAGTAGCGTAGGGTTGAGTAGGGTAGAGTAGAGTAGGGTAGTGTAGAGTAGGGTAGGATAGAGTAGAGTAGAGTAGAGTAGAGTAGAGTAGGGTAGGGTAGGGTAGGGTAGAGTATAGTAGAGTATGGTTGGGTAGGGTAGGGTAAAGTAGAGTAGGGTAGGGTAGGGTAGGATTGGGTAGAGTAGGGTAGAGTAGGAGTAGAGGTAGGAGCAGGGATAGAGTAGGGTAGGGTAGGGTAGGTTAGGTTAGGGTAGGAGTAGAGTATGGTAGGGTGGGGGAGGTTAGAGTAGAGTAGGGTAGGGTAGGGGTAAGAGTAGGAGTAGGGGTAGGGTAAGGTGGGGTAGGTTAGGGTAGGGGTGGGGTAGAGGTAGGGTAGGGTAGGGGTAGGGGGTAGGTGGTAGGGGTAGGGTAAGGTAGAGTAAGGGGGTAGGGGTAGGGGTAGGGTACGGTACGGTAGGGGTAGGGGATATGGGTAGAGGGTAGGGGTAGGTGTAGGGGTAGGTGTAGGGGTAGGGTAAGGTAGGGTAAGGTGGTAAGGGGGAAAGGGTAGAGTAGGGTAGGGTAGAGTGGAGTAGCGTATCGTAGGGTAGGGTAGAGTAGGGTAGAGTATGATATAGTAGGGTAGGGTAGGGTAGAGTAGGGTAGAGTATGATATAGTAGGGTAGGGTAGGGTAGGGTAGGGTAGAGTAGAGTAGGGTATGATAGAGTAGGGTAGAGTAGAGTAGGGTAGAGTAGCGTATGGTAGAGTAGGGTAGAGTATGGTAGAGTAGGGTAGGGTCGGGTAGGGTAGGGTATAGTAGAATAGGGTAGGATAGGGTAGAGTAGAGTATAGTAGAGTAGAGTAGAGTACGGTAAGGTAGAGTAGGGTAGGGTAGGGTAGATTTAAGTAGAGTAGGGTAGGAAAGAGTAGAGTTGAGTAGGGTAGGATAGAGTAGAGTTGAGTAGGATAGAGTAGAGTAGGGTGGGGTAGAGTATAGTATAATAAAGTAGGGTAGGGTAGAGTAGGGTAGGGTAGGATAGAGTATGGTAGGGTAGAGTAGGGTAGGGTAGGATAGAGTATGGTAGGGTAGAGTAGAGTATGGTAGGGTAGGGTAGGGTGTAGTAGGGTAGGGTAGAGTATGGTAGGGTAGGGTAGCGTAGAGAAGGGTATGGTAGGGTAGGGTATAGTATAGTAGAGTAGAGTAGAGTAGAGTAGGATAGAGTAGGATAGAGTAGAGTTGAGTAGGGTAGAGTAGAGTAGAGTAGAGTAGAGTAGGATAGTGTAGAGTAGGATAGGGTAGGGTATGGTAGGGTAGGGTAGAGTAGAGTAGAGTAGAGTAGAGTAGAGTAGGGTAGGGTAGGATAGAGTAGGGGTAGGGTAGAGTAGGGAAGAGTAGGGTAGGCTAGGGTAGAGTAGAGTAGGGTAGGGTAGAGTAGGGTAGAGTAGGGTATGGTAGGGTAAGGTAGGGTAGAGTAGGGTAGAGTTAGGGTAAGGTAGAGTTAGGGTAGGGTAGGGTAGGGTAGAGTATGGTAGGAGTAGAGTAGTAGGGTAGGGTAGGGTAGGGTAGGGTATAGTAGAGTATGGTAGGGTAAGGGAAGGGTAGGGTAGGGTAGGGGTAGGAGTAGGAGTAAGGGTAGGGTAGGGTGAAGTAGGTTAGGGTAGGGGTGGGGTAGAGGTAGGGTAGAGGGTAGGGGTAGGGGTAAGGTAGGGTAAGGGGGTAGGGGTAGATTAGGGTAGGGTAGGGTAGGGTAGAGTAGATTATAGTAGAGTAGCGTAGTGTAGGGTTGAGTAGGGTAGGGTAGGGTAGAGTAGGGTATGGTAGGGTAAAGTATGATATAGTAGGGTAGGGTAGGGTAGAGTAGAGTAGAGTATAGTAGATTAGAGTAGGGTAGAGTAGCGTAGGGTAGAGTATGGTAGGGTAGGGTATGGTATAATAGAGTAGGGTATGATAGGGTAGGGTAGGGTAGAGTATAGTAGAGTAGAGTAGAGTAGGGTAGAGTAGCGTAGGGTAGAGTATGGTAGGGTAGGGTAGGGTAGGGTATGGTATAATAGAGTAGGGTAGGATAGGGTAGGGTATGGTAGGGTAGGGTAGGGTAGAGTAGAGTAGAGTAAGGTAGGGTATGGTATGGTATGGTAGGGTAGGGTAGGATAGGATATAGTAGAGTATAGTAGAGTAGAGTAGGGTAGGGTAGGGTAGGGTAGGGTAGGATATAGTAGAGTATAGTAGAGTAGAGTAGGGTAGGGTTGAGTATAGTAGAGTAGAGTAGAGTAGGGTAGGGTAGGGTAGAGTAGGTTAGGCTAGCGTAGGGTAGGAGTAGAGTAGAGTAGTAGGGTAGGGTAGGGTAAGATAGGGTAGGGTAGGGTAGAGTAGAGTATGGTAGGATGGAGGAGGGATGAGTAGGGTAGGGGTAGGAGTAGGAGTAGGGGTATGGTAGGGTAGGGTGGAGTAGGTTAGGGTAGGGGGTGGGGTAGAAGTAGGGCAGAGGGTAGGGGTATGGGTAGGGGTAGGGGTAAGGGTAAGAGGGTAGGGGTAGGTTAGGGTAGGGGTATGGGTAGGGGTAGGGGTAAGGTAGGGTAAGGGGGTAAGGGTAGGGTAAGGGGGTAGGGGTAGGGTAGGGTAGAGTAGGGTAGAGTATGGTAGGGTAGGGTATGGTATAATAGAGTAGGGTAGGATAGGGTTGGGTAGGGTAGGGTAGAGTAGAGTAAAGTAGAGTAGGGTAGGGTAGGGTATGCTAGGATAGAGTAGAGTAGAGTAGAGTATAGTAGGGTAGAGTAGGGTAGGGTAGGGTAGGATAGAGTAGAGTATAATAGAGTAGAGTAGGGTAGGGTAGAGTAGAGTAGAGTAGAGTAGAGTAAGGTATTGTAGGGTAGGGTAGGGTAGGATAGGGTAGGGTATGGTAGGGTAGAGTAGGGTAGAGTAGTGTGGGGTAAGGTGGGGTAGGGTGGGGTAGAGTAGGGTAGAGTAGCGTAGGGTAGGGTAAGGTAGGGTAGGGTAGGGTAGAGTAGGATAAAGTAGGGGTAGGGTAAGGGGGTAAGGGTAGGGTAAGGGGGGTAGGGGTAGGGTAAGGTAGAGTAAGGTAGGGTAGAGTAGATTATAGTAGAGTCGGGTAGGGTAGGGTAGGGTAGAGTAGGATAGGGTAGGATAGGGTAGGGTAGAGTAGGGTAGTGTAGAGTAGAGTAAAGTAGAGTAGGGTAGAGTAGCGTAGGGTAGAGTATGGTAGGGTAGGGTGTGGTATAATAGAGTAGGGTAGGATAGGGTATGGTAGGGTAGGGTAGGGTAGGGTAGGGTAGGGTAGGGTAGGGTAGAGTAGAGTAGAGTAGAGTAGAGTAGAGTAGGGTAGAGTAAGGTAGGGTAGGGTAGGATAGAGTAGAGTATAATAGAGTAGAGTAGGGTAGGGTAAAGTAGAGTAGAGTAGAGTAAGGTAGGGTAGGGTAGGGTAGGATAGGGTAGGGTATGGTAGGGTAGAGTAGATTAGGGTAGAGTAGGGTAGAGTAGTGTGGGGTAAGGTGGGGTAGGGTAGGGTTGAGTAGGGTAGAGTAGCGTAGGGTAGGGTAAGGTAGGGTAGGGTATGGTAGAGTAGGATAGAGTAGGGGTAGGGTAGAGTAGAATAAGGTAGGGTGGGGTAGAGGGTAGGGTAGGGTAGGGTATGGTAGAGTAGAGTAGCGTAGGGTAGCGTAGGGTATAGTAGGTTAGAGTAGAGTAGGGTAGAGTAGAGTAGAGTAGAGTAGAGTATGGTAGCGTAGAGTAGCGTATAGAGTAGGATAGAGTAGAGTAGAGTTGGGTAAGGTAGAGTAGGGTAAGGTAGAGTGGGGTATGGTATGGTAGGGTAGGGGTAGGGTAGGGTATGGTAGGATATGGTAGAGTTAAGTAGAGTAGGGTAGGAAAGAGTAGAGTTGAGTAGGGTAGGATAGAGTAGAGTTGAGTAGGATAGAGTAGAGTAGGGTGTGGTAGAGTATAGTATAGTAGAGTAGGGTAGGGTAGGGTAGGGTAGAGTAGGGTAGGGTAGGATAGAGTATGGTAGGGTAGAGTAGAGTATGGTAGGGTAGGGTAAGGTATAGTAGGGTAAGGTAGAGTATGGTAGGGTAGGGTAGGGTAGGATAGAGTAGCGTAGGGTATGGTAGGATAGCGTAGAGTAGGGTATGGTAGGGTAAGGTAGAGTAGAGTAGAGTAGAGTAGAGTATAGTTGAGTAGAGTAGGATAGAGTAGAGTTGAGTAGGGCAGAATAGAGTAGAGTAGAGTAGAGTAGGGTAGGGTAGGGTAGGGTAGGGTAGGGTAGAGTAATGTAGAGTAGGGTAGGGTAGGGTAGAGTAGGATAGAGTAGGATAGAGTAGGGGTAGGGTAGAGTAGGGTTAAGTAGGGTAGGCTAGGGTAGAGTAAAGTCGGGTAGAGTAGGGTAAAGTAAGGTAGGATAAGGTAGGGTAGGGTAGGGTAGAGTATAGTATGGTAGGGTAGAGGTGGGTAAGGTAGGGTATAATAGGGTAGAGTTAGGGTCGGGTATGGTAGGGTAGTATGGTAGGAGTAGAGTAGTAGGGTAGGGTAGGGTAGGGTAGAGTAGAGTATGGTAGGGTGGGGGAGGGTAGAGTAGGGTAGGGGTAGGAGTAGGAGTAAGGGTAGGTTAGGGTAGGGGGTGGGGTAGAGGTAGGGTAGGGGTAGGGGTAAGTTAGGGTAATGGGGTAGGGGTAGATTAGGGTAGGGTAGGGTAGAGTAGATTATAGTAGAGTAGCGTATGGTAGGGTATAGTAGAGTAGGGTAGGGTAGGGTAGGGTAGAGTAGGGTAGGGTAGAGTATGATATAGTAGGGTAAAGTCACTCTTATCTCATTTATAAATATTTTCTTATATTGGAACCAACTATTTATACGAATTTAATTTATTCAAGTATGTTGATTAATTTATTACCAATTGGTTGGATTTGCGATGTATGATTCTCAAGTACAAATTGGTGCCACTCCATAGTACATGGCTAATTTTTACATGGTAAGTGGTTTTCTTTTTAATGAAATTGGTTTTTGAAATCTCATGTTTTAGCCACATCTTTTTAATCATATTTCTACTCTCAGTGCATGCCCACATCAGAATTCGTACGAATGCACGAATTTCCCATTAGTAATACAATATGAGTACTAATTAAACAATTAATATATATATTAAAAAAATATATAATATAATTTTATTTAAAAAAAAAATAATAAAATTTGCTTAGAATTCAAAAAAAATATTATATTTTATAATTGTTATCAATAAATATTAAACTTTATTTTTAAAGAAAGAATATATATTTTTCTAAAATTTAAGCAAATTTTATTATTTTTTAATTAATTAAAAACATAAGTAAATTTTATATTTTGAAAAAATTCATACGTGTGTATTTTCATTTTAAATTTTGAGTTTAAAAGATTTTTTTATTTGGTTACGTCTATTCAAAATATTAATAGAATATAATTATAGATTAAACTGAATATATATATATATATATATATATATATATATATATATATATATATATATATATATATATATATATATATATATATATATATATATATATATATATATATATATATATATATATATATATAGTAGGGGTAGGAGTAGGAGTAGGAGTAGGAGTAGGAGGGGGGGTAGGGGTATGCGTAGGAGTAGGAGTAGGAGTAGGAGTAGGAGGGGGGGTAGGGGTGGGAGGCGTAGGTAGGGGTAGACGTAAGGGTAGGGGTAGACGTAGGTAGGAGTAGGGGGTAGGGGTAGACGTAGGGTAGGGTTAGGAGTAGGAGTAGGAATAGAAGGGGTAGGGGTAGGGGTAGGGATAGGAGTAGGAGTAGGAGTAGGAGTAGGGGTAGGGGGTAGGAGTAAGAGTAAGGGGGGTAGGCGTGGGGGGTAGGCGTAGGGGTAGACGTGGGGGGTAGGCATATGGGAGGGGGTAGGGGGTGGAGGTTGGAGTATGGGATGGAGGGGTAGGGGTAGGGAAGGGCGTAGGGGGAGGGGTAGGCGTAGGAGTAGGCGTAGGGGGTACGTGTGAGGGGGGGGGGGTTAGGGGTAGGTAGGGGTAGGGGTAGGGAGTAGGTAGGAGTAGGCGTGGGTAGGGGTAAGGGTGGGCGTAGGAGTAAGAGTAAACATGGGGGTAGGGGTAAGGGTGGGCGTAGGAGTAAGAGTAAACATGGGGGTAGGGGTAGGCGTATTGAGGGGTAGGGGTAGGGGTAGGGGTAGGCGTAGGCGTAGGGGTAGGGGGTGGAGGTTGGAGTAGGGGTAGGCGTTAGAGGTAGAGGTACGGGTAGGAGTAGGAGTAGGAGTAGGCGTGGGGGTAAGGGTAGGGGTAGGGGCAGGCGTGGGGGTAGGGGTAGGCGTAGGGGTAGGTAGGAGTAGGTGTAGGCGAGGTAGGGGTAGACGTGGGGGGTAGGGGTAGGCGTAGGCGTAGGCGTATGGGAGGGGGTGGAGGGGGAGGGGGTAGGGGTAGGGGGAGGGGTAGGCGTAGGGGTAGAGGTAGGAGTAGGCGTAGTGGGGTAGGGGCACGCGTAGGAGGGGTTGGGGGTAGGGGTAAGGGTAGGGGGTAGGTAGGGGTAGGGGTAGGGAGTAGGTAGGAGTAGGCGTGGGTAGGGGTAAGGGTGGGCGTAGGAGTAAGAGTAAACATGGGGGTAGGGGTAAGGGTGGGCGTAGGAGTAAGAGTAAACATGGGGGTAGGGGTAGGCGTATTGAGGGGTAGGGGTAGGGGTAGGGGTAGGGGTAGGGGTAGGCGTAGGCGTAGGGGTAGGGGGTGGAGGTTGGAGTAGGGGTAGGCGTTAGAGGTAGAGGTACGGGTAGGAGTAGGAGTAGGAGTAGGCGTGGGGGTAAGGGTAGGGGTAGGGGCAGGCGTGGGGGTAGGGGTAGGCGTAGGGGTAGGTAGGAGTAGGTGTAGGCGAGGTAGGGGTAGACGTGGGGGGTAGGGGTAGGCGTAGGCGTAGGCGTATGGGAGGGGGTGGAGGGGGAGGGGGTAGGGGTAGGGGGAGGGGTAGGCGTAGGGGTAGAGGTAGGAGTAGGCGTAGTGGGGTAGGGGCACGCGTAGGAGGGGTTGGGGGTAGGGGGTAGGTAAGAGTAGGCGTGGGTAGGGATAGGGTAGGGTTGGGTAGGGTAGGATAGGGTAGAGTAGAGTGGGGTAGGGTGAGGTAGAGTAGGGTAGAGTAGGGTCGAGTAGCATAGGGTAGGGTAGGGTAAGGTAGGGTAGGGTAGGGTAGAGTAGGATAGAGTAGGATAGAGTAGGGGTAGGGTAGAGTAGGGTAAGGTAGGGTGGGGTAGAGGGCGGGGTAGAGGGTAGGGTAGGTTAGAGTAGGGTAGGTTAGAGTAGAGTAGTGTAGAGTAGGGTAGGGTAGAGTATAGTAGAGTAGAGTAGGGTAGGGTGGGGTAGGGTAGGGTAGGATAGAGTAGAGTAGAGTATGGTATGGTAGAGTATGGTAGGGTAAAGCGAAGTAGGGTAGGGTAGTGTAAAGTAGGAGTAGTGGTAGGAGTAGGGGGAGATTAGAGTAGGGTAGGGTAGGGTAGAGTAGGTTAGGGTAGGGTAGGGTAGGAGTAGAGTAGAGTAGGGTAGGGTAGAGTAGAGTAGAGTAGGGTAGGGTAAGGTAGGGTAGAGTATGGTAGGGTAGAGTAGGGTAGGGTAAAGTAGAGTAGGGTATGGTAGAGTAGGATAGGGTAGAGTAGGAGTAGGGGTAGGAGTAGGGGTAGGAGTAGGGGTAGGGTAGAGTAGGTTAGGGTAGGGTAGAGTATGGTAGGAGTAGAGTAGAGTAGGGTAGGAGTAGAGTAGAGTAGGGTAGGGTAGGGTAGGATAGGATAGAGTAGAGTATGGTAGGGTGGGGGAGGATATAGTAGAGTAGGGTAGGGGTAAGAGTAGGAGTAGGAGTAGGGGTAAGAGTAGGAGTAGGGGTAGGATGGGGTAGGTTAGGGTAGGGGTGGGGTGGGGGTAGGGTAGGGTAAGGTAGGGTAAGGGGGTAGGGGGTAGGGTACGGTAGGGGTAGGGGATATGGGTAAAGGGTAGGGGTAGGTGTAGGGGATAGGTAGGGTAGGGTAGGCTAGGGTAGGGTAGGGTAGAGTAGAGAAGAGTAGGGTAGGGTAGGGTAGGGTAGGGTAGAGTAGAGTGAGGTAGGGTGAGATAGAGTAGGCGTAAGAGTAGGAGTAGGAGTAGGAGTAGGGGTAGGGGTAGGGGTAGGGGTAGGGGTAGGGGTAGGGGTAGGAGTAGGAGTAGGAGTATGAGTAGGAGTTGGAGTAGGATGGGGGGTAGGGGTAGGAGGCGTGGGTAGGGGTAGGGGTAGGGGTAGACGTAAGGGTAGGGGTAGACGTAGGTAGGAGTAGGGGTAGACGTAGGGTAAGGGTAGGAGTAGGAGTAGGAGGGGTAGGGGGTAGGGGGTAGGGGGTATGAGTAAGAGTAGGGGTAGGGGGTAGGAGTAGGAGTAGGGGGGGTAGGCGTAGGGGTAGGGGTAGACGTGGGGGGTAGGCGTAAGGGTAGGGGTAGACGTGGGGGGTAGGCGTAGGGTAGGGGTAGACGTAGGGTAGGGGTAGGAGTATGAGTAGGAGGGGTAGGGGGTAGAGTAGGAGTAGAGTAGGAGTATGGGTAGGAGTAGGGGGAGATTAGAGTAGGGTAGGGTAGGGTAGAGTAGGTTAGGGTAGGGTAGGGTAGGAGTAGAGTAGAGTAGAGTAGGGTAAGGTAGAGTAGGGTAGAGTAGGGTAGGGTAGGGTAGGGTAGAGTATGGTAGGGGAGAGTAGGGTAGGGTAAAGTAGAGTAGGGTATGGTAGAGTAGGATAGGGTAGAGTAGGAGTAGGGGTAGGAGTAGGGGTAGATTAGAGTAGGGTAGGGTAGGGTAGAGTAGGTTAGGGTAGGGTAGGGTAGGAGTAGAGTAGAGTAGAGTAGGGTAGGGTAGAGTAGGGTAGGGTAGGGTAGGGTAGAGTATGGTAGGGGAGAGTAGGGTAGGGTAAAGTAGAGTAGGGTATGATAGAGTAGGATAGGGTAGAGGAAGAGTAGGGGTAGGAGTAGGGGTAGAGTAGAGTAGGGTAGGGTAGGTTAGAGTATGTTAGGGTAGGGTAGGGTAGGGTAGGAGTAGAGTAGAGTATGGTAGGGTAGGGTAGGATAAGATAAAGTAGAGTATGGTAGGGTGGGGGAGGATATAGTAGAGTAGGGTAGGGGTAAGAGTAGGAGTAGGGGTAGGGTGGGGTAGGTTAGGGTAGGGGTGGGGTAGGGTATAGGGTAGGGGTGGGGTAGGGTAAGGGGGTAGGGTAAGGTAGGGTAAGGGGTAGGGGGTAGGGGTACGGTAGGGGTAGGGGATAGGGGTAGAGGGTAGGGGTAGGTGTAGGTGGGGTAGGGTAAGGTAGGGTAAAGGGGTAGGGGGTAGGGTACGGTAGGGGTAGGGGATAGGGGTAGAGGGTAGGGGTAGGTGTAGGGGATAGGTAGGGTAAGGTAGGGTAGGGTAGGGTAGGGTAGGGTAGAGTAGAGTAGAGTAGGGTAGGGTAGGGTAGGGTAGGGTAGGGTAGAGTATAGTGGGGTAGGGTGAGGTAGAGTAGGGTAGAGTAGGGTAGAGTAGCGTAGGGTAGGGTAAGGTAGGGTAGGGTAGAGTAGGATAGAGTAGGGGTAGGGTAGAGAAGGGTAAGGTAGGGTGGGGTAGAGGGTAGGGTAGGGTAGAGTAGATTAGTGTAGGGTAGCGTAGGGTAGAGTAAGGTAGAGTAGGATAGGTTAGAGTAGAGTAATGTAGAGTATGGTAGGGTAGAGTAGAGTAGAGTAGAGTAGGGTAGGGTAGGGTAGAGTAGAGTAGAGTATGGTAGGGTAGACTATGGTAGGGTAAAGTGGAGTAGGGTAGGGTAGAGTAGGATAGGGTAGAGTGGGGTAGAGTAGTAGTAGGGGTAAGAGTAGGGGTAGAAGTAGGGAGAGATTAGAGTAGGGTAGGGTAGGGTAGAGTAGGTTAGGGTAGGGTAGGGTAGGAGTAGAGTAGAGTAGGGTAGGGTAGGGTAGGGTAGGGTAGAGTAGAGTAGAGTATGGTAGGGTAGAGTTGGGTAGTGTGATCGGTGGATTTAGAACTGACTGTTTAACGCTGGTTCGCGAAATGTCGCAGAAGCAAGAGTCGCCACCGTCTTTTATTTTCTCCAACATGGACAGGACAAAAGCACAACAAAATTCCTTATGAGATAGTTTCTCGGTTCGGGAGGTAGATTTATAGAAAGGGATGGTGTTAGCACACTTTCTATCCATGGTTATCCATGGGCTCTTAGATACTTGCTCATTGTGTTTTCAAAAGATGTTTGCTTTTCAAAGTGTGAGTGAGTTTGAAAAAGTTTCGTTTAAAGATTTCAGATCGACTCTTGTATCAGTCCTCAAGAGTGTTTGAAAAAATTGTTTTGAAAGCTTTTTTGAAAGTGTCGGTGTGAAAAGAGTTTTTTATTTGTTTTTGAATAGAGCAAGTATCCACGAGTCATCTACCTACCCTAAGGAATTAGGCTGTGTAAATGTCCTTAAGGTAGTGCCATCCCACCATTGAGAGGTAGGTAGCACCACCGTTGGAGGTATTCGGGTCAATTCGAGTTTAGGGACAGTGTGGTCACCAGAGCAACAATAGGACACCTTAGAAGCTACCCTTATGCCATTGATCCTTTTTATTCTGAGGCAACCGTTTCGAGGCAACTATTCCGAGGCAACCGTTTCGAGGCAACTGGATCATGTCATGGACATAAGGACTTACTAAAACGTCCTATACTCGACGACCACGTTTCGAAGGCAAGGCAACAGTGAGGCGTACCCTAAGAGTGGTGTGTGAATTTGTGTGTTATTTTCAGTTATGTTTTATCTTGTCATTGTATCGTGAGCTACGCGTTATTTTTATTTTTGGCCATACATTCTTTCATGCAAAGTTTAGCAGTTTAAAAGTGCGGAAATTAAAGTGCGGAAAGTAAAATCCTACGCTATTACAAGGCGCGGGTCTATACATCGCCAAATTAACAAAGACCCGTTTTGAATAAAATGCGGAAAGTAAATAAATTTCCTAATTACTGTTACAAGGCTTGAGCAATTACATAATATTTGAAAGAAAATAAAAAAGAATAAATGCGCGAAAAGAAATTAGAATCGAATGTTCGAGGGCGTTGGACCCTTGTGAAATTAAATTGAAATTAAAAGTTAAAAGAAATGTTTTTTTTAGGTTTTTTGGTATTTAATGAGAATAAAGAAAATTAATTAAAATTAGAAGTTAAATGAAACCCTAGTTCTAAGTTGTTTTAATTATTTATGAAAAAGTTAAAGTTTAAAACCTAATTTACACTAATTATTTTACATATTTATTTACAAAATAAGTTAGTAATTAATAATAGTAATAATAAGAAAAAATTGTTTATTAAAAAAAGATGAAAATGCAAACAAACCTAATTTCTACATATTTTAATTTATTTAAGAAAAAGCATTAAAATTGAAAACCTAAAATTAACTAAATTTATTATTCAAAGTTTATTTACAAAAATAAATTGATAGAAATTAAATATAATTACACATATTTTAATTTCTGATTTTTTTATTTATGAAAATAAATTTGTGAAATTAAATAAACAATTAAAAGCAATTAAAAGAATCAAAAGGAAAATCAAATAAAAAATAAACATGATGCAAACCATGGTGGTGTCTGGCCCATATAGGAGGTTTTTTGGAGCATTTTTGGCCCACTGAATCAAGAAGCCTGTTTGACTTTCCAGCGCGTGTGCATGAGCGTTGACTGAGGTACATGGTGGACCTCCATTCATGGCCTTCAGATGGATCATCATGCATATGTGGCAAGCCAGCAGGTGGAGGCGTATGGTGAACCTTGGATGAAGCGCTGCGTGGAAACATGTTATGGAGAAAAATATGAAATATAAGAGGGGGACCTGGGAATCGAACCCAGGTCCCAGTACCTGCAAGCAACCTCATCCACCATCCAGACTAGCGCGTTTCTTTGTTAACATAGTGGAACATGAATAATATAATAGAAAAAGTAATATTATGCTGAACAATCAAAAAATGCGCCAATCATTCAAACCCTCCAACCACGTTCAAACAACTCAACGTCTTCTTCCTTTTTTCCTGTAAATAAAAGCAAATAGCGGGGGTTTTAAACCCCCACTAAACTCAACCTGAAAAAATAGCGATTAGAGCATAGATGAATATAAAAAAGGCGTGAGGTGTGAGTTAGCTTCGTCTGGATGTCAAGATTTCAATGGTATCAGTTTGAGGGTCCAATTTTGCCATATGAAGGAACCCCTAATTCAAGGCTCCTGAAACCCTAAAATACGTTCATGGTGAATTCGTGTACAGGCAGCCATACTTCAATTGAAAGATACCATTAGCTTCAGAACATCATGGTTAGTGTTAATCAACAATTAAAATGCATGAACAATGCCTGAAAATCAAAACACGATTATGGAAAATTTCAAGAAAAGTGTGACTTTGTTCTACCAATTCTTGAGGTCTGGAGATGTGTTCTTGATTGTAACACGTTCCTGGATGTCTCAACAATGTTTTGGAACACTTTTGAAGCTTTGAAACGCCCTCTAACTAGGTTTTCAGTTTTCAATATTTTGTAAAAAAAATGCTCTTTTGTTCTTGGTCTTCTGCGCAGCTTTCATGTGTGTATGCATTAGGTTAACTTGTGCATAAGTAGGTGAATATAATTAGGTCAAGAAAACCAGCCCAAAGTCCATCCATTTATGATTCAAATATTTGATTTTGTTACATCTTTTTTCAAATCTTTTTGCCATGGAAACTTGCCAATTGTGGAAGATTTTGTCTCTTGAGAAGGTACACGAAATATTTAGCTCATAATGGAAGGATTTGCTGCACAAAAAAGATTTAAAACCATTGTTTAGTATTTTTCTCATAATTAAATTTAATTAAATGAATTAATAAGATTAAAAATTCAATTAATTAATTTAAAAATAAGAAAATAACTCCCTTTTAGCTTAATGTGTCGTGCATAGCCTTTGGGTAATGATTCATGGAAGAAATTGAGGCCCATTAGCAATTTTGAGGCATTTGAAGCAAAGTTGACTTTTCAAAATTCCCAAAAATTTCCCAACTTCTACAATGCATATCTTGCTCAATTTTGAAGATATGATCATGTTCTTGGACATTTTGGAAAGGTCTTGAAGTCCTCTAACCAATGCCTTTGGTCCCATGTCATTTTGATTTACCAATCTCAAGTTATGGTCTTTGACTTAAAGTGCCTTTTTGTTGACTTTTGAAAATGACCTATAATGTTGAAATTGATAACTTTTTGTGAGAGAATTTATTGGACTTGAAGTGTGAAGATGAGTTGTAGGAAATGTCATTCTCTTCAAAATGAGATTTGGATGGGATTTTTCTGATAAACCATGAAGAAGTTATGCCCTAGTCAATTTGCAGTTGACTTTTTCAACTGTCCAAAAATGGAAACTTTTGCATCTTGAGACTTTTTGAGCCATGCTTTGAGAATCATGATCAAGAATTGATCAAATGATGTTTGTGGCTTCAAAATAAGATGTTGACCAAAATTTTTGACTTTTGACTGTCAAATGACCATTTTGCCCCTGCAGTTGACTGTGAAGCATTTAGGGTTTTTGACTGTGCAATTTGATGCTGTGAGTCTTGAAACTTGACATATGGATGCTTGACAATGTTTATAGGCATGTGGGACTTGATTGGACCCTTGGAAACCTCAATTTCTTTGCCAGAACCAAAACCCTAATTTTGACTGTGTTAGGAGGCAATTGGACTGTGCAACCCTTGAGAGATTTTGAACCTTGATCTTGGCAAATCTTGAAGAATATGGGAGGGAAAATTTTGGGGTACAACAGGTAGGGTAAAGTAGACTAGGGTATGGTAGAGTAGGATAGGGTAGAGTAGGAGTAGGAGTAGGGGTAGGAGTATAGTAGGGTAGGGTAGAGTAGATTAGGGTAGGGTAGAGTAGGGTAGGAGTAGAGTAGAGTAGGGTAGGGGTAGGGTAGGGTAGGGTAGGATAGAGTAGAGTATGGTAGGGTGGGGGAGGATATAGTAGAGTAGGGTAGGGGTAAGAGTAGGAGTAGGGTTAAGAGTAGGAGTAGGGGTAGAGTAGGGTGGGGGTGGGGTAGAGGTAGGGTAGGGGTAGGGGATAGGGCAGGGGTGAGGTAGGGTAAGGCAGAGTAAGGGGGTAGGGGGTAGGGTACGGTATGGGTAGGGGATAGGGTAAGGTAAGGTAAGGGGGTAAGGATAGGTTAGGGTAGGTTAGGGTATAGTAGGGTATAGTAGGATAGGGTAGGGTAGGGTAGAGTAGAGTAGAGTAGAGTAGCGTAGCGTAGCGTAGGGTAGGGTAGAGTAGGGTAGAGTAGGGTAGAGTAGGGTAGGGTAGGGTATGGTAGAGTAAAGTAGGGTAGGATAGAGTAGGGTAGAGTAGAGTAGAGTAGAGTAGAGTAGAGTAGGATATGGTAGAGTAGAGTAGAGTATAATAGAATAGAGTAGGGTAGGGTCGGGTAGGGTAGGGTATAGTAGAGTAGGGTAGGATAGGGTAGAGTAGAGTATAGTAGAGTAGAGTAGAGTATGGTAGCATATAGTAGGGTATAGAGTAAGGTAGAGTAGAGTAGAGTAGGGTAAGGTAGAGTAGGGTAGGGTAGGGTAGAGTAGGGTAGGGTAGAGTAGGGTAGGGTAGGGTAGGGTAGGGTAGAGTAGAGTAGAGTAGAGTAGGGTAGAGTAGAGTAGGGTAGAGTAGAGTAGGATAGAGTAGAGTTGAGTAGGGTAGGATATAGTAGGGTGGGGTAGAGTATAGTAGAGTAGAGTAGAGTAGGGTGGGGTGGAGTAGGATGGGGTATAGTTGAGTAGAGTAGAGTAGAGTAGAGTAGAGTAGGGTAGAGTAGGGTAGGGTAGGGTAGGGTAGGGTAGAGTAGAGTAGGGTAGGGTAGGGTAGGATAGAGTAGGGTATGGTAGGGTTGAGTAGAGTATAGTAGGGTAGGGTAGGGTAGGGTATGGTAGGATAAGGTAGAGTAAAGTAGAGTAGGGTAGGAAAGAGTAGAGTTGAGTAGGGTAGGATATAGTAGAGTTGAGTAGGATATAGTAGAGTAGGGTGGGGTAGAGTATTGTATAGTATAGTAGGGTAGGGGTAGGATAGAGTATGGTAGGGTAGAGTAGAGTAGAGTATGATAGGGTAGGGTAGGGTATAGTAGGGTAAGGTAGAGTATGGTAGGGTAGGGTAGGGTAGGATAGAGTAGCGTAGGGTAGGGTAGCGTAGAGTAGGGTATGGTAGGTTAGGGTAGGGTAGAGTAGGGTATGGTAGAGTAGAGTAGAGTAAAGTAGAGTAGAGTAAAGTAGAGTTGAGTAGAGTAGGATAGAGTAGAGTTGAGTAGGGTAGGGTAGAGTAGAGTAGAGTAGAGTAGAGTAGGGTAGGGTAGGGTAAAGTAGAGTAGAGTAGAGTAGAGTAGGGTAGGGTAGGGTAGAGTAGGATAGAGTAGGGGTAGGGTAGAGTAGGGTAGGGTAGAGTAGGGTAGGGTAGGGGTAGGGTAGAGTAGGGGTAGGGTAGAGTAGGGTAAGGTAGGGTGGGGTAGAGGGTAGGGTAGGGTAGAGTAGAGTAGGGTAGGGTAGAGTAGGGTAGAGTAGGGTAGGTTAGAGTATATTAGTGTAGATTAGGGTAGGGTAGAGTATAGTAGAGTAGAGTAGGGTAGGGTAGGGTAGGGTAGGACAGAGTAGGGTAGAGTAGGATAGGGTAAAGTAGAGTAGGGTAGGGTAGAGTAGGATAGGGTAGAGTAGGGTAGAGTAGGAGTAGGGATAGGAGTAGGGGTAGGAGTAGTGGTAGAGTAAAGTAGGGTAGGGTAGGGTAGAGTAGGTTAGGGTAGAGTAGGGTAGGAGTAGAGTAGGGTAGGGTAGGGTAGGGTAGGATAGAGTAGAGTATGGTAGGGTGGGGGAGGATAGAGTAGAGTAGGGTAGGGGTAAGAGTATGAGTAGGGGTAGGGGTAGGGTAGGGGTGGGGTAGGTTAGGGTAGGGTGGGGTAGGGGTAGGTTATGGTAGGGTGGGGTAGGGTAGGGGATAGGGGTAGTGGTAGGGTAAGGTAGGGTAAGGGGGGTAAGGGTATGGTAGGGTACGGTAGGTGTAGGGGATAGGGGTAGAGGGTAGTGGTAGGTGAAGGGGTAGGGTAAGGTAGGGTAAGGGGGTAAGGGTAGGTTAGGGTAGAGTGGGGTGGGGTAGGGTAGGGTAGAGTATAGCGCAGCGTAGGGTAGGGTAGAGTAGGGTAGAGTAGGATATAATAGGGTAGGGTAGGGTAGGGTAGGGTAGAGTAGGGTAGGATAGAGTAGGGTAGAGTAGAGTATAGTAGAGTAGAGTAGAGTAGAGTAGGGTATGGTAGAGTAGCGTAGGGTAGAGTGTGGTAGAGTATGGTATGGTCGGGTAGGGTATGGTCGGGTAGGGTAGGGTATAGTATAGTATAGTAGGATAGGGTAGAGTAGAGTATAATATAGTATAGTATAGTAGAGTAGAGTAGAGTATGGTAGCGTAGAGTAGGGTATAGAGTAGGGTAGGGTAGAGTAGAGTAGAGTAGGGGTGTTCGCGGTGCGGTTTGGGCGGTTTTGAAGCAAAAAATCACCCGAACCGCAGTTTGATTCGGTTGGCTTTTCAAAATAAATCCGAACCAAACCAAACCAAACTAATGCGGTTTGAATTGGTTCGGTTGGTTCGGTTTTTTACAAAAAAAATTATTAAGTCATACAAACAAATATAGAGGAAAATATAATTTTGTGTTTAATTGTTCGTACATTACCATAAAAAAATTTATAATTGTCAAAATAAGTTTATAATTTGATACATAAAATTGTGTATTATAATTTTATCTAAAACTAAAGAAGGATATAAACAAGATTGCTGTCTTAAATAAATATTATATAAAGAATACGATAAAATATATTTTGTGAAAATAGTATTTATAAATGAATAATATTTTATTTTTTTATGATTTGTAAATTAAAATAAATATAATACAAAGTATGATAAAATATACACATAATACATGTTTATTTCTCTAAAGAATTAAAGAAATATATATTGGTTAGTAAGATTTTATAACATAATGCGGTTTTGTTTGGTTTGGTTCGGTTTGTAAAACACAAAACGCAAACCGAACCGAACCGTGCAGTTCCGCAAGAAAATGACCCAAACACATCCGAACCAAATGCGGTTTTTTGCGGTTTAGGTTTGGTTTGGTTCTGCGGTTTTCTATTGGGCCAGTTTGGTTTTGAACACCCCTAGAGTAGAGTAGGGTAAGGTAGAGTAGGGTAGGGTAGGGTAGGGTAGGGTAGGGTAGGGTAGTGTAGAGTAGGTTAGAGTAGAGTAGAGTAAGGTAGGGTAGAGTAGGGTAGGTTAGAGTAGTGTAGGGTAGAGTAGAGTAGAGTAGAGTAGGGTAGAGTAGAGTAGGATAGGATATAGTAGAGTTGAGTAGGGTAGGATAGAGTAGGGTGGGGTATAGTATAGTATAGTATAGTAGAGTAGGGTGGGGTAGAGTAGGATGGGGTAGAGTAGAGTAGGGTAGAGTAGGGTAGGGTAGGGTAGAGTAGAGTAGGGTAGGGTAGGATAGAGTAGGGTATGGTAGGGTAGAGTAGAGTATAGTAGGGTAGGGTATAGTAGGATATGGTAGAGTAAAATAGAGTAGGGTAGGAAAGAGTAGAGTTGAGTAGGGTAGGATAGAGTAGAGTTGTGTAGGATAGAGTAGAGTAGGGTGGGGTAGAGTATAGTATAGTATAGTAGGGTAGGGTAGAGTAGGGTAGGGTAGGATAGAGTATGGTAGGGTAGAGTAAAGTAGAGTAGAGTATGGTAGGGTAGGGTAGGGTATAGTAGGGTAGGGTATAGTAGGGTATAATATGGTAGGGTAGGGTAGAGTAGAGTAGAGTAGGGTAGGGTAGAGTAGGATAGAGTAGGGGTAGGGTAGAGTAGGGTAGGCTAGGGTAGAGTAGAGTAGGGTAGGGTATAGGGTAGAGTATGGTAGGATAGGGTATGCTAGGGTAGGGTAGACTAGAGTATGGTAGGGTAGAGTAGGGTAAGGTAGGGTAGAGTAGGTTAGGGGTAGGGTGGAGTAGGTTAGGGGAGGGGTGGGGTAGAGGGTAGGGGTAGGGGTAGGGGTAAGGTAGGGTAAGGGGTTAGGGGTAGGTTAGGTTATGGTAGGGTAGGGTAGAGTAGATTATAGTAGAGTAGCGTAGGGTAGGGTAGGGTAGAGTAGGGTAGGGTAGAGTAGGGTAGAGTATGATATAGTAGGGTAGGGTAGGATAGGGTAGGGTAGGGTAGAGTATAGTAGAGTAGAGTAGAGTAGAGTAGAGTAGGGTAGAGTAGCGTAGGGTAGAGTAGGGTAGACTATGGTAGGGTAGGGTATGGTATAATAGATTAGGGTAGGATAGGGTATGGTAGGGTAAGGTAGGTTAGGGTAAAGTAGAGTAGAGTAGAGTAGGGTAGGGTAGGGTAGGGTATGGTAGAGTACGGTAGGGTAGGGTAGAGTAGAGTAGAGTAGAGTAGAGTAGGGTAGAGTAGAGTAGGGTAGGGTAGGATAGAGTAGAGTATAGTATAGTAGAGTAGGGTAGGGTAGAGTAGAGTAGAGTAGAGTAGAGTAGGATAGGGTAGGGTAGGGTATGGTAGGATAGGCTATGGTAGGGTAGGGTAGAGTCGAGTAGGGTAGAGTAGAGTGGGGTAGGGTGGGGTAGAGTGGGGTAGAGTAGGGTAGAGTAGCATAGGGTAGGGTAGGGTAAGGTAGGGTAGGGTAGAGTAGGATAGAGTAGGGTAGGGTAGGGTATAGTAGGGTAAGGTAGGGTAGGGGTAGGGTGGAGTAGAGTAGAGTATAGTAGAGTAGGGTAGAGTAGAGTAGAGTAGGGTAGAGTAGGGTAGTGTAGAGTAGAGTAGGGTAGAGTAGAGTAGGGTAGAGTAGAGTAGAGTAGAGTAGAGTAGAGTAGAGTAGAGTAGAGTAGAGTAGGGTAGGGTAGGGTATGGTAGAGTAGGATAGGGTATGGTAGAGTAGAGTAGGGTAGGGTAGAGTAGAGTAGGGTAGGGTAGAGTAGAGTACGGTAGGGTAGGGTAGGATGGGTAGGGTAGAGTAGGGTAGGGTGGAGTAGGGTAGAGAAGAGTAGGGAGTAGGGTAGAGTAGGGTAGGGTAGGGTAGGGTAGGGTAGGGTAGAGTAGGGTAGGGTAGGGTAGGGTAGAGTAGGGTAGAGTAGGATAGTGTTGGGTACAGTAGGGTAGGGTAGGGTAACGTAAAGTAGGTTAGAGTAGGGTAACATAGAGTAGAGTAGGGTAGGGTAGGGTAGGGTAACATAGAGTATGGTAGAGTAGAGTAGAGTAGAGTAGAGTAGAGTGGGGTAGAGTAGAGTAATGTAGAGTAGAGTAGGGTAGAGTAGAGTAACGTAGAGTAGAGTAGAGTAGAGTAGAGTAGAGTAGGATAGGGTAGGGTATGATAGAGTAGAGTGGGGTAGAGTAGAGTAGAGTAGAGTAGAGTAGAGTAGGGTAGGGTAAGGTAGGGTATGGTAAAGTAGGGTAGAGTAGATTAGAGTAGAGTATAGTATAGTAGGGTAGGGTAGGGTAGAGTATAGTAGGGTAGGGTAGGGTAGGGTATGTTATGGTAGAGTAGAGTAGGGTAGGGTAGAGTAGGGTAGTGTAGGATAGAGTAGAGTAGAGTAGGGTATGGTAGTAGGGTGGGGTATGGGTAGAGGTAGGGGTAGAGGTAGGGTTGGGTTGGGTTGGGTAGGGTAAGATAGAGTAGGATAGGATAGGGTAGGGTAGAGTAGAGTAGGGTAAGGTAGAGTAGGGGTAGGGTGGAGTAGAGTAGAGTGGAGTAGAGTGGGGTAGGGTGGAGTAGAGTATAGTAGAATAGAATAGGGTAGGGTAGGGTAGGGTAGAGTAGGTAGGGAAGGGTTGGGTGCGGTAGAGTATAGTAGAGTAGAATTGAGTATGGTGGGATGGGATGGGATGGGGTGGGCAAGAGTAGAGTAGAGTCGAGTAGAGTAGGGTAGGGTAGCATAGAGTAAAGTAGGGTAGAGTAGAGTTGAATAGGGTATGGTAGGATATAGTAGAGTAGGGTAGGGTAGGGTAGGGTAGAGTAGAGTAGAGTAGGGTAGGGTAGAGTAGGGTAGAGTAGGGTATGGTAGGGTATAGTAGGGTAAGGTAGGGTAGGGGTAGGGTGGAGTAGAGTAGAGTAGAGCAGGGTAGGGTAGAATAGAGTAGAGTAGGGTAGAGTAGTGTAGAGTAGAGTAGAGTAAGGTAGAGTAGAGTAGGGTAGTGTAGGGTAGGGTAGGGTAGGGTAGGGTAGAGTAGAGTAGAGTAGGGTAGGGTAGGGTAGGGTATGGTAGAGTAGGGTATGGTATGGTAGAGTAGAGTAGGGTAGGGTAGAGTAGAGTACGGGTAGGGTGGGTAGGGTAGAGTAGGGTAGGGTAGAGTAGGGTAGAGTAAAGTAGGAATAGGGTAGAGTAGAGTAGGGTAGGGTAGGGTAGGGTAGGGTAGGGTAGGGTAGGGTAGGGTAGAGTAGAGTAGGGTAGGGTAGGGTAGGGTATGGTAGAGTAGAGTAGGGTAGAGTAGGATAGGATAGGTTAGAGTAGGGTAGGGTAGGGTAACGTAAAGTAGGGTAAAAAAGGGTAAGGTAGAGTAGAGTAGGGTAGGGTAGGGTAACATAGAATAGGGTAGAGTAGGGTAGAGTAGAGTAGGGTAGAGTAGAGTAGAGTAGGGTAGAGTAGAGTAACGTAGAGTAGAGTAGAGTAGAGTAGAGTAGAGACTGGTAGAGTAGAGTAGAGTAGGATATGGTAGGGTAGGAAAGATTAGAGTAGGGTAGGGTAGAGTAGAGTAGAGTAGGGTAGGCTAAGGTAGGGTAGGGTAGAGTAGGGTAGAGTAGGATAGAGTAGAGTAGAGTATAGTAGGGTAGGGTAGGGTAGGGTAGGGTAGGGTATGGTATGATAGAGTAGAGTAGGGTATGGTAGAGTAGGGTAGAGTAGGGTAGGTAAAGTATGGTAGAGTAGGGTAGGGTAGGGTAGAGTAGACTAGAGTAGGGTATGGTAGTAGGGCGGGGTAGGTGTAGGGTAGGGGTTGGGTAGGGTAGAGTAGGGTGGGGTGGGCAAGAGTAGAGTAGAGTCGAGTAGGGTAGCGTAGGGTAGCATAGAGTAAAGTAGGGTATAGTAGAGTAGGGTAGGGTAGGATAGAATAGAGTAGGATATGATAGGGTAGGGTAGGGTAGAGTAGAGTAGGGCAGGGTAGAGTAAGGTAAAGTAAGGTAGGGTAGGGTAGAGTAGGGTAAGGTAGGGTAGGGGTAGAGTAGAGTGGAGTAGAGTAGGGTAGAGTAGGGTAGAGTAGAGTAGAGTAGGGTAGAGTAAAGTAAGGTAGGGTTGGGTAGGATAGAGTAGAGTAGGGTAGGGTAGGGTAGAGTAGAGTAGAGTAGAGTAGGGTAGGGTAGAGTAGGGTAGAGTAAGGTAGGGTAGAGTAAGGTAGGGTAGAGTAGATTAGGGTAGAGTATGGTAGAGTAGGGTAGAGTAGAGTAGGGTAGAGTAGAGTAGGGTAGGGTAGGGTAGGGTAGAGTAGAGTAGAGTAGAGTAGAGTAGAGTAGGGTAGGGTATGGTAGAGTGGGGTAGGGTATGGTAGAGTAGAGTAGGGTAAGGTAGAGTAGAGTATGATAGGGTAGGGTAGGGTATGGTGGGTAGGGTAGAGTAGGGTAAGGTAGAGTAGGGTAGAGTAGAGTAGGGAGTAGGGTAGAGTAGGGTATGGTAGGGTTGGGTAGGGTAGAGTAGAGGAGGGTAGGGTAGGGTAGAGTAGAGTAGAGTATGGTAGAGTAGGATATGGTAGGGTAGAGTATGGTGGGGTAGGGTAACGTAAAGTTGTGTAGAGTAGGGTAACTTAGAGTATAGTAGGGTAGGGTAGGGTAGGGTAACATAGAGTAGGGTATAGTAGGGTAACGTAGAGGAGAGTAGAGTAGAATAGGGTATAGTAGAGTAACGTAGAGTAGAGTAGAGTATGGTAGAGTAGAGTAGAGTAGAGTAGAGTAGAGTAGAGACGGGTAGAGTAGGATAAGGTAGGGTAGGATAGAGTAGAGTAGTGTAGGGTAGGGTAGGGTAGGGTAGAGTAGTTTAGAGTTGGGTAGGGTAGAGTGTAGTAGGGTAGGGTAGGGTATGGTAGGGTAGGGTAGGGTATGGTATGGTATGGTATGGTAGAGTAGAGTAGAGTATGGTAGAGTAGGGTAGGGTAGGGTAGAGTAGGGTAGGGTAGAGTATAGTAGAGTAGAGTAGAGTAGGTAGAGTAGGTAGAGTAGGTAGAGTAGGTAGAGTAGAGTATAGTAGAGTAGGGTAGAGTAGGGTAGGGTAGGGTAGGGGTAGGGTAAGGTAGGGGTAGGATAGAGTAAAGTAGGGTAGAGTAGGATATGGTAGGGTAGAGTAGAAAACCCTACCCTACCCTACTCTACTCTACCTTACTCTACTCTACTCTACCACACTCTACTCTACCCTATCCTACTCTAATCTACTCTACCCTACCCGACCCTACCTGTTGTACTCCAAAATTTTTCCTCCCATATTTCTCAATACATTTTAGGTGGGGTCCTCAAATTGCTCAAGGAAGTCCAAGAGTTGACCAGACAAACTCTCTTCTAAGGCAGTTTTCCCCAAATTAGGATTTCAGTTTGCATCAAGATGTTTGAGTCCAAAGGGTTCTAAATGCTCACTATTGTCCTAATATGTTTTCAAGATCATCTATGACAAGTTTCAAGTCTTGCAGAGGAAGTTTGCTCAATCAATTGCTCAAATGCCTGAAAATCAACTGTGCTAGGTCAAAAGTCAATTGGGGCCCACATACAGTCAAACTTTAAGATTTTTGGTCAACATCCTCATTTTGAAGTATTATTCATCATTTGATCAAGGGTTGATCATGATTCCTCAAGTATTGTTCACAATTCATCAAAACCCAAAAGTTGCTAAATTAGGGTTTCGCAGGAAAAGTCAACCCAATTTTGACCAAGCATAACATTCTCATAATTTATCAAAAATGACCAATCCAAAGCTCATTTTAAGGAGGATGTAATTCCGTACAATTTATCTTTATCTCTCAAGTTCAAAATATGCACTCACAATAAGATATAAATTTGGACATTATAGGTCTTTTTGAAAAGTCAACAAAAACATCTTTTATGTCAAAGCTTCATACATGAACATGGAAGACTCAATTGAGATGAGACCAAAAGGGTTGCTTATAGGACATCTTAATCTTTCTAAAAAGTCCAAGAACACATCTCTAGGGTCAAAATTGAAAGAGTTATGCATTGGAAAAGTTCACCCTTTTTGCAAAATTGCCAAAAGTCAAATGTGGCCAAAATTGCATTTTTTGCCAAATGGGCCCAACTTTTTATGCTTGCACTGAGTTTTTAATGTGACCCACGACCCATGATCCCTTCCATTTGTCATTCTTTTATTTTTGTCATTTATTTTGATTTTATTTCAATTAAATCAAATGAAATCAAAATAAAATCATGAAAATATCAAAAACTAATCAAAGTTTGAGATTTTATGCATGTTTAGGTCTATTATACAGCTGGAGATGGAATCAAATCGTGCAAGGCTCATATGGATACAAAAGATTGCATTTTGCTTGATTTGGAAAGATTTGCACAAAGGATCAAATCATGAATCAATGATCATAATTGGAGAAGATTTGAAACTAGTTTGCAACCCTAATTCACTCTTGGATACATAAGGAAGGATTGCAGACCAAAAATAGAGAGATTGGAGGCGTGCAAGACAGAAGGAAAATTTGCAAAAATTCAAGAAAAATTGTAAATCAATTTCCAGGTTTCAGGCCCTTTCAAGTCATTCCAGTCACACCAATTATTTGCTGGACATCCAAGGATCAAGATTCAACCACTAGCAAGCTTCTTAACATCCAGAATCGCGCTGTAAGTTTCAGACGGTTCATCCCTTTTCTTGAAATCGAATATCTCAATTCTGGCATATTTAGCATGATTCATTGATGTATTCTTAAACCTTATGATGTTTGCAAGCTAATGGTCATATTTAATTGTATTTTCATTAACTGTACAGCAAAGTGCCATAGCTAGGGTTTCCTCATTGTTTTTAGGGTTTTTCTGTACATGGACAATTGGCCATGGATAATGGTACCATGATGCTCGTGAGGTTGCAACGAGTTGATTGGTGCCATTGGTTGTGATTTTCCATGCAGGGACAAGATTTTGGAGTGGATAAGGGCTGTACCTACGCCCAACGTCCGTAGGTAAAAGTATTTGCATAAAACGACAGGGGCAACAAAGAAGATGATAGCGTGGCACGCTGTGAATGAGCCATTTGAATTTCACGCGTTTTCAGAATTCACTTTTTGTCTTTATCATATAATATCTGTTTATTATCATTTATACAAATAACCACGCCAGCTCAGATGGTCAGCATGTATTGTGATAACACCTAAGGGCCTGGGTTCGATCCCCAGGTCTCCAACTTTGCTTTGTATTATTTTGCCTTGCGTAATCAGGTGCACAGGTGTCCCACAAGTCCACCATACATTCTCGGTATCCAACCAATCAGGTCATCAACATGCCAAGATCCAAGGCTTCCAAATGAAGGTCCACCATGGACATGAGTCAAGCGCGTGCATGGGATCTGGCAAAGTCAAACAGGGCCAGGGCTTGTTGGGCTTGAAATTGTAATTCACACCCCCTTTTTTGCTGAAAACCACCAGGCCCATTCTTTTTCTTTTCTAATTTTTCTTTTATTTAATTTAATTTGTTTAAATTGTTTTCTAACTCAAATAATTTCTTTTTCACAAAAAATCATAAAATCAAGTTTCACAAATTTAGAATTAGGTTTTATTTTATTTTACTAAATTTAATTTAATATTAGTTTAATTTAATTTAAGATTAATTCTAACTTTTTCATATATTTAAAATCAATTAGAACAAATTAGGGTTAGCATGTGATTTAATTTATTTCTCAAATAAAATAAAAAAAATACAAAAATAGGTCAATTAAATTATTTTTCTTAATTAAAAGTAATTAGTAATTGGTTTTTTATTTATTCAATTAAAACTCCATCTTTCTCAAATAACAAAAACACAAAAAAAAATGATTTTTCTTTTAATTAGGCTTAGTCGGGGTCAAAACCCTAATTCTCTCATTTTCAATTTATCGCGCACGCTTATTATTTTTTGCAATATTAATGTAACTGCTCACGGTATGTAATAGTTTAATTAGGATTTTCTTCTATTTATCGTTTTACGGGTTTTTTTTTGCTATGTAATTAATCCCTACCCCAAAGCCTTGTAATAGCGTAGTTTTTATTTCTCGTATTTTAATTCTCGCAAATATTAACTGTTAGATGTATGTTAATAGGATTGTATGACAAGATTGTATGCTAATTTTAAAATGGCTAGAAAACCCTAATGTGCAAAGATAATAACTGAAATCAAATCACTCGCACATGCACACTCCTAGGGTATACTCTCACTTCGGTTGCCTTCGGTAAACGGTCATTAAGTATAGGGTGTCTTAGTGGTTGCCCTCTTGTCTAACAAAGATCAAAAGTCTCGTTCAGAAATGTTGTCTCGGAAGTGTTGCCTCGAATATGATCTTAAGACTCTAGGGTTATTACTAAGACGCCCTAACATTGCTTTAGTGACCGTACGTCCCTTTCGAATTGACCCTTACAACTCCAACGACGGTGCTACCTATTTCTCAATAGTGGGATAGCGCTGTCTAAAGGAAACAAGAACAGAAACGAACTTTTTTCGAGTAGGTAGATGCTAGTAGGTACTTGCTCAAAACAAACTTTTTCACACCAAACACTTTTCAAATAAAGTTTTCAAAAATAACTTCGTAACACTCTTGAAGACAGAAGCAAGGGTTAAAACGAAGTAAAACAAAAACTTTTCAAAACAAACACACACAAGCAATTTTAAAAGATGATCAAGTACCTAAGAGCCCATGGAAAACCATGGATAGAAAGGGTGCTAACACCTTCCCTTTCTATAATCTACCCCTCGTACTCAAAATCTCGAAAAAGGAATTTTTCTGTGCTTTTTTTCCTTTCCAGTTGGATAAAATAAAAGTCAGTGGCGACTCTTGCTTACCGCGACATTTTGCGAATAAAAAATGCAAAACGCAAACCAGCATTTTTCAAATCAGTCGATTCTGCCACCGCATCACAGAGCTGGCGACTCTGCTGGGGAATTATAAGTGGGGTATACCTTAGGATTTAGTTCATCATAAATTGCTTCTCTTGTTTGTTTTAGTTGCTTTACTTTTAAGGGTTTTGTTTGGGAGTTACCATAGATCCTAACCCGGATCTGGGGACACCTTTTAGGTAAGTAGCAATAAACTGTGAGGGAACTGTACAACATAGACCGATACGGTTGAAGTAGTAGCTACGTTGATATGGCACATTGGTTGGTACTGGTATCCCTTGTGGAGAAACGAGGAGAATACGGGGCTGCTATGTGTGTCGTTAAGCATCAACTGACCTTAGAACCTTTAATCGATCAACTTGGCCATTAGAAAGTAGTGAGATAGCCGACCTCAGTATAAAGCTGAGAACTGGTTGATACTCGATGCTACACTCATTAAGACCATACTCTCGAGATAGTTTCAGCCGCAAGAAAAGATTGCGTGAGCTGAAACCATGATCGATGGAGGATGGTCAGTGATATTGAGAACCTCTAGAACCTGGTTACTTTTTCTAGGACAGGTTAAAACCAACTGAACTTTAAGAGGGTAGTACCTTTGACTCCATGCAAGCCTTAAACTTAAGGGCTTTTTGTGTGAGTTGTTTGTCTTTACCATGCCTGTTATCTGCTACGCCTGTGTTTCTTTTATCATGACATCATGCATCATAACATAGCATGCATACTTCATTACACTAACCATTTCAAAGACCAAGGGGATTTATCTTTGTTCTGTTTTGCAGATTATGGCTTCCGTGCGCAGAAATACCATCCGAGTTAACTTTGTGCCAATACCTGCTCAACTCAAAGAGTTAGCCTCAAGAGTTTCTGAGACTTCTACGTTCATTAGAAGACATGGTCAACTTCTTAGCCTGGTTACCTCAAATTTTGATGAGAAGATGATGAGTGTGCTTTTCCAGTTCTTCGATCCTGTGCATCATTGTTTTACCTTTCTAGATTATCAGCTGGTTCCCACATTAGAAGAGTTCTCTCATTTATTGGGCATATCCATCCTTGAGAAGGTACCCTTCACAGGTATGGAAGAGGTTCCTAGACCAGAATACATTGCCTCAGCTTTTCATCTGAAACGGGCTGATGTAGTATCCAATTGGGAAACACGAAGCGGGGTCGAAGGTTTTCTCGCCAAATTTCTGATAGACCAGGCTCAACTATTCTGGGATAATTTGGATTTTCAGGCTTTCGAAGACATCTTGGCTCTCCTTATCTATGGTTTGGTTCTCTTCCTGAATCCAGATTCTTTTGTGAATGTGAATGTTGTCAAGATTTTACTTTCTCGCAATCTTGTGCCTACTCTAATAGGTGATGTCTTGCATGCCCTATACACTCGTACTGTGCGAAGAAGAGGGACTCTTATGTGTTGCATGTCGTTGCTGTCGAGGTGGTTTATTTCGCACCTCCCTAAGTCTGTGTTGAAGAACGAAGAAGATTTGGGTTGGTTCTGCAGAATAATGTCACTTGCCCATACAAACATTCTTTGGAGTTCCCAGGCTATGGATGACACTGCTGTCATTGATCGTTGTGGGGGATACCTTAATGTCCCTTTGCTTGGAATCAAAGGGGGCATAACCTACAATCCTTTTTTAGCTTTGCGACAATTTAGTCGTGCTCGGAGAGACGGTCCCCATGAGCTACTTCTTGAGGATATTGCCTTTGATTACAAGGAAGACGTTAAGGAGCACCGCCGGAGGTTTATACGAGCTTGGGGCATGGTGAACAGATCTGACCCCCAAGAGTTGGGACCAAGGACTTCCCTTCCTATGCAGCCTTACCTCCAATGGGTCCGAGCTCGTGCCCAGAAGCTTGGGATGCCTTATGAAGCCGTATTGTCTGTGATTGTGAAGCCCACTAATGAAGAAGGCATTCCTTACAAGGTTCTTTATCCTTACATGCCTACTGATCTTGGGGCATTGCAGAGGTCTTGGATTCAGCTGAAAGAGGAAAGGGATACTTACCGAGAGAAGTATCATGAGCAAGAAAGGAAGATTTTGAAGCTCACCAGGCAGCTCGAGAAAGAAAAAGTGATTAATGACTACATCAGCACGAAGGGGAAGCGTCCATGGGATTTTTGATTTTTTCTTTTTTAGTTTTAGATTTTTTTTTCATTTACTTCTTTGTAACGCCTTAAAAGGCATTGTTGAACCTTTTACAAGTTATTCTAATAAAGTTTGTTCACTTTTGGTTTGCAAATTTAAATCTCCCAAAATCTTTGAAATCATTACATACGCATCCCATTATCATGCACATCATTACAAGTACCATTACAGGTTTCTTATCTCCTTCGCTGTTTATTTCAGCAAAAATGTCTTCTGATCAAGCCATCAAAGATCTTCAGGCACATAATGCCCAATTCCAAGAGATGTTCTTGAGCTTGGCTAAAAGGCAAGAGGATTTGAAGACTCTCATTCTGAAGGAGAAGAAGAAGAAGGTCGTTCTTCTGAGTATGGGCAAAAGGTTTGGGAATAGGTTACAACAACAAGCTGATCTAATCTCCTCGTCCAAGGACGGGGAAAACCAAGAAGAAGAAAAGGGCTCCAGTCTGCAGTTTCTAATGATTATACTGATTTTGATGATGAGCAATATCCTCCTTCCGAGGAGAGGTACAAGCAGCTAGAAGATCGGCTAAGTGCTATGGAGATTCAAAAGATCCTTAGTTTGGATTTCGGAGAATTGGGATTGGTATCGGGAGTGGTGATCCCTCATAAGTTCAAAGCTCCAGTTTTTGCTAAGTATGATGGAGTGTCCTATCTAAAACTCCATCTCTGCTCGTATGTCAAGAAAATTCAACTCCACACTGCTGATAGAAATTTGTGGGTGCATTTCTTTCAAGATAGTCTGTCAGGGACTCAGCTTGAATGGTTTTACCAATTGGAAGGAGCCAATGTTCGAAGCTGGGAAAACCTTGTTGCTGCGTTTTACAAACAGTATCAGTATAATGTCGACCTTTCTCCCACTCGTACTCAGCTCCAGGGTATGTCTATGGGTGCAAGTGAAGGTTTTAAGGACTATGCTCAAAAGTGGAGAGATTTGGCTGGCAGGGTTCAACCCCCTTTATCTGATCGAAAGTTAGTTTATATGTTCTTGAGGACGCTATCTGGTCCATTTTTCAATCATCTGATTGGCAGTTCGTCATCTAGGTTTACCGAGTTGATTTTGACTGGAGAGAGAGTAGAAACTGGTATCCGAAGTGGTAAAATACAGAAGGATACTTCATCAAGTGCAGTGAAGAAGCCTTTCACCGGTAAGAAAGAAGCTAGTGCAGTCTATGACCCGAGGGGCCAAAGCAGACCTAAACACCGTCAAGCAGTAAATGCAGTAGTGATATCAAGACCCACGGTTGCTCCACAATGCAACAATCAACAAAGGGTGGAAAGACCACAGAGGCAGTATACTCGACTCAATATGACCTTTTCTCAAATTCTACCATAATTATTGAAGACCAATCTAGTAACTCTGAGGGAATCCCCGAAGAACCCCAACACCACTTCTCCCCACTATAACCCAAATGCCCGCTGCGCCTATCACTCTGAAAGTCCAGGTCATGATACAAACAATTGTTGGGCCTTGAAAAACAAAGTGCAAGACTTGATCGAAGCCAAAGAGATTGAGTTTGACGCTCCGGAGAAACCCAACGTCATAACTGCTCCCATGCCCAAACATGGTCATGGAGTAAATTCTGTGGACGATGATTTATTTGTGACCTCTGTGGAAGAAATCTCTACTCCTTTGATGATAGTTAAGAAGAATTTGTTGTTAGCCGGTTTATTTCCGGGCTGTGGTGAAGGTTGCCACATATGTTCAAAGTTGCCTGCTGGTTGCCACTTATTGAAATCAGGTTCGAAAAGACTTTGATTCTGTTGGTTCCAATTCAAGATGTTGCCATCATAACCATTTCCGCTGATCCTTCCAAGGTTTCCTCGAGAAAACCTGTTAGGATTACATCTGTCCCAAGAATTACTCAGTTAATAATTACTGTCCCGGGTCCTATCCCATACATTTCAGACAAGGCTGTCCCATGGCACTATGGTGCTGATGTGTATTACCATGGAATTAAACAAGACTTTAAAAGTGAGGAAGCTGATGTTGATGTCAGCAATATTGTCGGGGCCAACAAGGTCACCAGAAGCAGAAGACTCTTTCCTCCCGATATTTCTCCTCTGACTGTCCACAAACCTGTTCTTATTCCATATGCTAGTACATCAACTACTGTTCCAGTTCCTATTCCAGTTATCACCCCTGTCGCCGAGCCATCTGGGACTCGGGGCAAAGAAATCACAGGTGAGCCTGCCCGGACGCAGGCACCTAAGAAGATCATTGTAGAAACCTCTAAACAAGAGATAGAAGAAATTTTAAAGATTATCAAGAAGAGAGACTACAATGTAGTCGAGCAGCTGGGGCATACCTCGTCAAAAATCTCTATGTTGTCCTTGTTGTTGTATTATGAAACCCATGCAAAGGCTCTTATTGCATTCCTCAAGACTGCGCATGTGCCGTAGGAAACTTCAGCCGACCAATTCAAAGATTGCGTAGCTAGCTTAATTGCCGACAATGGATTGGGTTTCTCAGATGCATATCTGACTGCTAAAGGAAGAAATCATAATGATGCTCTGCACGTCTCGATCGAGTGCAGGGGAACTACTATGGCTCATGTATTGGTGGATACCGGGTCCTCATTGAATGTTTTGCCAAAGAAAGCATTAGACCGTCTGGATTGTGAAGATTTGATTCTGAAGCCGAGTAATATTGTGGTCAGGGCTTTAGATGGGTTAAAAAGGATGGTGCACGGGGAGGTGGACATCCCTGTTAAAGTTTGTTCTCAGACTTTTGGATCCACCTTCTATGTAATGGACATCAGACCATCGTATTTCTTCTTGTTGGGTCGTCCTTGGATTTATAAGGCTGGGGCAGTGACTTCCACGCTCCATCAAATGCTGAAATATCCGGTAAAGGGGAAGATTGTCACGGTACGGGGTGAAGAGAAGTACATGGTGAGTCATCTCAATTCCTTTCGCTACGTGGAGATGGATGGGGAGTTCATCGAAACTCCTTGTCATAACTTTGAAGAGGTCCCTCATACTTTAGCGTCAACTGAAGTTGCTACTGACAAACCTTCGATGAAGATGGCTTCTCTCAAGGATGCCAGGGCTATAATTGAAGAAGGTGGGTGTACCAATTGGGAGCGGCTCTCTGATTTCACACACAAAACTGACAAATTTGGTTTGGGCTTTACTACAGGGGCTCAAAGGGCTGTTAGGCACGCACGGATTGAAAGACCTCCTCTGCATATCAGCAATCAGGGAGTTAATGCAATTGAAGATGATGAAGAGGATTTAGATATTGACAGCTGGATCTACCCAACAACCAATGATGGATTGAACAACTGGACGGAGAAGGACTTCATACCTATTTCTTTTATTCCACAGTAATTGACTTTTGTTTTAAGAGTTATAATAAACAGTTTGAAACTTTACGGCCGGGTGCCTTGCCTGAGGAACTTTGGCCTTGCTTGTGAGGGATTATTATTTGTCATTTTCATATATCATTAATAAAGCATTGGACGTTTCTTGCATTATAAATTTTGCGCTCCTTGTTTTTCTTTTCTGCCTCTCACTCTATTAAAACAGCTATCTTCTTACACACACTCACGTATCATAATGCAGATCCATATTCACTCTGGATCCCATTGATAACAACTCTGCTACTGCCAGTCATGACTTCGAAAATCCGATCAACCAAGCTGAGGACGAAGGTGAGGATGATTGTGAGGTTCCTGGAGAGCTTGCTAGACTGATACTACAAGAAGAAAGGGCCATACAGCCCCATGAAGAGCCAGTTGAATCAGTGAATTTAGATACAGAGGAAGACGGGAAAGAGGTTAAGATAGGTGTGAATCTGGAGCCTAGTGACAAGTAACAGTTGATACAGATGCTACGCGACTATATTGAGATCTTCTCCTGGTCCTATGAAGATATGCCTGGTTTGGACACTGATATTGTGGTACACCGCCTACCAACCAAAGAAGACTGTCCTCCGGTAAAGCAGAAGGTTCGCCGAATGCACCCTGAGATGTCTGAGAAAATCAAAGCTGAAGTCATGAAGTAGTTTGATGTAGGATTTTTAGCTGTCACTTCTTATCCGCAGTGGGTTGCCAATGTTGTTCCGGTGCCTAAGAAATATGGTAAGGTACGGATGTGTGTGGACTATAGAGATCTGAACAGGGCAAGCCCCAAGGATGACTTCCCACTACCTCACATCGATGTTTTGGTCGACAGCACCGCGCAACATAAGATCTTCTCCTTCATGGATGGTTTTTCTGGCTACAACCAGATCAAGATGGCTCCTGAAGACATGGAGAAGACAACCTTCGTTACACAGTGGGGCACCTTCTGTTACAAGGTAATGCCTTTTAGGTTGAAGAATGTTGGGGCAACTTATCAGCGCGCCATGGTCGCTTTGTTCCACGACATGATTCACCACGAGATCAAGGCTTATGTTGATGACATGATCGCCAGGTCCCAGACTGAGGAAGAGCACCTTGACCATCTCTAGAAATTGTTTGACAGATTGAAGACGTACAAGCTGAGATTGAACCCGAACAAGCGCACCTTCGGGGTAAGGTTTGGTAAGCTGCTGGGTTTCATCGTCAGTGATAAGGGTATCCAGGTGGACCCTGCCAAGGTAAAAGCCATACAGAAGATGCCGCCTCCCCACACAGAAAAGGAAGTAATAGGTTTTTTGGGACGTCTGAATTACATTGCCAGGTTCATTTCACACCTAACCGCTACTTGTGAGCCAATTTTCAAGTTGCTGAAGAAAGATCAAGTGGTAAAGTGGAATGACGAGTTCCAGACCGCCTTCGAAAGAATCAAGGAATATCTTCAAGAACCTCCAATTTTGATGCCTCCAGTTGAAGGAAGATCTTTGATCTTATACTTGACAGTACTGGATAGTTTAATGGGGTGCGTGCTGGGGCAGCATGACGAGTCTTGCCGAAAAGAGCATGTTATTTACTACCTTAGCAAAAAGTTTACCGACTGTGAGACCCGATACTCGTTGCTTGAGAAAACTTACTGCGTTTTGGCATGGGCTGCTCGCCGGCTGAGACAGTATATGCTAACTCACACCACCTTATTGATATCAAAGATGGATCCAATCAAGTATATCTTCGAAAAGCCTACTTTTTCCGAAAGAATAGCAAGATGGAAGATGATCTTAACCGAGTATGACATCCAATACACAACCCAAAAAGCAATCAAAGGGAGTGTATTGGCGGATCATTTGGCGCATCAGGCCGTGGACGACTACCAGTCCATGAATTTCGAGTTCCCGGATGAGAACATCATGTTGGTGACCGACTATGAAGAACCTGGACCGGATGAAGGACCTGAGGAAGGGTCCCGATGGTCTATGTGTTTTGATGGAGCATCAAATGCATTGGATAATGGCGTTGGCACTGTGATCATATCTCCTGAGGACTGTCATACTCCATTCACCGCCCGATTATGTTTTAACTGCACCAACAATATGGCGGAGTATGAAGCATGTATCATGGGTCTTCGAGCTTCTATTGACCTAAGGATTAAGTTCTTGAGTGTATTCGGAGATTCTGCCCTAGTGACCAGTCAGATCAAAGGCGAGTGGGATACGAAGCACCCAAATCTTATTCCTTACAAAGAATATGTATTGACGTTACTCCCACACTTTGAGGAGATAACCTTTAAACACTTCCCCAGAGAAGAAAACCAGTTAGCGGACGCGCTAGCTACCATGTATTTTATGTTCAAAGTCAAGTGGGACAATGAAGCTCCCCAGATCACCATCGAGAGGTTGGACGAACCCGTACATTGCTGTGACATTGAGACTGAAGAGGTAGCGGATAAACCCTGGTTTCACGAGGTAAAGAGGTATCTTGAGACTCAAGAGTACCCCGAGGGTGCATCTGTTAATGATAAGAAGTTCTTGAGAAGGTTCGCTGCGAAGTTCTTCGTCAGCAATGGTATCCTTTACAAGCGTAACCATGATTCAACCTTACTACGATGTGTGGACAAAAGCGGGGTGGAAAGGATCATGGCAGAGTTACATGAAGGTACCTTAGGAACTCATTCCAATGGACATACCATGGTGAAGAAAATCCTACGGGCTGGATATTATTGGTCTACTATGGAAGCCGATTGTTATCAGCATTCTCAAACCTGTCATAAGTGCCAAGTCTATGCTGATAAGGTACATGTACCTCCAGTTCCTATGAATGTTTTGACAGCTCCTTGGCCCTTTGCAATGTGGGGCATCGACATGATTGGCGAGATCAGACCTACTGCGTATAACGGGCATCGCTTTATTCTAGTAGCAATTGATTATTTCACAAAGTGGGTTGAGGCAGCTTCCTTTGCTACAGTAACCAATAACGTCGTGGCGCGGTTTATCCGACACAATCTGATCTGTCGATACGGTGTATCGGAGAGGATCATCATGAACAATGGTACAAATCTCAACAATACGATGATCACTGAGCTCTGCAAACAGTTCAGGATACAACATCATAACTCTTCTCCCTACCGGCCGAAGATGAATAGGGCTGTTGAAGCAGCTAACAAGAACATCAAGAAAATTGTGCAGAAGATGACGGTGACGTACAAAGACTGGCACGAGATGTTACCATCCACTCTTCATAGGTACCGTACCTCAGCACGGACGTCGACAGGGGCAACACCCTACTCTCTGGTGTATGGCATGGAGGCGGTCCTACCCATCGAAGTCTAGATACCCTCTCTCTGGATTATGAAGGATGCGGGTTTGAACGAGGACGACTGGATCCAAACCCGGCTTGATCAGCTGAATCTAATCGACGAAAAGAGACTTACTGCAATTTGTCATGGTCAGACGTATCAAAAGTGAATAATCAAGGCTTTTAACAAGAAAGTCAGGCGTCAAGAATATCAAGTCGGGGATCTGGTGATCAAATGCATCATTCTGCCGCAAGGTGATCCCAGGGGCAAATGGACCCCCACATACGAAGGGCCATTTGTGGTTAAGAACATTTTCTCGGGAGGAGCTATGATTCTAACCACCATGAATGGTGACGACCTTCCTCACCCTGTCAATGCAGACATAGTGAAAAGATACTACGCATAATCAAAGACCCGCTAGGTTGACTGGACTAGGCAAAAATAAGGGCTTCCCGACGAATCAAAAGGGTTTGGGCAAAAGTAAGGGATGAAAAAAAAAACTGTACACCCGGCAAGTCAAAAACCTGAAAAGGCGGCTTGGGCAAAAAAGGGTATCCTGGTGGACTGAGAACCCGAAAGGGCGGTCTAGGCAAAAATTAGGGATTGAAGCGTAACACTATGTCTCATTGGATCATCTTGCAACCAGACTTCGGTATCGACTATCAAGCTCAGACGGCGCCAATCAATCTGATCTACCTTCGACCAAGTAGCAAAGTGATGAGACGCTTGAAGATATAAAAGCAATAGCAGAGTTGAAACCTGATGGGATTGTTTCACATAACTGTTTTTCTTTCTTTTACAAAAATTGTATAATTTCTATTCTTCGGCGGCATTCTCTTACTAGGACGTTAGCCTCTTTGTATAAAACGCCTATTACGGGCCAACTTCAAAAATCAATACAATTCGTTTCCACAAGAGATTCCAAATTGTTTTTCTTTTTCTGTTTTGTTTTGCAAGAACGTCCAATGATTCATTTTCGATATATGCATTTGAACATAATTGCTGCTCATAAATACTTACATACGAAACAAAAGACAATTACTTGTAATTCCAGGAACATGGGCAAACAAGAAGTGTCCAAACCTTACAGTTGCTCCACCCACCAGGTACAGGGATAGAACCATCTTGAGAATATGACTAAAGATACATACACTCCCTGCAGAGTAGGAAGTATCCGAAGACAATGGTCTTAGCTCTCTCAGCCAAGGTTCATAATCGCGAATGAGTCAGCAAAATTCTCCCCAAGCAGAGTTTGTCTATCACCAGCAATAGAAGATTACCATCTGTTGAGTTTATTTCTCCCACAAGCAGAAATTCAATCACCGACAGAGTTCATTATCACCAGCAACGGTAATTCATCCCTAGCGGAGTGGTTTCTCCAAATTGGCAAATCGTCCAACAGAGTATCTCTCTTCCCCGCAGAGTCAGTCTCCCACAAGGTTATTCCCAAACAAAGTTTCTCCCAGAGGAATGTTCTCAAGCAGAACAGACGCAAGTCTCCAGTTAGTCATCTTCGGTCACTATCCCCAGCGAGAACGAAGAACTCACCTCCTTATACTCTCCAACAACAGTCCAGGATTTATTCTCCCCAGCTAGAGAATGTCACAAGAACATTGCATATCCATACATCGTGGCATGTGCATATGCATCATACATCACAATCTCATTTATTTTGAGAATATCATTATTCAATACATTTCATACATCATGACATTACATACTATTGTACCCTAAAATTTTCCCTCTCATATTTCTCAAGACATGTCAAGAAGAATCCCCAAGTGGCTCAAGATTGCTCAAGAGTTGGACAGTCAAGCTATCTCCTAAGGCAGTCAATTTCAAATTAGGGTTTTGTGTTGCATCAATGTCCTTGCATCCAAATGAACTCAAGTGATAACAAATGTCCTAATATGCTCTCAAGATCATCCATGCCAAATTTCAATCCTTGTAGAGGAAGTTTGGTCAGTCAATTGCTCAAAAGGTCCAAAAATCGACTGTGCTAGGGCAAAAGTCAACTGTGACCTACAAGCAGTCAAACTTCAATATTTTTTCTCAACATTCTCATTTTGAAGGATATTTCATCATTTTATAAAGGGTTGATCATGATTCATCAAGGATTGCTCAAAATTCATCAAGACTCAAAAGTTGCTAAATTAGGGTTTTGCAGGAAAAGTCAACTCAACTTTGACCAAGCATAACTTTCTTATACTTTATGAGAAATGACCCATCCAAATCTCATTTTTAATAGGATGCAATTTCCTACAATCCATATTCATACCCCAAGATCAAGAAATGCACTCACAAGAAGTTACAAATTTGGACATTATAGGTCATTTTTGAAAGTCAACAAAAAAACCTTTTTTGCCAAAGCTTATAACTTGAGCATGGAATATAAAAATTAGATGATACAAAAAGGGTTGGTTAGAGGACATCTCAATATTTCTAAAAAGTCCAAGAACACCTCCAAAAGTTCAAAATTGAAGAAGTTATGCATTATTGAAGTTGGGCATTTTTGCAAAATTCCCAAAAGACAACTATCCCCAAAACTTCAAATTTTGTCAAAGGGGTCCATTATTTTCCACTTGATTTGATCTTGTCACACTACACACGTGTCCTAGCTTCAGCCTTATGTCCATTTATAAAATTTTCTATTTTATTGAATTAATGCATTTTAAATCAATTTAAATCAAATAAAATCCCAAAACTTGATTACATGGGATATTTTTCTATTTTCAGGACCTAATCATCATCAATAACATGATCAAATCCGTATCAAGCTTTTCATGTGCAAAAATATTGGATTTTGGACCAAATTGGAAGGTTTTCAATGGAGGATCAAATCAAATCTCCAAGCCATAATGCACAAGGATTCAGTCCAAAATTGTTGACCTAATGCAATACTTATTACATATACAATGCAAAGGCACGAGTTTTAGAGGTTAGAGGCTGCAGAATCACAAAAACCAAACTTGAGAAAACTTGAAAAAAGCTTGAAACTGAATCCTTCTTAGAGGCACTTTCAAGAGCAAATCTCAACACCACTCCATTGCTGGGCAATCACTGAGTCAGAAGCAATCAAAAGCAAGCCCTCACACCCTTTCAATCGCGCTGTAAGTCTCTCTGAAAACCGCTTTTCATTTGAAATCGCAACTCCATGTTCTTGCATTTTTTGACAAAATCTTTGCATATTCATGATCCTTGTTCAATTCGCAAGCTTTCTGCATTAGCCAATTGTATTTATAGGGCCTATAACCCCTAGCCGAATCTAGGGTTCGTGGTTTTTGTATTTTGGGTATTTCGTTTTCAGGCAAAATCAGTGCAATCAATGGACATGGACGTGATCAGGGAAGGGAGACGAGCATGACCATGGTCTTGGAATTAATTTCCATGGTCTGGAATTGATTTTAGGAGACACCTACAGATTTAGCTGTGGATATAAATCTGCAGGTAAATAACCAGGTTCCAACGAGGAAGACGATGACGCGTCCCCCTCCCATTCGTTAATTCAAAATTCGCGCTTTATTTTTATATTTTCTGGCATATTAACTTGTTTCCCATATTATTATTATTACCTAATACACTAACAAATGAAGCGTGATGGTTGAGTGGCAAGGGCGTTAGTGCAAGATCCAACAGGACCTGGGTTCGAATCCCAGGTCCCCAATATCTTTGTTATATTTTGTTTCCAGGCGATCCAATGCAAGCTCCAACGCGTGATGTACCATGCTCCCTCATGCAATCAGTGGACAGATGGCCCCCATGCCAAATCTGATGGCCCAGATGGGATGCCTACCATATGCCCTAGTCAACATGCACACGTGGAATCAGGAAAGTCAATACAAGCCTGCTTGTATTGGGCCACCAAAATTGCTAATTAACCCCCTGATCAGGCCCAAGACCCCCTTGAGTATTTCTATTTCTTTCTTTTTATTTTATTTATTTATTTGTTTGATTAATTATTTTTATTATTTAACTAACCAATTAAACTTTTTTCTTCATAAAAATAAAACCGAAAATATTTTGTTTATTAAATTAATTTCAGTATTTTATTTTTGTTAATAAATATTAATTCAATTAATTTAGTTTTAATTAGGTATAACTTTTAATATTTTTGCAATAATTAAAATTAATTTAGATAATTAGGTTTTACTAACATTGATTGATTTATTTTTATTTCTTTAAATACTCAAAAATCCAAAAATATAATTTTATTAATTAATTAGTTTGTTTATTAATTTAATAATTAATTTAGATCTAATTTCTTTTTAATTCAAAACAACCAAAAAAATAATCTTTTCTTTAATAAACAAAAGGGTCAAAACCCTAAACTCGCCCGATTTAATTTCTCGCACGTGATCCATTTTATTTCATTATTGTATCTGTTTCCCGGAATGTAATAGTTTAATAGGACTTTAAATTATTTTACCGCTTTATTTATTTTTCGCATTTTAATTTCAAGGGTTGTTTTTGGCGATGTAAATACCCGACGCCTTGTAATAGTTAGTTTAAATTCCGCAATTTAATTTCCGCAACTTATAAACTGTTAGATGTTTGGTAAATAGGGAATGCATGACAAGATCAAATGTTTGAACCTAAAATCAACATAGATAACCACTAACATGTACAAAGATAATATAACCGAAATAACACACTCGCACATGCGCACTCTTAGGGTACACCTCGCTTGGTTGCCTTCGAACATGGTCATTGAGTATAGGAAGTTTTAGAGGTCACCCTCTTGTCCAAAGATCATAGTTTCCTCGAAACGGTTGCCTCGGAAAAATGATCTAAGACATTAGGGTTACCTCTAAGGCGTCCTAACATTGCTTTAGTGACCGCACGTCCCTTAATCGAATTGACCCGTAAACTCCAACGACGACGCTACCTACTCATCAATAGTGGGATAGCATTGTCTAAAGGACATTAGCACAGATTGATTCCTTTTTCGAGTAGGTAGATGGTTCTTAAGTACTTGCTCTTTCTAAAATAAAACAAAACTTTTTGCACTTATACTCCTTTTCAAAACAAAAACTCTTTTCAAACCCGCAAACGCAAAGAAAAGCAAAATTTTGAAAAAACAATGAGCAAGTACCTAAGAGCCCGTGGATAACCACAGATAGAAAGGGTGCTAACACCTTCCCTCTCTATAATCTACCCCCCGGACCCGAGAAACATCTCGAAAAAGGAATTTTTCTTTGCTTTTTTCCTTTCCTTGTTGGATAAAATAAAAGACGGTGGTGACTCTTTCTTACCGCGACATTTTGCGAAAACAAACGCAAAACGCGGACCAGCATTCCAAAAAACAGTTAGTTCTCTCCCACCGTATCACAGAACTGGCGACTCTGCTGGGGATTATTAATAAGTGGGGTGTACCTTAGGATTAGATCATTGTGTTTTCAATTGCTTGCTTTGTATGCTTTATATTTGTGGGCTTGTATCGGAGTTTCTATAGATCCTAACCCGGATCTGGGGATACCCTTTAGGTAAGTAGCAATAAACTGTGAGGGAATTGTACGACATAGACCGATACGGTTGAAGCAGCAGCTACGTTGGTGTGGCACTTTAGTCTGTACTGATATCCCTTGTGTTGGAACGAGGAGAATATGGGTCTTCTGAGGGGTCATTAAGCACCAACTGACCTTAGAACCTTTAAATTGACCAACTTGGCCATAGAACTGTAGCAGTATGCTACACTCATTGAGACTAAACTCTCGCGATGATTCCGGCCGCAAGAAAAGGTTACTAAACTGGAATTATGACCGATTGAGGGTAGTCAGTGATATTGAGATCCTCTAGAACCCGGTTACTATTTTTAGGACAGGTTTAAACCAACTGAACTGAAAGAGGGTAGTACCTAAGCTCCTTGCCAGCCTGAAATCTAAGGGCTCTCTGTGTGACTTGTGTGCCTTTACCATGTTTGCTATTTGTGGATACTTGTGGCGTGCTTTCTATCATGACATCATGACATCATAACATTGCATGCATCTTGCATTGGACTAACCTATTTCAAAGACATGAGGGATTCATCTTTGTTCTGTTTTGTAGGTCATCATGATGCCTATGCGTAGGAATACCATCCGGATCAATTTTGTCCAGGTTCCCACCATGCTTAAAGAGTTGATTGCAAAGATGCCTGATACTACCTCCTTCATCAGAAGACATGGGTATCTTCTCAGTTTGGTCACCTCCAAATTGGACGAGCAGATGATGAGTGTTTTGGTACAATTCTATGATCCACAATACCATTGCTTTACTTTTCAATACTACCAGTTGGTTCCCACCTTAGAAGAGTTCTCTGAGTTGCTCGGTATCTCTATTCTGGAGCAGACCCCGTTTACTGGTTGGGAAAAGATCCTTAGGCCGGAAGAGATTGCTGCAGCCCTTCATATGACCAAGGATGAGGTAATGGCTAATTGGGAGACTAGGAGTGGAGCAAAGGGCTTTCTGACTAAGTTCTTGGTTGGTAAGGCTAACTATTTCTCGGATAGTCTAGACTTCAAGGCATTCGAAGATATTCCGGCCCTTCTGATATATGGCTTGGTACTGTTTCCGAACTCTGAATCCTTTGTTGATGTGAATACGGTGAAAATCTTCATCTCTCGTAATCCTGTACCCACTCTCTTGGGAGACATTCTTCATCAGCTTTATGCCTGTACTACCCGAAAGTGGGGAACCTTGATGTGCTGTGCTCCATTATTGGCGAGGTGGTTTATTTTGCACCTCCCCAAATCAGTGCTGAAGAACAAAGAAGGAATAGGCTGGGCCTACGGGGTTATGTCTCTCTCTCTCTCTCTCTCTCGCATAATGACATTATCTGGACTATCAAGGGTATGGATGAGGTGGCTATCATTGATCGATGTGGGGAGTACCCCAATGTTCCACTGATAGGAACCAATGGAGGAATTTCTTACAATCCATGCTTGGCCTTACGTCAGTTCGGGCGAGCTAGAAGAGAAGGACCTCATGAGCTGCTAATGCCTAGTATCATCTTTGATTTTCAAGGGGATAGCGACGAGCAACGCCACCGATTCATAAGGGCTTGGGATAGAGTTCACCGATCTTACCCACATGAGCTGGGCCCAAAGACTTCACTTCCGATGGAGCCATATCTCAGATGGGTCTGTATCCGTGCCCAAAAGCTGGGTATGCAATATGAAGCCGTCCGACCTATCATTGTTGAAATTGCTAATGAAGAAGGGGTTCTTCCGACCATCCTCCATCCTCATATGCCCACTGACATTGGGGCACTGAAAAGGTCTTGGATGCAACTGAGAGAGGAACGAGATTCTTACCGGGAAAATTTTAACGAACAAGAGAAGAAGATCCAGAAGTTGACTAGGCAGCTGGAGAACGAGCGGATTCTCAATGATTATGTCCGCACCGACAAGAAGAGACCATGGGAGCACTGATTGTCCTTTGATGATTTCCTTTCCAGTTTTTATTTACTTTTCAGTATTTCCTTTCTTGTAACGCCTTAAGGGCATCAGTTGAACAATTTGAATTGCAAAGTTTATCTAATAAAGTGTGTTTCATTTCTGGTTTACGAATTTGAATCTCCCGATGTCTTTGAAATCATATCATACGCATTTCAACCCATGCACTTCATAACAGATACCCATTACAGGTCTCTTATCTTCTTCGCTGTTTATTTCAGCACTCATCATGTCTGCTGAACCATCAACTAAGCAAGCAATCAAGGCCCTACAGGCCCAGAATACCCAATTCTAAGAGTTGTTCATGAATCTAGCTAAGGGTCAGCAAGATCTGAAGACCCTGATTCTAAAAGAGAAGAAGAAGAAGAAGAAGAAGAAGAGGACAATCCTGTTTAACACATGTCACAGGTTTGGAAACAGGCTACAGGATGAAGTTGATCTGACCACCTCATCTGGAGGGAAAGATAGTCAGGAAGAAAGGAGGGCTCCTAGCCCTGTGGTCTCGGACAATGAGACGGACTTCGACGAAGACCAGTATCCTCCTGCTGAGGATAGATACAAACAACTGGAAGACCGGTTGAGTGTTATGGAAGTTCAGAAAGTGCCTGGTCTGGACTTTGGTGATCTGGGTCTATCATCTGGGGTGGTGATTCCCCACAAATTCAAAGCACCAGCCTTTGCTAAGTATGACGGAGTTTCTTGTCCGAAGCTGCACCTCTGGTCATATGTAAGGAAGATTCAGCCGTACATCATTGATAAGAACTTATGGATCCACTTCTTTCAAGACAGTCTCTCAGGGACTCAGCTTGAATGGTTTTACCAGTTGGACGAAGCCAGTATCCGCAGTTGGGAAGATTTGGCTACTGCTTTCTACAGGCAGTACCAATACAATTCCGACCTCACTCCCACGCATACCCAACTCCAGGGTATGTCAATGGGAACGGGTGAAGGTTTCAAAGATTATGCTCAGAAGTGGAGGGACCTCGCCGGAAGAGTGCAACCACCCTTGGCTGATCGGGAGCTTGTGGATATGTTTCTTGGGACCTTGTCTGGTCCATTTTTCAACCACCTGATTGGAAGCTCTTCGTCTGGGTTTACAGAGCTAATTATGACTGGTGAAAGGATTGAGGCTGGTATTAAGGCTGGTAAGATACAAAAGGGTGTTTCATCGAGCACCGAGAAAAAGCATTTTAAGAAAGAGTCCAGTGCTGTCTACAGTTCGAAAAGACAGAATAGACCTGAACACCGCCAAGCTGTCAATGCGGTTGTTATTTCAAGACCTGCTGGTGCTCCTCAGCACAACAACCAACAAAAGGACGAGAAACCACGAAGGCAATTCACCCGTCTCAGCATGACTTTGTCTCAGATTCTGCCGCAGTTACTGAAAACCAACCTGGTGGTTCCAAGGAAGCCCCGAAGAATCCAAATACAACATCACCAAAGTACAACCCTAATGCCCGCTGTGCTTTTCACTCTGATAGCCCGGGGCATAATACAGATGATTGTTGGGCTTTGAAGAACAAGGTACAGGATTTGATTGATGCAAAGGAGATCGAGTTCGGGACACCAGAAAATCCTAAACATGATGCAGGGGTGAATGCTATCGGGGATGACAATGATGAAGAGTTTGACATTGACAGCTGGATCTACCCAACTGTCGATGGTGGATTAAGCAACTGGACAGCGAAGGATTTTATGTCCGTTTCTGTTATCACCCAATAATGAAACTTTTTGTTTTGAATTTGTAACAGACAATATTTTAAACTTTATGGCCCAGTGTCTTACCCAGGGCATCGTGGCTTCATTTGTGAGGGATTTATGTGTGTCATTTACATATATCATTAATAAAAGCATTGGACGTTCTTGCATTTCAAATTTTGCGCTCCTTGTTTTTCTTTTATTATATATTGCAAAACAACTATTTTACACACACTCACATATACAGGTCTGCATCCACTCTTGATCTCACTGGTAACGACTCTGCTACTTCCAGTTATAACTTCGAAAGTCTGATCAACTTAGCCGAAGACGAAGGTGAAGATGATTGCGAAGTGCCTGGTGAACTTGCAAGACTGTTACTTCAGGAAGAGAGGGTTATTCAGCTGCACGAAGAGTCCGTGGAATCAGTAAATCTGGGTACATATATAGACAAGAAAGAAGTCAAGATCGGTGCAAATCTGGAGCTTAGTGTGAAGCAACGTTTGATTCAGATGTTGCGTGACTATGTTGAGATCTTTTCCTTGTCTTACAAAGATATGCCTGGTTTGGACACTGACATTGTGGTTCATCGCCTGCCTACCAAGGAAGACTGTCCTCCAGTAAAACAAAAGGTCCGCCGAATGCGCCCAGAGATGTCTGAGAAAATCAAGGCTGAAGTTATGAAACAGTTCGGCACCGGTTTTCTAGCAGTTACTTCTTACCCTCAGTGGGTGGCCAACGTGGTTCCTGTACTGAAGAAGGATGGTAAGGTTCAAATGTGTGTTGACTATAGGAATCTGAACAGGGCAAGCCCCAAGGATGACTTCCCTCTAACTCATATCGACGTTCTGGTTGACAACACCGCTCAGCACAAGGTGTTCTCCTTTATGGATGGCTTCTCCGGTTATAATCAGATTAAGATGGCTCCCGAAGACATGGAGAAGACAACCTTTGTTACTCAATAGGGTACTTTTTGCTACAAGGTCATGCCCTTTGGATTGAAGAATGTTGGGGCAACGTATCAGCGTGTCATGGTTGCTTTTTTTCATGACATGATCCATCATGAGATCGAGGTATACGTTGATGACATGATTGCAAGATCCCAGACTAAGGAAGAACCTATTGACCATCTGCAGAAGTTGTTTGACAGGCTGAAGTTGTACAAGATAAGGTTAAACCCGAACAAGTGCACCTTCAGGGTGAGATCTGGTAAGCTACTGGGTTTCGTCATGAGCGACAAAGGTATTCAAGTGGATCCTGCAAAGGTGAAGGCCATACAGGAGATGCCAGCCCCCAGAACAGAGAAAGAAGTCAGAGGCTTTCTGGGACGTCTGAACTACATTGCCTGATTCATCTCGCACCTAACTGCTACTTGTGAGCCAATCTTCAAGCTACTGAAGAAAGATCAAGTAGTATGTTTGAACGATGAATGCCAGACCGCTTTCGAAAGGATCAAAGAGTATCTCCAAGAGCCACCTATTCTGATGCCACCAGTTGAAGGGAGACCTTTGATCTTATACTTGACAATACTCGACAACTCAATGGGGTGTGTGCTGGGTCAGCATGACGAGTCTGGCCGAAAAGAGCATGCTATTTATTACCTTAGCAAAAAGTTTACCGACTGTGAGACCCAATACTCACTGCTCGAGAAAACTTGCTGTGCTTTGGCATGGGCTGCTCGTCGGCTGAGACAGTATATGTTGACTCACACTACTCTATTAATATCAAAGATGGATCCAATCAAGTATATCTTCGAAAAGCCTGCCTTGTCCGGAAGAATAGCGAGATGGAAGATGATCTTGACTGAGTATGACATCCAGTATACGACCCAAAAGGCAATCAAGGGAAGTGTGTTGGCAGACCATTTGGCATATCAGGCAGTGGATGATTACCAGTCTATGATCTTTGAATTTCCGGACGAGAATATCATGTTGGTAACTGATTGTGAGACACCTAGACCGGATGAAGGACCCGAGGAAGGATCCCGATGGTTTATGTACTTTGATGGAGCTTCAAACGCTTTGGGCAATGGCATTGGCACTGTGATCATATCTCCTAAAGGCTCTCATACTTCGTTCACCGCCCGACTATGTTTCAACTGCACCAAAAACATGGCGGAGTATGAAGCATGTATCATGGGTCTCCGAGCAGCAATTGACCTAAGAATTAAGTTTCTGAGTGTCTTTGGAGATTCCGCTCTCGTGATCAGTCAGATCAAAGGCGAGTGGGATATGAAACACTTGAATCTTATTCCTTACAAGGAGTATGTGTTGATGTTGCTTCCGCACTTCGAGGAGATAACCTTTAAACACTTCCCTAGAGAGGAGAATCAGTTGGCGGACGCGCTAGCTACGATATCTTCTATGTTCAAGGTCAATTGGGACAACGAAGCTCCCCGGATTATCATTGAAAGATTGGACAAACCTGCACATTGCTGTGACATTGAGACTGAAGAGGTAATAGAAAAACCATGGTTTCATGAGGTGAAAAGGTATCTTGAAACTCAGGATTACCCCGAGGGTGCATTTGTTAGTGACAAGAAGTTTCTGAGAAGGTTCGCGACAAAGTTCTTCATCAGCAATGGCATCCTTTACAAGCGCAACCATGATTTGACCTTACTACGTTGTGTGGATAAAAATGAAGCAGAAAGGATCATGGCGGAGTTACATGAAGGTACTTTCAGAACTCATTCCAGTGGACACACCATGGCAAAGAAGATCCTTCGGGCAGGATTTTTCTGGTCCACTATGGAAGCCGACTGTTATCAGCATTCTCGGACCTGTCACAAGTGCCAAGTTTATGCTGATAAGGTGCACATACCTCCAGTTCCTCTAAACGTCTTGAAGGCACCTTGGCCTTTTGCAATGTGGGGCATTGATATGATCGGCGAGATCAGACCTACGACATCTAACGGGCATCGCTTCATCCTGGTAGCAATTGATTACTTTACAAAGTGGGTTGAAGCAGCTTCCTTTGCTACCGTAACCAAGAACGTCGTGGCACGGTTCATTCGGCACAATCTGATATGTCAATACGGTGTACCCGAGAGGATCATTACGGACAATGGTACCAATCTCAACAACAAGATGATCACTGAGCTCTGCGAGCAGTTCAAGATACAGCATCACAACTCTTCTCCCTACCGGTCGAAGATGAATGGGGTTGTTGAAGCGACTAATAAAAACATTAAGAAGATTGTGCAGAAGATGACAGTGACATACAAAGACTGGCATGAGATGTTACCATTTGCTCTTCATGGGTACCGTACCTCAGCGCGAACGTCAACAGGGGCAACACCCTATTGCTTGGTATACGACATGGAGGTCGTCTTGCCCATTGAAGTTCAGATACCCTCTCTTTGGATTATGAAGGATGCAGGTTTGAGTGAAGATGACTGGATTCAGACCCGGCTTGATTAGTTGAACCTAATTGACGAAAAGAGACTTACTGCTATTTGTCATGGTCATACGTACCAAAAACGGATGATCAAGGCATTTAACAAGAAAGTTAGACAACAGGAATATCAAGTTGGGGATCTGGTAATCAAGCGCATTATTCTACCTCAAGGTGATCCCAGGGGCAAATAGACCCCTACTTATGAAGGGCCATTTATGGTTAAGAACATTTTCTCAGGAGGAGCTATGATTCTAACCATCATGGATGATGACGACCTTCCTCACACCGTCAATGCAGACATAGTGAAAAGATACTACGCATAATCAAAGACCCGCTAGGTTGAATGGCCTAGGCAAAAATAAGGGCTTCTCGGCGAACCAAAAAGGTTCGAGCAAAAATAAGGGATGAAAATGAAAAATCTGTACACCCGGCAAGTCGAAAACCTGAAAATGCGGCTTGGGCAAAAAAGGGTATCCCGGTGGACTGAAAACCCGAAAGGGCAGTCCAGGAAAAAATTAGGGATTAAAGCGTAACACTATGTCTCATTGGATCACCTTGCATCCAGACTTCGGTATCAACTATCAAGCTCGGACGACACTAATCAACCTGATTCATCTTCAACTAATAGCAAAGTGATGAGATGCTTGAGAACATAAAGGCAATAGCAGAGTTGGAACCCAGTGAGATTATTCACATGGCTGTTTTATTTAGTTTTTCACAAATTGTGTAAATTCTATTATTCAGCGGCGTTCTCTTACTAGGACGTCAACCTCTTGTACAAAAATGCCTATTTACAGTCAGAACTTCAAAATCAATACAATTCATCTTCAAAGAAATTTCAAACTGTTTTTCCTTTATCTGTTTTGTTTTGCAAAGAACGTCCAATGTTCATTTTTGATATATGCATTTGACATTAATTGTTGCTCATAAATATTTACATACGAAACAAAAAAAACAATTACGGGTAATATCAGAAACAGGGGCAATAAGAAGTGTCTGAACTGTATAGTTGCTCTGTCCCCCAGGTACAAGGTAAATTCAGCTGAAGAATATGACCAAGATACCTTCACTCCCCTTAGAGTAAGACAATAATGGTAGCTCTCCCCAGCAGAGACTTGCAACAGTGAACAAATCAACGATGTTCTCCCCAAGCAGAGTTTGTCTACCATCAGCACTAAAAAGGCTCGATATCTCCGGCAGTCTTAATATTCCCCAGCAAGTATAAGAATGTTCCCTGGTAGAATACAAGATACCCCCAGTGGAGTTAAAATTTTTCCAAGCATAGTTTGAAAAAGCTTCCCCAATGGAGTTAAAACATCATCCCCAGTAGACTCTAGAAGTTTTTCCCCAGCGGAGTACAAAAATAAATCTCCCCAACAAAACTCCGGATTATCCCCATAAAAGTCTAACAGGTTTATCCCCAGCAAGTTGTAACTGAAAGATCATCCCCAGCAGAGTTCTTTCCTTTCGCAAACCGAAACTCAATCCTCAAGATTCAATATCACCAGCAACGGTAATCCATCCCCAGTGGAGTTTATCAGTGGAACCCTCAGCGGAGCATCTCTTCCCCACAGAGTAATCTCCTCACCAGTTTATTCCTCAACGGAGTTATCCTCTCCTGCATGTTTATCATCTTCGTTCATCATCCCCAGCGGAAAGGAAGAATCCAACTATATTCTCCATCAGCTATCCGGGATTTATTTTCCCCAGCTAAAACATCACATTTCCATACATCATGATACATGCATATACGCATCATATAACACAATCTCATTTATTTTGAGAGCATCATTGCTTGATCCATATCATGCATTGCATATGACTGACCTTTACCTTTCAGGAAAGATGCAGTTAAATTCTCAACTATGTGGAAGACCTCCTCTGGTTCAGTTAGATCGCCGATAAGATCTCCCTGATTCGTATTCCAGTTGAAGTTATTCCAAGACTTTTGTCTGGTCCAGTTAAATCAATTTCTAAAGATTTTTCTGATGCCGATCTAGTCAAAGTTAATCCAAGACCTCCTCTGGTTCAGTCAGATCGCCGATAAGATCTCTCTGGTTCATATTCTAGTCGAAGTTATTCCAAGACCTTGTCTGGCCCAGTTAAATCGATTCCTAAAGATTTTTCTGATGCCGATCCAGTCAAAGTTAATCCAAGACCTTGTCTGGCCCAATTAAATCGATTCCTAAAGATTTTTCTGATGCCGATCCAGTCAAAGTTAATCCAAGACCTTGTCTAGTCCAATTAAATCAATTCCTAAAGATTTTTCTGATGCCGATCCAGTCAAAGTTAATCCAAGACCTCCCCTGGTTCAGTCAGATCACCGATAAGATCTCCCTGATTCGTATTCCAGTTAAAGTTATTCCAAGACTCTTGTCTGGTCCAGTTAAATCGATTCCTAAAGATTTTTTATGATGCCGATCCAGTCAAAGTTAATCCAAGACCTCCTCTGGTTCAGTCAGATCGCCGATAAGATCTCCCTGATTCATATTCCAGTTGAAGTTATTCCAAGACCTTGTCTGGTCCAGTTAAATCGACTCCTAAAGATTTTTTTGATGCCGATCCAGTCAAAGTTATTCTAAGACCTTGTCTGGTCCAGTTAAATCGATTCCTAAAGATTTTTATGATACCGATCCAGTCAAAGTTAATCCAAGACCTCCTCTGGTTCAGTCAGATCACCGATAAGATCTCCCTGATTCGTATTCCAGTTGAAGTTATTCTAAGACTCTTGTCGGGTCCAGTTAAATCGATTCAAAGATTTTTCTGATGTCGATCCAGCCAAAGTTATTCCAAGACCTTCCCTGGTTCAGTTAGATCGCGATAAGATCTCCCTGATTCGTATTCCAATTAAAGTTCAGACCACCTATCAACAGTCTCCAAATGGCATATGTAAGTCCATTCCCGACATCACAATGCCGATACCACTTCATGCGAGTGCAAATTTCTGGGCACTCTAGTGTTCAATCATCTTCAACCCTCGGATCACGAAAGGCCCGAAAGCCAATCTATATCCTCAGGTTTAAGAAAATTGAACAGGGGCAGCTGTTGTACCCCAAAATTTCCATCTCATATTTCTCAAGACATGTCAAGAAGAATCCCCAAGTGGCTCAAAATTGCTCAAGAGTTGGACAATCAAGCTATCTCCTAAGGCAGTCAATTTCAAATTAGGGTTTTGTGTTGCATCAAGGTCCTTGCATCCAAATGACCTCAAGTGCTCCCCAATGTCCTAATATGCTCTCAATATCATCCATGCCAAATTTCAAGCCTTGCAGAGGAAGTTTGGTCAGTCAATTGCTCAAAAGGTCCAAAAATCGACTGTGCTAGGGCAAAAGTCAACTGTGACCTACAAGCAGTCAAACTCCAAGATTTTTTGTCAACATTATAATTTTGAAGGATATTTCATCATTTGATCAAGGGTTGATCATGATTCATCAAGGATTTCTCAAAATTCATCAAGACTCAAAAGTTGCTAAATTAGGGTTTTGCAGGAAAGGTCAACTCAACTTTGACCAAGCATAACTTTCTCATACTTTATGAGAAATGACCCATACAAATATCATTTTGAATAGGATGCAATTTCCTACAATCCATCTTCATACCCCAAGATCAATAAATGCACTCACAAGAAGTTACAAATTTGGACATTATAGGTCATTTTTGAAAGTCAACAAAAACACCTTTTTTCCAAAGCTTATAACTTGAGAATGGAATATCAAGATGAGATGAGACCAAAAGGGTTGGTTAGAGGACATCTCAAGCTTTATAAAAAGTCCAAGAACACCTCCAAAAGTTCAAAATTGAAGAAGTTATGCATTGTTGAAGTTGGGCATTTTTGCAAAATTGCCAAAAGTCAACTATCCCCAAAACATCAAATTTTGTCAAAGGGGCCCATTAATTTCCACTTGATTTGATCTTGTCACACTACACACGTGTCCTAGCTTCAGCCTTATATCCATTTATCAAATTTTCTATTTTATTGGATTTTTTATTGAATTAATTCATTTTAAATCAATTTAAATCAAATAAAATCCCAAAACTTGATTACATGGGATCTTTTTCTATTTTCAGGACCTAATCATCATAATAACATGATCAAATCCGTATCAAGCTTTTCATGTGCAAAAATATTGGATTTTGGACCAAATTGGAAGGTTTTCAATGGAGGATCAAATCAAATCTCCAAGCGATAATGCACAAGGATTCAGTCCAAAATTGTTGACCTAATGTAATGCTTATTACATATACAATGCAAAGGCACGAGTTTTAGAGGTTAGAGGCTGCAGAATCATAAAAACCAAACTTGAGAAAACTTGAAAAAAGCTTGAAACTGAAATCCTTCTTAGAGGCGCTTTCAAGAGCAAATCTCAACACCATTCCATTACTGGGCAATCACTGAGTCAGAAGCAATCAAAAGCAAGCCCTCACACCCTCTCAATCGCGCTGTAAGTCTCTCTGAAAACTGCTTTTCATTTGAAATCGCAACTCCATGTTCTTGCATTTTTTTGACAAAATCTTTGCATATTCATGATCCTTGTTCAATTTGCAAGCTTTCTGCATTAGCCAATTGTATTTATATGGCCTATAACCCCCTAGCCGAATCTAGGGTTCGTGGTTTTTGTATTTTGGGTATTTCGTTTTCAGGCAAAATCAGTGCAATCAATGGACATGGACGTGATCAGGGAAGGGAGACGACCATGACCATGGTCTTGGAATTAATTTCCATGGCCTGAAATTGATTTTAGGAGACACCTACGAATTTAGCTGCGGATATAAATCTGCAGGTAAATAACCAGGTTCCAACGAGGAAGACGATGACGCGTCCCCTTCCCATTCGTTGATTCAAAATTCACGCTTTATTTTTATATTTTCTGGCATATTAACTTGTTTCCCATATTATCATTCTTACCTAATACACTAACAAATGAAGCGTGATGGTTGAGTGGCAAGGGCGTTAGTGCAAGATCCAACAGGACCTGGGTTCGAATCCCAAGTCCCCAATATCTTTGTTATATTTTGTTTCCAGGCGATCCAATGCAAGCTCCAACGTGTGATGTACCATGCTCCCTCATGCAATCAGTGGACAGATGGCCCCCAGGCCAAATCTGATGGCCCAGATGGGATGCCTACCATATGCCCTAGTCAACACGCACACGTGGAATCAGGAAAGTCAATACAGGCTTGCTTGTATTGGGCCACCAAAATTGCTAATCAACCCCCTGATTAGGCCCAAAACCCCCTTGAGTATTTCTATTTCTTTATTTTTATTTAATTTATTTATTTGTTTGATTAATTATTTTTATTATTTAAATAACCAATTAAACTTTTTTCTTCATAAAAATAAAACCAAAAATATTTTGTTTATTAAATTAATTTCAGTATTTTATTTTTGTTAATAAATATTAATTCAATTAATTTAGTTTTAATTAGGTATAACTTTTAATATTTTTGCAATAATTAAAATTAATTTAGATAATTAGGTTTTACTAACATTGATTGGTTTATTTTTATTTCTTTAAATACTCAAAAATCCAAAAATATCATTTTATTAATTAATTAGTTTGTTTATTAATTTAATAATTAATTTAGATCTAATTTCTTTTTAATTCAAAACAACCAAAAAAAATCTTTTCTTTAATAAACAAAAGGGTCAAAACCCTAAACTCGCCCGATTTAATTTCTCGCACGCGATCCATTTTATTTCATTATTGTATCTGTTTCCCGGAATGTAATAGTTTAATAGGACTTTAAATTATTTTACCGCTTTATTTATTTTCCGCATTTTAATTTCAAGGGTTGTTTTTGGCGATGTAAATACCCGACGCCTTGTAATAGTTAGTTTAAATTCCGCAATTTAATTTCCGCAACTTATAAACTGTTAGATGTTTGGTAAATAGGGAATGCATGACAAGATCGAATGTTTGAACCTAAAATCAACATAGATAACCACTAACATGTACAAAGATAATATAACCGAAATAACACACTCGCACATGCGCACTCTTAGGGTACACCTTGCTTGGTTGCCTTCGAACATGGTCATTGAGTATAGGAAGTTTTAAAGGTCGTCCTCTTGTCCAAAGATCATAGTTGCCTCGAAACGGTTGCCTCGGAAAAATGATCTAAGACATTAGGGTTACCGCTAAGGCGTCCTAACATTGCTTTAGTGACCGCACGTCTCTTAATCGAATTGACCCGTAAACTCCAACGACGATGCTACCTACTCATCAACAGTGGGATAGCATTGTCTAAAGGACATTAGCACATATTGATTCCTTTTTCGAGTAGGTAGATGGTTCTTAAGTACTTGCTCTTTCTAAAATAAAACAAAACTTTTTTCACTTACACTCCTTTTCAAAACAAAAACTCTTTTCAAACCCACACACAAAGAAAAGCAAAATTTTGAAAACACAATGAGCAAGTACCTAAGAGCCCGTGGATAACCATAGATAGAAAGGGTGCTAGCACCTTCCCTTTCTATAATCTACCCCCCAGACCCGAGAAACATCTCGAAAAAGGAATTTTTCTGTGCTTTTTTCCTTTCCTTGTTGGATAAAATAAAAGACGGTGGCGACTCTTGCTTACCGCGACATTTTGCGAAAACAAACGCAAAACGCGAACCAGCATTCCAAAAAACAGTCAGTTCTCTCCCACCGTATCACACATACGACTAACTCTTTACCTTTCAAGGAAAGATACCATCAAGTTCTCACAAGTTTTCTCTGGTTCAGTCAAATCAATACTAGGATTTCTATTCCAGTTCAAGCTATGAAGCCCGGAAATCGACCGGATAATATCTTGATTTCTCCAAAATACTACGAAGCCTGGAATCGACCAGATAATGGTATATCTTAAATACAAGCTTTGAAGCCCGAAAATCGACCGGAAAACAGCTTAACCCTCAGCAAGTTATTGTGAAGCCTGGAAATCGACCATATAGCAATACAAGATATCATGAAGCCTGGAATCGACCAGATAATGGTATAAGACACTATGAAGAGTGAATCACGACCAGATAACAGTATAAGGTATTGTGAAGCTTGGAATTCGACTAAATAGCAGTTCACTCGGCCGATTGCTATGAAGCTCGGAAATCGACCAGATATTAGTATGCCTTAAATTCAAGTGGAAGCCCGGATGCGACCGGATAACCACCTAACTACTTCTGAAGCCTGGATCACGACCAGATAAGAATTGAGAAATTGCAAAGCCTGTATTACGACCAGATAGCAAGTCCAATCTCATCTCCCCAGTAAGTCACTGTAAAGCCTAGAAATAATGGAAGAATAAACAGGATCGATCCAAGAAGATGGAATATACTTTTGAGATTTATTAATACTTTTATGGGATTTCTTGTTCATAATACACTAACTTTGCAGTTATAGGAAATGAAACACAAAAGGAGAAAAATAGTTAAACTATTAAAATAGAAAAAGGAGACTCAAGAAAAGGAAAAGATACTTATTCTCCCTAAAAGAAAACAACACTCTAGAAGGAAAAAAGACTTCATAAATAATGTTTAAATCTTTTACACACAACACTAAATATCTTAGGTTACCAATAACCATCTTGATGATATCTATGAGAAGACATTTGAAGTATGGATTATTAAATGTATGGTTCCTTAAGGAACCGAAGCAATCCTCATTCATCTGTCTCAAAATAACCAGGAGGTGGTAGTCATATGGAGTCATAATATCAAGCCCCCACCTACCTATACAACAACAAGTGCTTTGAGGGCAACTGTTATGAGCCGGCCAAACAAGACCCTAGATGGTTCAATCTGAACATACCAATCCCGACCTATAATTTGATAAAAGTCGAATTCCTTCTAGAATATTCCTAATTAGCGAAGATTATTCTCCTTGTAATCTCAATATATCTCAATATAAAGCACATCCAAAGACTACCTTATATAGAGTAGGCGCCAAAACAAGGTAACAAACTTCAAATACAATTTCATTTCACTCTTCTTCTTCTTCATGTACTGACTTGAGCCTTACGGTGTTAACCTTACAAACCCTCCACTCCACCACATCGGAGGCTACAATCCACCCTCACCTCCGTTGTACTTCTCATCTCTGGTTTCAGAACGGAACATTAATTAATAATTTATTATAAATTAAAATACTAATTAAATATGTTATAATTATATTGATTAATAATTTAAAACAATTTTTTAAATAGGCCACTCTTCGGCTATTTGTGCATCTTATTAAAATTATAAGGGGAGCTAACATTAGGGGCAAACAATTTAAACTGTTCGCAGAAATTGACCGGCTTATTGTTCTTTTTATGCAAACAAATCAAATCAGGTTAGGTATCAAATTGATCCAGTTGTTTAATTTAGGTAGTATAGGATTGATTCAATCGGACAAAGATAATTATTTTAGAATCATTAGAAACCAAACTCGACAGAACTCAATTAATATTTATTTTATTTATTTTTATTACTATATGATTGATCCATTATAAAAATTAGGTTCATAATATTATCGTGTTATCATCATTTTTATACTCACAAGAATTCAAAGATATGCAATATGAAAATTTAAGTGTTGTTTAGTTCGTGGTTTATAGCATGATAATGGTCAAATTAATATAAAAAATATTGGAAATGTTCATGAGTAATAATTTTTTTTACAATAATAAAAAATAATTTTTCTTTGAGTTATTCTAAAATTTTTAAATTTTTTTCTTTTTAAAATTAATAAATAAATATTTGTGAATTTTATAAAAAATGATCATTTTTATGGATTTAGTCTAATAAATATTAAATCAATCAAACTCATCTGATTTACCCGTTAAATTGATTTAGTCGAATCCACTAAACATTAAATTGAACTTTTAGAATAAAATTACAATTTAGGTTGGATTTAAGTTTGGGCTTGATATCGACCCAAACTGATCGATTGTCCTATCTTAGTTAATAATATCATTACCTACTCTTTTCAATTTTTTTTTGAAAATGAGATAATTTGATAATTAAGAGGAAAATTGGAATATTTTGAAATGGAAGAATTTATCCTGCCACCTTCAAAATTTGATCTAGCACGACCGGCAAAAATACTCCTTGACAACATTTTAGCATAATAGTGCGCACGAAAAATCTAGTAGAATAACTAAAAAATTCGGTAGTGCAGTTAAAAATTTTGGTATACATTTTTACCATTTTTAAAAAATGAATTTAGCATACTAGATTCTTTTGATAAATCCGATATATTTGGTAATTTTCCAAATTTTTGTAAAATGTCGTAGTTCATAGTCTATAGGAAAAAAAATTATATTTGGTATTTTTCAAAATTTTATCGAATTTCATGAGTTTTTATCGAATTTTTTGAATAACACTATCAGATTTTTCAAAAAAGCTAGGAGTTACAAGAATTTCCAAATAACACTATCAAATTTTAAAAGAATCTACGAGTTTTTATCTATTTTTGAAACAATCAATGAGTTTTTATTGAATTTTTCAAACAATCCATGAGTTTTTCCCGAATTAAAAGAGTTGAGTTATCGGATTTTTCAAAAAAGAATAGTGAGATACCAAATTTTTTAAAAAGAGCGGTGATTTATCGGATTTTTCGAAAAAAATCAATAGTGTTAATTTTATTTTTTTCTTCATATTCAACATAAACTACCAAATTTTTTTTTAAAATGATAAGTTTTTCCACTCATTGATATATTTTAAAATTGGTATAAATGCACATCAATTTTTTAAAATACACTATCAGATTTTTTAAGTAATATTGGATTTTTCAATTATTTTATTAGAGATTTCGTCTAAATATTTTAATAAAATTTTATCAAATTAAGTGGGGATGTGAGAGGTGATTTGGTAATTTTTTTTTGAAATTTAGTTGAAAAATGAATAAAGAAGAAAAAAAGCCTATGAATAGAAAACATGCAAATTAAAAAAATTCTCTCCTTATTTAGAGGATTTGAATAAAATGAAATGAGTCTCTTGTAATTTAATCAGAAATTTTAGATTCGATCTGAAAAAATTAATTCGTCTATATAATTCTATAGGATTCGAAAGATTAATCTCTACTATTACGCGGAGAGAATATCTCTAACTAATATCTAAAAAAAGTTCTATTTAAAGTCAAAGGAATGAAAGGCATGTTAGACCATACTTAAAAAGAGAGTGAAAGGAAAGAAAGACATGTGAGACTGAAAAAGATTATAAATGCAATTTTGTCCTTTGAGAGGCCATCTTTACTTTGAGTACTCCTGCAATTTTATCTTTTCTCCCCAACTCTTTTTCATTAATTTCTTCTATCTCTTATATTTCATCTTCTTCTTTAATTTTTACTCTTTTTTTCTTAGCAGGAAAGGAGAGATTCAAAGTCAACTTAATTGATATGTTAGTAGTTTGAATTTTTTTATAAATAATTACAGTTTTTAATTTAAAAACCTTTCTCTATGATTTCCAATCTAATAATGTTTAAAATAAAAAAAAAACAGATTAAAAGAAGCGCCAATTAAATTGACGCCTCTTATATTTATTTTATTTTTTTAATTATCAGCGAATTTATCTGTAAATTTGGTGTTATTTGTGAATTTTTTTTGCAGATATTCTTATGAATTTACGCGTAGACAAACATAGATAAATCTACAAGTAAATATATAGGTAACATCAAATTCACAGATAATTAAAAAAAATAAAATAAATATAAGAGATGTCGATTCAAGTGACGTATCTCTTTAATTTTTATTTATTTGAAGTTAGATTGAAAATTTTGGAAAAAATTTGGTTAATTAGATATTAAAATTGAAAATTTTGATTATTTAAAATAAAATTTAGAGTAGTTTTCCCTTCTCTCATTTTACATTTTTGTTAACTTTTGAAGGCAAATAGTACCATCTAAAAAGAAGAAAGATATACCATCATAGAACCAATATTAAAAGATCCAGTTTTCAAGGTTTTCGTTGTTTTCGAGAAGATCTTGGTTTACATAAATAAAGAAACAATCAGATCTGGGGCATTCAATCTTTTTCACACAACTATTAACATTAAAATTTGTCCTACCAAAATTATATATTTGTTTTAACAAGAATTGATATTTTATTTCTATATTATATACTCTATCGATCTCTAATTATAATATTCTTTTTATAACATTTTACTATTTTTACTACAAATTATTTTCAAATTTTCAGGATAATAATTAAAATTTTAAAATATCTTTTTTAGTATTTTCATCATTTTTATTAAAGATTATTTTAAAAATTTCATAATAATAATTAATATTTAAAAAAAAAATTAGTATAAAAGAGAAAATATTTTCATGGTAGTTGTCACCAAACGAGTCTTCTGCACTTCAATTCCCCGAACTTTCCATTCGTCAATTCGTCAATAAATTCAGACCAAACCCATTTTTAATATCACTTCTCATTTTCACTTCAACATGTCAACACAGATTTCTCATCTGGAACCATGGCACACCTTAGCCGGAAAAGTTGTCCTCGTCACCGGAGCTTCTGCCGGCATCGGCCGTGATATTTGTCTCGATCTCGCACAAGCCAGCTGCCGTGTTGTCTTGGCAGCTCGTCGTGTTGACCGCCTCCTGTCTGTCTGTGACGAAATCAATGGTGACTTATCAGAAAACCTCCGTGCAGTTGCGGTGGAGCTCGATGTCGCAGCCGACGGCTCCGCCATAGAGAAGTATGTGCAGAAAGCGTGGGAAGCTTTTGGGCATATTGATGTGTTAATAAATAATGCTGGTATCAGAGGTAAATAAAATAATTCTGATACATTGTTTTCTACCGTTGAATTTATATTTTAGGATTTTTTTTTTTCAATTATAGATTATAGAATATTTTGATATTTTGCTCTACTCTGGTTAATTTTGCATAGAAAATATAAATTATGAGAGGATTAATAAAATTATATTTTATTAATAATATTAAAAATGATAAATAAATAATTAGAACTAAAATAAAAATTAAACATTAATATTTCATTAAATTTGAAACAAAGCATTTTTTTTCAAAGCTATTTATAATTTGAGGCAACACGTTTTGCTTTGCGTGTCCGTATTTATGAAATCATTAAAAAACATTATGATGGATCATTGAATATGTGTGAAGAAATCTTTATTGCGATATGCAACCTTCATTCAGACGTTTTCCAATAGAAAAATAGAAAATGTGTGGCACAAAAACTATTACTTTCTCCGTTTTTTAAATATAAGATTCTGTTTAGTAAATTGTGAAAATTAAAAAAACTTTGTTAAAATAAATTGTTAATTATTTTGTATAATTTTATAAGTTTATAATAGAGAAAAATAATTAATGTATACATAAAAGTATTTATTATATATTGCAAAAAAAATTAATAACATTTTAAAAGTTGAATAGAATTTTATAAAAAAGATTAAAATAAAAGACTCAAAAGGATCTTATAATTATGAACAAAGATAATACAATCTTATTAGAAATATCAATTTGAATATTTTAAAAGAGTATAAAATATTTTTAATTATTAATTAATAAAAGACGTGTATTCTACAAAATCGTTATTTTAATTTTAAAATAATGAAATGATAAAATTTTATTAAATTATGTTGTAAAATTATTTTATAACGATAATACTCTACTTTTAACATCATATTTTAAAATGATTTTATTATATTTAATAGTCCAGAGCTGTACATTTAATTAATTTAATATAAAGCATTATTGTCTAGTGGTAGAGGTGCTATAACCATGCATAATGAAAATTTGACCATATGCTATTTTTCAATTAGTAATTTATTGTAAAAAAAAATTATATTTAATTTTTGATCCACAAGTAAATGTCAGTTTTAAATCTGACGACGACGTTCAATTTAATAAGATTGATTTCTGCTAATTAAATTAAGATTTACGTAGAAATTTAATTATCTATTAGATGAATAAATGTGGATTCGAACTCGCCTACAATAGGATATTCCTAAGCCATATGTTTGAGGGACACTTGAAATTCTTTGTCACATGTTATGTTGTTTGATTGATTGTTGTGTTGTGTAGGAAATGTTAATTCACCTTTGGAATTGTCTGAGGAAGAATGGAATAATGTGTTTAAAACAAACATAACTGGTACATGGTTGGTGTCAAAACATGTATGCAAACTAATGCGCGATTCAAACAGAAAAGGATCAATCATCAATATCTCTTCAATTGCTGGCTTAGAAAGGGGTCAATTACCTGGAGCTACTGCATATGCATGTTCAAAAGCAGGTGTAAACATGCTAACAAAGGTAATTAACGTCTAAATTAAATCAAATTTATAAATTAAACACGCTGTTTGTTAATGTTAAAATGTTGTTTAAATTAATAGGTGATGGCATTGGAATTGGGGGCGTATAAAATAAGAGTGAATTCGATATCACCCGGACTTTTCAAATCGGAAATCACTGAGAGTTTGATGAAGAAAGATTGGCTAAACAATGTGGCCATAAAAACGGTACCATTGAAAGATTATGGCACTTCAAATCCAGCGTTAACTTCAGTTGTTCGGTATTTAATTCACGATTCTTCTGCTTATGTGACCGGAAATATTTTTATTGTTGATGCTGGTGCTACCTTACCCGGCGTGCCTATTTTTTCATCACTATGAATACCAGAGATCATACATTGTGCACTAGACAAAAATATGATGACTGAAACTTGGATTAAACATTTTTTGACAACACAGATTTATGATGTTCTTAGAGGAATATGAATATTTTTTCTCTTCTCCGGATTTTGAAATAGAAAATTTTGATATTGTATAAGTTAATGTATAAGGTGGCACATTATTTGTTTATGAGACTTTTTTTTGAAAGAAATGGAAAATTGTTACTTTGTTTGTCAATTTTAGAATAGATCAAAATCATATAAAACCAATTTATTCAAAAACAGACTGCAGAGCCAGCATCCTAAAATCAATTATGGAGGGCAAAATGAATTTTAAGAAATCATGTTTTAATTATTCTTAATCCTATGGGTGAACTTCATGAGAGAAAAAGAAAAACACAGTTTACCTAGTTATTTCATGCCATGGATTCAGCTCAAGTTCACTTCCTCTTTCCATAAACTTCACGCAATAACCTAAGCAGCTGATTTTGATGAAGTAGAGCAATCCTAATAAGTCATTCGCTGAAGCTCTGGTCAATGTATGCAACATACCAACTAGCCAACTACCGAACCCGTGCGTCAAAGGAGATAGTCTATCCATTTCAATCCCTGAAGATGAATACCTTTTAGGGCTAGAATCTTGTAAGCACAATCTACGTGAAAGGATTATTTGGCCAAAGGGTTCCTCCCCACTTACGGTGGTCTAATTGCGCGCTCAGTTGAAAAAACATTGGAACTCGATTGCTAAATGGGGAATCACAACATTAGGTAAGGTTATTTTAGTTCAATTTCTCTAACATCGAGGATGTGAGGCGTGTTCGTGTTATACCCTCATGGAATCTAAACCCTAGTTTGTTGAAGTTGTTCCCATGCACAAGGGATTTCATTCCAAATAATGTCAACCACACATCTGCCTGGGCATGGGTTTGAATTCATGGCCTATCTCAAGAATATTGGCATTCCAAAATCCCTTTTGTGATTGTTAGTAATCTCGGAACCCCTATTTGCATTGACTCAACTTCCAATAGGCCTCCTCAGGATAGAGCGTTGGGGCACCATGTTCGGGTGTTAGTTGATATTGATCTGTTGAAGGAATTAGGAGACCAAATTTTAGTGGAGAGAGTTGGATATGCTTTCTTTGTGGATATAGAGTACAAGAGAGTTCCAGAATTATGTCACTTATGTAAAGCGTTAGGGCGTTCTGATGAAACATGCAGAAGATAATTACAAAGGGAGGATATGGTGATTGGCAATATAAAAGATCATCCTAAGGGGCAAAACCAGAACATTCTAAACAAACCTTTAAGGGGAGAAACTAGTGGTGTGGTCAAGGAGGTTGAGGCTAACAATACTAGTAATGTCATCTGCATTCCTGATACGGCTCAGTCCGACAAAGAATTACCTGTTCACAGTTCTAAATCGGGAGGGGGTAACAGAGACACAAGCTATGAAGTCTCGGATTTTGTAGGTGTGACACAATTAATAACCATTGAGGATAATAGTGATGCAACAAAGGATCAAAATGCAATATTTCTTAAGGAGTCGTGGGCTAATATTGTTGATGAAAAAGAAGTTTCTATAGAAGCATAAAATTTAAAAAAAAGGATGAGAGAAAATTCCAGTTAGTTGTGTCAAAGGGAACTAGAAGAAGAAATAAATCTAAATCAAAGGAAGCTTATTTAACTCGATCCAAAGCTGGTTCACATAAGCCTTCATTATGAAATGTATTTTCTGGATAATTCGGGGACTTGCCAACGCCCCTACCAAATTGGTGCTTAAAAATATTCTAAAAAATTGCAAACCTGATATTTGTCTGTTAGCCAAACCCTAGATGAACCAAAATTGCTTGGCGGTAGCGTTTGGGACAAGCTTGACATGAAGCTCTTTGCAATTAATAATAGGCCTCTTTTGACACCTAACCTTTGGTGTATTCGTAGAAAGTCTTTAAGCCCTCAGATCTTATCCATCGTTGACCAATTTGTTTAGTTTAATCTCATCTTCGATAATACTTTGGTTTGCTTTGCTGCAGTTTACGCCTCGAATTGTTATGTGAGAAGAAGAAGGTTGTGGAGTGATCTTTCTGTCGCCTTATATAACTCTTACCCATGGTATTTAGTGGGAGATTACAATTCTATCATTTGGGAGTGAAACAACCGGCTGAAGAAATCATCGAGATGAAATCAATGAAGTCTCCATTGAATGTTTTTTATCCCACGGGAAGGGAAATATAACCATCGAGTAAATCTGAGAAGGGTGAAATCAAGATCGAACGACCAAGAGATACGGATAAAGGAGTATGTTACGCGAGGGGAATGTATTAGCACCCCACACGCCTGTAGTACTCTACGATATCCACTCATGTTGTTCTAATCAAAGGGCGTATTTCAAATCTAAGCTTAAGAGCTAAAAGAAAATGCAAAGAGAGAATGCATGTAATAGAAAAGAGAAAATAATGTAGGAAAAATAAAGTTGTACTCGCTTGGACCCTACCTTAATGCCTACATATCCCTTTTAAGGAATCATAGCAGCCGTAGTTCGGATCAAAAGTTTTTGTTGGTTTATGTTTTTTAATGAACAATATCAATTTCGCCTTCTGCCGCAGCTCGACCTTTGGAGACTTATGCGTCAACATAGAAGTGAATTAACATGTCCTACCTAACAAGGTATTTGCGAAGAAAAATGCCTGAAGGCGGATAATGCTACATTCATGCTCTAGCAATTTAGACATAGTGCCACCCGACCTTTAGGGATTTACGCGTCGTGTTGCGTAGAGTAGACTTAGCACATCCTTTTTATATTCAGTGAAATGCCCACAGGCGAGAAAAACATTTGAATTAGATGGTGTTTTTTTACCATAAAGAAGGATTTGAAAGTTTTTAGATGTTTTATGCATTTGTCAAGAAAAGGGTTTTAGTTTTAATGCAAGGATGCAAAAGAAAGAAAAACATCTAAGAGAGACTATCCTAAATCTATCCCTAATGTTATCATACAATGATTGACCCTAAGGTTGAGTTTTGAAAGGGAAATGTCTATCCTATGTTAACATGCATGGATACCTATCCTAATGTCTAGCTCGAAAGCTACTCTAATCGAGCGATCATGAGGGAAGCATGGTATAGAAAACAAATAAGCAAACAAGTGCTTTGGCAAAAGCACACAAACATGAGTAGAACATACTAACTCAAAAGGATGGGGGAAACAAGAGAAATGCTTTAGCTAAGGGGAGCGGATCACCCGAAGCAAACAAGCGGGAGACAAATGAAATAAAAAAAGAAAAGAAATGCTTTAGCTAATGGGAGCGGATCATCCGAAGCAAACAAATGGGTAGCGAAGTATCGGAAATGGACATTGCAAACTCCTGACAAAGTGTGGGGTTTGATTACAAACCCTTCTCCACATGACCGACTCGATACACAATATTTGCACAAATCCAAAGCGTCAAAATACAACGTGAGCTAAGGATAACACAGACTAGAATGTGCAGGGATTGGCTACTAACCCTCTCTGCTCGCCTCCTTTTGAGGACTTCTCATCTGTAATATAATGCGGGCACAAATGTAAACACACATGTAGAATACCTACTTCAAAGGTAGGATTTTAAACAAACACGGATAACATACAGAAAGCAGTGTCTGCTACAGGACTTTAAACAGCAACTTCGAGTGCACGCTCTTTATTTCCTATTTCTCATAATATCTAAAAAGCAGTAAAATTTCTTCTTCTCATGATATCTAGAAAGCAGTAAAGTGTTGAAATGAGATAAACAAGAGAAAATACTAAACGAATACCAATCCGTAGCAAAGCGTATCAAAACAAAGAAACCCGACGGTCTTCGCAAAAGCTTCACCAATCAAAGAAAAGAGTTAGAAATCAAATACTCAGAACAAACGTCGAAGCATCATCGATGTAAAAATAAATCACAAGCGGAAGGTGCATCAAGAATATCCTAATATCACATTATAAACTTGTATAAGACTCAAATCTTGACAAGTAAAAGCAAGTCACGAAACCTGGGCAACAAAATGATTACTAAACATAATCGATAATAGAAAATTCTAATCAAAATTAAAAAAAAAAACTTAAAGAAATTCTATTATATTACCTTTTATTGTTTTTTTCCTATTATTTTCATCACCATTTTTATTAGCAAAACTTGATAAAAAAAGAATTAAAGAAAAAAATCTAAAAAAAGAATTAAAGAAAAAAATCTAAAAAAAACAATGAACATGGGTGTGAATCTGAAACAGATGGTGTTGTAGTAAAACCAGGTGCTAGGCCCATCAATAACAAGGTTCAGTCAGCTTTTTTTGTCACAAGGCTTGCAAGCTTCAATCAAAAACCCCAGTGGGCTTAAAGATTTCAGTCCAAGACATCACAATGAGATCCATCTATAGTCCAGGTTTTTTTATTTTATTTTAATCAGCATTATTTATTATTACTAAAAGTATAAAACTAAAAACAATGAAAAATACAATAAGATCCAAATGCAACGTATAGAGTAAAAACTAGGGTTCACTTGTTGTGACCCTTCACCTTCCATGAACAGAAATCATTCCTCATTCTCCCTCAAATGTGAACGGCGGCCTCCTCCTTTTTTCTGATCCATTCGCCCGACAGAGTACCACCACAAACTACGGCATCTCCGCCTCTCCTTCATCATGACACTACCTCACTGATCCAACTTCAAACCTCATTCTCTGTCCCAGTTTCAACCGCATCTCTCTTCGTTCTCAGGTAACTCGCCATCTCTGTTCGTCCCTTCCATCTCTCTCACGGCATCGCGAAATCAACACATCAACAACAACATTTACAGAACAATGAAGAATTGGAGTGAATCGAGGGCCACCTACCGAAAGATCGTTCGGCGTGTCTTCGGCGGTGGAGAAAAGCGAAGACTAATTCCAGATGCATACAATCAGGTAACACCAACGAATCTCCTTCTATTTTTTTCACGTCTACTTTATTGTGGCTCCGTTGTGATTTTGAATCGATGAAGATTGTTCTGATTGTATGAAACACTGCATGATTATTGTAGGTCACATGATGCTGATGAAGATATATTCCCATGATAATTTTTGTTATAACATGAGTTTTAAAGAGAATATCATAAACAAAAGTAGTATCCAACTCATGTCTATAAGAAGTAATCAAAAGAATTAGAAGAAATAAGCTTCATTGGATACAAACACCTTAACCACTGTCAAACCCTAATATCGCACAACCATTGAACTTTGAACCTCAGATGCTTTATTGAATGCAAATGTATGCTATGTTAGTGATCTAATGGAATATATGCAGATGAATTCAAAAACCTAAGCCATATAAAAGAAATTAGGAGAGAAAATTTTGGGGTGCAATAACTGCCCCTATTTAATCGCCTTCAACCTGAAGGTGAGATTGGCGTTAGCCTTTTGAACATTCAAGGTAGAAGAAGATTAAATACTAAAAGAACCCAAAAATTTGTACTCCGAAGAACGGGTGAGTTTTTTTTAATGATTTTTCCTTTTTGGATGCCTTCACTAACAAACAAGTTTTGACAAGTAATGGATTAATATTCCCGAAGGATTTCCATAGAGGAAAAAAAGTTATGTTGCCTATCTGTCAAGGTGAACGAAAAGCGGAAGCGATGCTTAATCAAGCGTACTCGCAAAAGATGGACAATCAATGTGAAGATTCACGAATGAAAGACACCATAAAGATGAACAGAAGTTGAACAAATGACTGTTGAGGAATTATATGTGATAATCTGCAACTCGGGGTTGCAAACTCGCGACTCAGCGGACGGAGAAGAAATAAACTGACAACTCAGGGGGTTAGAAACTCGCGACTCAGACATCGGAGAAAAAACCAAATTGATAACTCAGGGTTTGGAAACCCGTGACTCATACATCAGAGAAGAAATCGAATCAACAACTCAGGGATTGGAAACTCGTGACTCAGACATTAGAGAAGAAACCAAATCAACAACTCAGGGGTTGGAAACTCACGACTCAGACATCAGAGAAGAAACCAAATCAACAACTCAGGGGTTGGAAACTCACGACTCAGGGATCAGAGAAGAAACATAACTGACAAAATTACAACTCAGAAGTTGGAGAAGGAAAAAATTTATGAACTTGTGACTAAGAAGGCGGAGAAGAAACACAAACGACAAACTCACGATTCATGGATCAGAGAAAACACAAAAGAAGAACTCACGATCCAGGGATCAGAGAGGAAACATATTGGCAAACTCGCGATTCAGGGATCAGAGAAGAAACAAATTGGTAAATTCCTGACTCAGAAGTCGGAGAAGAAGCAAAAGTGACAGATTCGCGACTCAGAATTTAGAGAAGAAACAAATTGACAAACTCACGATTCATGGATCAGAAAAAAACACATTGACAAACTCACGATTCAAAGACCAGAGAGGAAACGAGTTAGAAAACTCAAGAATTAAATGTACACCATGCCAAGGGAATACATACAGAGAGAAGAGACTCGACGAAGGAGGCTCTAACAAGGACATCAACATGTGTGGATTTGGTAGCAGACACATAAGAAAGAGATTGGAAGAAAGGAATCTTTACAAAGATATCACTAATATATGTTTGAAGTCGGTAGAGAACATATACAAAAGTATCCTGAATACATGTTTGGAGTTGATAGCTGTTGTACCCCAAAATTTTCCCTCTCATTTTCTTCAAGACATTCTTTCAAGGCTTCTCAAAACACTCAAGGGTTGACTAGTTAAGATGCACCTCCTAAACTAAAGGAATACAACTAGGGTTTGGATTTTCTCAAAGAAATTTGGTTTAAAAAGGTCACAAGTGGCTTCCATGGTTCTTAATAGGTCCTTAACAAGGTTCATGTCAAGTTTCAAGCCCTATATAACAAGTTTGCTCAGTCAATGACTCAAATGATTGGGAACTAATTGTATTGGTCAAAAAGGCAATTGTGGTCAACATACAGTCAAACTTCAAGATTTTTGGTCAACATAAACATTTTGAAGTGATATTCATCATTTGATCAAGGGTTGATCATGATTCCTCAAGGAAAGTCCTCAAATCATCAAAAGTCAAGAATTACCAAATTAGGGTTTTCCTTAGGAGAAGTCAAATGAACTTTAACCAGACATAACTTTCATATGCTTCGCCAACTTTCCCTAAACAAATCCCATTGTGAATAAAATTCAATTCTCTACAACTTTGCTTTTATTCTCAAGTCCAAAAAATGCTTCATTTGAAAGTTATGATCTCATACATTATAGGTCATTTTCAAAAGTCAACAAAAGACACTTTTTGTCAAGGCAACTTACATTAAGATAATATCTTAAAAATAAAAAATGAGCAACATAGAGATTATAGAGGACATCTTGGGATTTCCAAAAAGTCCAAGATCTTATTCAAAAGATGAAAATTGAGCAAGTTATGAGTTGTACAAGTTGGGGAATTTTGAAGAAATTCATGAAGAACAAATTGAGCAAAATTGCATTTTTGAACCTATGAGCCTAATTTTTGATGTTCAAACATGTCCATAACATCTTAGAGGACCTCTAAGTCCATTTTTAAATGACATTTATTTTTATTTTTTTTATTTATATTTATCTTGGTTTTATTTAATTTAAAATCAAATAAATTAAATAAAAATACAATAAATCACGGGCTAATGCATATGGGCTTGGTTTGGTTAGCTTTGAGGCCCAATATTTCGTGCAACCCAGCCACAACCTGTCCAGGTTCATGTAAAATTCAAAAGGGCAAGAAAAAAATGCAAAAGGAAAAATTAAGTTTTAAAGTTGTTTGATTTTGTTTTCATTAGGGCCATCAAGTCTTGATCCTTTACCTTATTTATCAGCTCATCTCTCCCTCTATAAATACTGAACCAAAGCAAGCCAAAAGGAACATGAAATATTACTTTAAAATACTACTAAAAAATTCTCAAAAAAATTCAAGGAAAAAGCTGCCTCAAAATTGTCAAAAATTCCAACAAAAAAAAAACTTTTCTCAAGAACCCTTAAATCTTGAAACTCTGGTACCAAACCCTTTTCACTGCAAAATATTCACTCCATTCGCTTCCAGCAAGCATATAGAGTAAGTTTGGACCAAGTGTGATGGTCCAAAATATGTGAATCACATTACATGGCATCGCCGATTTTCATAATATGCATAATATTCATTATCTTGATTTTTTTTGTTTGCTTTAACATGTACTAACGTCCCTGTTGTACCCCAAAATTTTCCCTCCCATATTCTTCAAGGTTTGTCAAGAATCATCATCAAATGGTTCAAAACTTCTCAAGGGGTTGCACAGTCAAACATCTTCCTAAGCCAGTCAAAATTAGGGTTTTGGTTCCTTCAAGGAATTTGGAGTTTTCAATGGCTCAATCAAGCCTCATATGCCTATACACATTGCCAAGCATCTACATGTCAAGTCTCAAGGCTCACAGCATCAAGTTGCACAGTCAAAAGCCCTAATTGCTTCACAATCAACTGTAGGGGTAAAATGGTCATTTGGCAGTCAAAAGTTAAATTTTTTTGGTCAACATCTTATTTTGAAGCCACAATCATCATTTGATCAAGTCTTGATCATGATTCCACAAGAATGGCTCAAAAATCATCAAGATGCAAAAGTTTCCATTTTTGGACAGCTGAAAAGTCAACTGTAACTTGACCAAGGCATAACTTTCTCATGGTTCATCAGAAAAATCCCATCCAATGCTCATTTTGAAGGGGATGACATTTCCTACAACTCATCTTCACATTCCAAGTCCAATAAATGCTCTCACAAAAAGTTATCAATTTCTATATTATAGGTCATTTTCAAAAGTCAACAAAAAGGCATTTTAAGTCAAAGACCATAACTTGAGATTGGTAAATCCAAATGACATGGGACCAAAGACATTGGTTAGAGGACTTCAAGACCTTTCCAAAATGTCCAAGAACATGTTCATATGATCAAAATTGAGCAAGATATGCATTGGAGAAGTTGGGAACTTTTTGTGAAATGGCAAAGTCAACTATCCTTGAAACTTCAATTTTTGACAAAAGGGCCCACTTTCTTCCACTTGATTCAGCCTTGTCATGCCACACACGTGTCCCATGATTAATTTCAAGATCAAACATTTATTTTTCTATTTTATTTAATTTTTATTGATATAATTCATTTTAAATCCATAATAATTCAACTAAAATCTAAAAATCAATGGAATAGTGTCATTTGGATTTGAATAGCTTCCATACATCATGTGCCAGCTCACAAACTCATGCTAGGGTTATGTTGTACACCAAGTCTTGGTTTTGCTTAAAAAAGGGAAAGTTTGTTAATGATAAAAAACCCAAGACTAATTCTCTCATGGGCATTGATCAAGGCCAGCTAATGACCTAATTCCTTTCTCATATATACACACAGTCTAAACCTAATTGAAAACACGTGCAAAAGCTGCTACAAAGCCATGAACAAAATTCAAAAATAGGAGAAAATTTTGAAAACTGAAATCAATCTTCCAGCACAATTAAAAGCCCTTTATTAATTCCAATAGATTGCTGGGACTTGGAGGAACATTTTGCAATCAGAAACGAGCCTTAACACTCCAAGAACACACCATAACAGTCACACGGTTTACCATTCTTGTCCATAATCGAAACTCAAGTTTTATGCATCATTAACATGTTTTGATTATTGCTTTGCATTGCTAACATCATTCTGAAGCTTTTGGTATAGATTAATTGCATTGAAACGTCTTGAATCAGAATCCACCATTAGAGAAATCTAGGGTTTTTGAAGCTCTCAATTGGGGATTTTCAGCATAAGTAAAATTAGAACCAATGATGCCCATGGTTGAACTCAGAATGACAAGACGAATTCATTGCAACCATCGCGCCCTTTTTATATGCCTTGTACGCCTAATCGCTATTATTGGCAGTTTTGACATGAACAAATGTTTGAATAATCAAAGAAAAATACAACTTGAACATTCGAATGAACAAAAGCTTCTTAGTTTGCACTAGTCATCTCAGATGGAAGATTCTCAGCAGAAGATTTTCATTTTGCCACCCGGCATGAACTCCAGCATCCTTCCGCCGATCAAGTCTTGGATCTTGTTCCTCAAGCTCCAACAGTCGTCAGTGTCATGTCCAGGACTGTCAGAATGGTAGGCACACCTTTCATCAGGATTGTACTTTAGGGAGGTTATGTTGAGATTCTTAGGAGGATCTTTTAAAGCAATCAGCTTGACCTCCAACAAGCGTCTCAGTATCAGTGATGATGGTATACCAGTCTCCGAGAAATGTCTTCCAGACGTATTTCGCTTACGCCGATTACCCTGTTGACGCTGGTGAGGTTGATGCTGGGCTTGTGACCCTGAAGCAAACTGAGGAGCTTTTCCCTTGTCTTCTTGCACCACAGGTGGTTGAATGATGGCTTGCTCTTCAACCTTAGATGTTTGCCCCAGTTGGTTATCCCGAAGCAGTTGGTTGATGAGAACCCTGAGCTCTCATTGTCTTTGAGATAAGTCTTGGATAAGAGCTATTTGCCCCAGCATCTGGGTTCTCATTGTATCCACCTCAGCTTGTAGACGTTTCAGCCGTTCGTCCTTATCGTCTTCAGGACTGTTCCTGACCAAAGTCCCCATGAGGAGTGTTCTCAGCTCTTCCTGCCCCTTGGATAGATTTAGGAGGATCTCCCTGAACCGAGTCTCTTGAGCATGAAGATCCTGGTTGTCTGGTTGGAAATCCATTGCTGAAATAAACAACGAAGGAGGTAAGTGACCTGTAACAAGGGTACCTGTAATTCAATGATATGTATGTATGCATGCAATGTTTCCAAGGATCTCGCGGGGTAAACAAGAAAATTGTTAGAATCTGAATCTGGTGGCTCGATTGAAGGAACTTCCTGTTGTTGAGAGTCCTTCTTCAAGAGTCAAGGCTCACCATATCGAGTGGGTCATAGCCCCTGACTCAAGCTGTTAAACTTGGCTAGAGGAAAATAAATCCCCTTTGCCCCTTGCTAGACATGTTGGTTCATCATGACCTGCATCACAGACCCTTGAGATCCTTGAAACGGGTTAGTCCTTATGTAGGATGTATGCAATGGTATGATGTTATGCTATGCATAGAGTGATGTAAGTAGGCCCTGTAATGAGTCCCGATTAAGGACTGTAAACAAAACCTGCAAGGAACTCGTGTTGTTAGATAACAAGTGTGCAAGTAATTCAAGTTTGAAGGCACACAAGTCACACAGAGAGCCCTTAGAGTTTAGGCCAGCATGAAGTTTAGGTACTACCCTCTTTCAGTTTCGTTGGTTAAGACCTGTCCTAGAAAATAGTAATCGGGTTCTAGAGGATCCCAATATCACTGACTACCCTCAATCGGTCATAACTCCAGCGTCGCAATCTTTTCTTGCGGCCAGAACCATCGCGAGAGTTTAGCCTCAATGGGTGTAGCATACTGCTACTGTTCTATGGCCAAGTTGGGTCACATTAGGGTTCTAAGGTCGGTTGGTGCTTAATGACTCCTCAGAAGACCCATATTCTCCTCGTTGCAACACAAGGGATATCGGTACAGACCAAGGTGCCACACCAACGTAGCCACTGCTTCACCCGTGTCGGTCTACGCCAGACAGGTCCCTCACAGCTTATGCTACCTAAAAGGGTATCCCCATATCCGGGTTAGGATCTATGAAACTCCGATGCAAAACCCACAAATATAAAGCAATCAAAGCAAAGCAATTGAAAACATAAGTATGATCTAATCCTAAGGTACACCTCACTTTTATTGTCCCCAGCAGAGTCGCCAGTTCTGTGATCGGTGGAAATAGAACTGACTGTTTTTTTAAGCTGGTTTCGCGAAATGTCACGGTAAGTAAGAGTCGCCACCGTCTTTTATGTTCTCCAACATGGAAAGGACAAAAGCACAGCAAAATTCCTTCTTTGAGAATGTTTCTCGGTTCGGGAGGTAGATTTATAGAAAGGGAAGGTGTTAGCACCCTTTCTATCCGTGGTTATCCACGGGCTCTTAGGTACTTGCTCTTATGTTTTCAAAATTTGTTTGCTTTTCAAATGTGTGTGGGTTTTGAAAAAGTTTCGTTTGAAAAATTTCTAAGTAACTCTTGTATCAGTCCTCAAGAGTGTGTGAAAAATTTGTTTGAAATATTTTAGAAAGTGTGAGGTGTGAAAAGTATTTTTTGTTTGTTTTTAAGAAGAGCAAGTACTTAAGAGAAGTCTACCTACCCTAAGGAATTAAGCTGTGTAAGAGTCCTTTAGATAGTGCTATCCCACCATTGAGAGGTAGGTAGCACCATCGTTGGAGGTGTTCGGGTCAATTCGATTATGAGGGACATGTGTGGTCACTGAAGCAATGGTAGGACACCTTAGAAGTAACCCTAATGTCCTAGATCCTTTTTTATCCGAGGCAACCGTTTTGAGGCAACTGGATCTTTTGGAAAGAAGGGCGACCTCTAAGACACCCTATACTTGATGACCACGTTTCGAGGCAACCAGTGAGGCGTACCCTAGAAGTGGCATGTGCTTTATGTGTTGTTTTTCAGTTAATTGTCTTTGTACATGTTATTTGTGAGCTACGGATTAATTTTATTTACATACATTCTTTCATGCATTTAACAGTTAGGGGTGCGGAAAGTAAATTGCGAAAATGTAAATTCTAACTATTACAAGGCGCGGGTCTATACATCGCCAAAAAAACAAAGACCCGTTTTGTAAAATAAAGTGCGGAAAATTAAGGAAAGCAATAAAATCCTAATTACTATTACATCCTCTGTACAGGTACATGAATATAATCAGAATAAATAAATACGCGCGAAAGAATTAAATCGGGAACGTCCTAAGGGTTTTGACCCTTTTAAGAAAAGAAATGAATTTTTTGTCTTTTTGTTTTGTGATTAAATGAAATTAAAACTAATTAATTAATTTATTAAAAGAAAAATGTTTTTGTATTTTCATGTTTTTAATGAAATAAAATAAAAGGAAATAAAATTAAAAGTTAATAAAAACCTAATTCTAAATTTATTTTAGTTATTAAGAAAAAGAGGTTAAAGTTGCATAATTAAAACTAATTCAATTTATTAGTATTTACTTACAAAAATAACATGAAATTAATAATAATAATAATATTAGTTCTTTTTTGATTTTTTATGGGAAAAGTTAATTATGTTAGTTTAGTGATAATTAGAAAAAATTAATTAGTAAACAAACAAAATTGAAATATAAAACAAAAAGAAAAAGGGATGAACCAAAAAAAAAGGGGGTTAAGTGAAGCAATCTGGGCTAAATAGTGATCAAGCCCTTGCTGAATTTTGGAATTACCTGGAGCACGTTGACTCATGAGCATGGTGCTCATCATTTCCTGGCCTTTGGATGCATGCCTGTAGCCACCTGGCGCTTTGGATTTGTGAGGCGCATGATAAGCCTTCTTTGAAGCATGCACACAAGTACGTAAGAAAAAATAATATGGGATTTTGAGGGGACCTGGGAAAACTTACAGCATGGTATGATGGACCTTAGGACGTGGCAAGGGTTGCTTTAGCTTCAGAGTATGGCAAAGAAGAGAGTCACGTTCTCCTTTTGGCCTGAAAATACTTGCAACACTCCTTTTGATCTCACACTTTTTTGACACTTTTTGGATTTTGCTCTGGACGTTTGTGTACACTCTAGGTTGTGAATGAGGCTTGCAAGGCTTGTATATATAGTAATGAGTGAGAATAAGTCACATTTAGGAGCCTTTAACCATTGCAATTAAGTTCTGGATTTTGTCTTAACCACCATTAAAGGCCTTTCAAAGCTTGTTCAAAATTTGAATTTTCATGCCTAAATGAGCTTAGCACGAAATTGGTAGGTTGCAAATGCTTCATGAAGGATATTCAAACCATAAGATACCATTTAATTAATTTTTTTTAGATTTACTTGAATTATTATGGATTAAAATGAATTAAATCCATAAAAATTAAATAAAAATAGAAAAATAATTATTTGGTCTTGAAATTTATCATGGGACACGTGGGTGGCATGACAAGGATGAATCAAGTGGAAAAAAGTGGGACCTTTTGACAAAAATTGAAGTTTCAAGGATAGTTGACTTTTGCCATTTCACAAAAATTTCCCAACTTCTCCAATGCATATCTTGCTCAATTTTGATCATATGAACATGTTCTTGGACATTTTGGAAAGGTCTTGAAGTCCTCTAACCAATGCCTTTCGTCCCATGTCATTTGAATATACCAATCTCAAGTTATGGTCTTTGACTTAAAATGCCTTTTTGTTGACTTTTGAAAATGACCTATAATGTTGAAATTGGTAACTTTTTGTGAGAGTATTTCTTGGACTTGGAATGTGAAGATGAGTTGTAGGAAATGTCCTCCCCTTAAAAATGAGCATTGGATGGGATTTTTCTGATGAACCATGAAAAAGTTATGCTTTGGTCAAGTTACAGTTGACTTTTCAGCTGTCCAAAAATAGAAACATTTGCATCTTGATGATTTTTGAGCCATTCTTGAGGAATCCTGATCAAGACTTGATCAAATGATGATTGTGGCTTCAAAATAAGATGTTGACCAAAAATTTTGACTTTTGACTGCCAAATGACCATTTTACCCCTACAGTTGATTGTGAAGCAATTAGGGTTTTTGACTGTGCAACTTGATGTTGTGAGTCTTGTAACTTGGCATATGGATGCTTGACAATGTTTATAGGCATATGTGACTTGATTGAGCCCTTCAAAACCTCAACTTTTTTGCAAGAACCAAAACCCTAATTTGACTGGCTTAGGAGGGTGTTTGAACTGTGCAACCCTTGAGTAGACTTGAGCAAATTGAGATGATGCTTGTCAAAACTTTGAAGAATATGGGAGGGAAAATTTTGGGGTACAATAATTACTAATCATTATTATTATTTATTAGTTAACAAATTAATATTTTTAATAAAAATCAGGGATCACCAAAATTGTAAATATTTTTATTATTTATTAAATTCACTAATTATTATTTTTGTAAATAAATACTAACAAATAAATTAGTTTAATTTAGGTTTAATTTTAATCTTTTTCTCAATAAATAAAAAAAATTATGTAGAATTAGGGTTTGGCATTTTCAATCATATTTTATTAATTATCATTATTCTTATTTATTAATTATTATTTTTGTAAATAAAAATGTAAATTAATTAATTTAGTTAATTAGGTTAACTTTGATATTTTTTATTAATAATTAAAATAAACTTAGAACTAGGGTTTTCTTGACTTTTAATTTCCTTTTTCTTTTTATTTTCATTAAAAACACAAAAAACATTTTTCTTGTAAGTAATTAAGTAATTAATTAGTATTAGGTTTAATTTTAATTAATTGCAAAAAAGGACAAACCACAATTTCTTTATTTCTCAAAAGGGTCAAAAACCCTAAGGACGTCCTGATTTAATTTCTTTGCGCACATTTATTGTTAATTCTATTTTTGATTATTATGTATCTGCTCAAAGGATGTAATAGTAATTAGGATTTACCGCTTTCTTTACTTTTCGCACTTATTTATCAAAACGGGTTTTTGTTTTTGGCGATGTATAGACCCGCACCTTGTAATAGCGTAGATTCATATTTCCGCACTTTATTTTCCGCACTCTTAACTGTTAATATACATGCAAGAATGAATGCTAAATAAAATCAATCCGTAGCTCACAAATGCATGATTAAAGATAAACATAACATGAAAAACAACACACATGCACATGCCACTCCTAGGGTACACCTCACTAGTTACCTCGAATGTGGTCATCAAGTATAGGGTGTCTTAGAGGTCGCCCTCCTGTCTAAAGATCCAGTTGCCTCGAAATGGTTGCCTCGGATAAAAAAAAAGGATCTAGGATATTAGGGTTATTTCTAAGGTGTCCTACTATTGCTTCGGTGACCACACTGTCCCTAATAATCGAATTGACCCGAACACCTCCAACGACGGTGCTACCTACCTCTAAATAGTGGGATAGCACTATCTAAAGGACTCTTACACAGCCTAATTCCTTAAGAGTAGGTAGATCTCATGGGTACTTGCTCTCTCAAAACAAACAAAACAACTTTTCGCACTCACACTTTCAAAAAGTTTTCAAACAAACACTTCATACACTCTTGAGGACTGATACAAGAGTTACTTAGAAGTTTTTTCAAACGAACTTTTTCAAAACACACCCACACTTGAAAAGCAAACAAATTTTGAAAACATAAGAGCAAGTACCTAAGAGCCCATGGATAACCATGGATAGAAAGGGTGCTAACACCTTCCCTTTCTATAATCTACCTCCCGAACCCGAGAAACATCTCGAAAAGGAATTTTGCTGTGCTTTTGTCCTTTCCTTGTTGGAGAACATAAAAGACGGTGGCGACTCTTGCTTACCGCGACATTTCGCGAACCAGCATTCCAAAACAGTCAGTTCTATTTCCACCGATCACAGAACTGGTGTCTCTGCTGGGGACATTTAATAAGTGAGGTGTACCTTAGGATTAGACCACTCTTATGTTTTCAATTGCTTGATTTGTTTGCTTTAATATTGTGGGCCTGTTTTGGAGTTTCATAGATCATAACCCGGATCTGGGGCACCCTTTTTAGGTAGCAATAAACTGTGAGGGAACTGTGCGGGGTATACCGACATGGTTGAAGCAGTTGCTATGTTGATGTGGCACTTTGGTGAGTACCGGTAACCCTTGAGTCAAGTCAAGGAGAGTACGGGGCCATCGCGTGGTGTCGTGAAACATCAACTGACCTTAGGAACCTTAATTGAACCATCCTAGCCTCTTTAGGGGTAGTGAGATGACCGACTTTGGTGCAGTCCGAAGTTGGTTGATACTCGATACTACACTCATTGAGGGTTGTTTTCTTGGAATATTTTGATCGCCAGTTCAGTGGCTAAATCAAAACAATGAACATAGAAAATAACCCTATTGTGATCGGTGGGAATGAGAACTGACTGTTTTTTAGCTGGTTTCGCGAAATGTCGCGGTAAGCAAGAGTCGCCACCGTCTTTTATGTTCTCCAATATGGAAAGGACAAAAGCACAGCAAAATTCCTTCTTTGAGAATGTTTCTCGGTTCGGGAGGTAGATTTATAGAAAGGGAAGGTGTTAGCACCCTTTCTATCCGTGGTTATCCACGGGCTCTTAGGTACTTGCTCTTATGTTTTCAAAATTTGTTTGCTTTTCAAGTGTGTGTGGGTTTTGAAAAAGTTCGTTTGAAAACTTCTAGGTAACTCTTGTATCAGTCCTCAAGAGTGTATGAAGTATTGTTTGAAAACTTTTTGAAAGTGTAAGGTGTGAAAAGAGTTTTGTTTGTTTTTTTGAAATAGAGCAAGTATCTACGAGTCATCTACCTACCCTAAGGAATTAGGCTGTGTAAATGTCCTTAAGGTAGTGCCATCCCACCATTGAGAGGTAGGTAGCACCACCGTTGGAGGTGTTCGGGTCAATTCGATTGTAGGGACAGTGTGGTCACCGAGCAACAGTAGGACACCTCAGAAGCTACCCTTATGCCATTGATCCTTTTTAATTCCGAGGCAACCTTTCCGAGGCGACTGGATCATATCATGGACATAAGGACTTACTAAAACGTCCTGTACTCGACGACCACAATTCGAGCTTGTAGGGACAGTGTGGTCACCAGAGCAACAGTAGGACACCTTAGAAGCTACCCTTATGCCATGTTCATGGACATAAGGACTTACTAAAACGTCCTATACTCGACGACCACGTTTCGAGGGGCAAGGCAAGAGTGAGGCGTATCCTAAGAGTGGTGTGTGAATTGTGAGTCATTTTCAGTTATTATTTGTCTTGTCATGTATTGGGTGAGCTACGCTTTGATTTTATTTGGGCATTCATTCTTTCATGTGATTAGCAGTTTAAAGGGTGCGGAAATTAAAAGGCGGAAAAAAATAAAGGTCCTACGCTATTACAAGGCGCGGGTCTACATCGCCAAATTAAACCAAGACCCGATTTGAATAAAAGTACGGAAAGTAAAAAAACAGTAAAAAGGTCCTATTTACTATTACATATCCGGAGCAATTACATAATAATCGAACAAATTAAATACGCGCGAATAAAGAAAAAGGGAATTAATTTTTTTGTCTTTTTTTTTGGTAATTAAATGAAATTGAAAACTAATTAATTATTTTAACTACAAGAAAATATTTTTTTGACCTTTTTTATGTTTTTATGAAATAAAATAAAAAAAGAATTAAAAATGTCAAAAGAAAAAGCCTAAGTCTAAATTTGTTTTTATTTATTGTGAAAAAAGGTTAAAATTAACTAATTAAACTAATTAATTTGTTAGTATTTTATTTACAAAAATAATTACTAAAGTGAAATTAATAATAATAATAATAATTACATTTTTTTTGTTTTTTTTCTGAATTTATGAAAATAATTATTTGTGAACTAACTAAATAATAATAATAATTAATAAAAGGAAAGAAAATAAGAAAAGAAATGCTAAACCAAGGAGGTGAAGGCCGGATTTTGGAGGTTTTACTCAAAATCATCCTTAGGCATCAAAAAATCCATCTAAGCCCGTGGTTGTGATCGTCCATGTTTATGGTTTGTCCCAATTTCACCTGTAGACAAAATACCTAAAAACAAAACCAACGAACCCTAGGCACGGGTATTGTTATACGAAGCCTAAAAATGAAATTGAATATAGCAGTTACATTGGAAATTAGGCATGGAGTATGAATATGCTATTATTTTCCAGAAAAAGTGCAAGAAAGGAGAAACATGATTTCGTGTACAGGGGTGAGTTTGAGACAACTTACAGCGCTTGGTAGTGGACCTTAGGATGCGTTTGTGGTTGCTTTGGCTTCAGGGAGTGGCAAGAAAGAAAGCCACGTGTTTGCTTTGATCTGAAAATATTTGCAACACCGCTTTAGATCTCTCACTTTTTTGGACAAATTTTGAACTTTTCCTCTGGCCGTTTGTGCACACTCTCCTTTTTTTCTAGGTCCTGAATGAGGCTTGCAAGGCTTGTATATATAGGCTTGGATGAGAATCAGTCACATTAAGGAGCTTTTAAGCCTTGCAATGAAGTTTTGATTTTCTCCATAATCACCATTGAAATAACTTGCCATATTTGCTCCAAATTTGAATTTTTTGCTTGAAATAGGTCTTGAACGAATTTGGTATATGTTTTATGGTGTATCAAAGCTATTCAAACCACAAAATATCCTCCCATTAATTTTCTTGATTTTTATTTGAATTTTAAAGATTTAAAATGAATTAAATCAAATAAAATTAAACAAAAATAGAAAAATTAATTTTTATTCTTGAAATAAAACATGGGACACGTGGGAGGTATGGCAAAGCTGAATCAAGTGGAAAAAGTGGGCCCCTTTTGTCAAAAAATGAAATTTCAAGGATAAATGATTTTGGCCATTTCACAAAAATTTCCCAACTTCTCCAATGCATATCTTGCTCAATTTTTAAGATTTGATCATGTTCTTGGACATTTTGGAAAGGTCTTGAAGTCCTCTAACCAATGTCTTTGGTCCCATGTCATTTTGATTTACCAATCTCAAGTTATGGTCTTTGACTTAAAGTCCCTTTTTGTTGACTTTTGAAAATGACCTATAATGTTGAAATTGATAACTTTTTGTGAGAGCACTTCCTGGACTTGGAATGTGAAGATGAGTTGTAGGAGATGTCTTCCCCTTCAAGATGAGCATTGGATGGGATTTTTCTGATGAACCATGAAAAAGTTATGCCTTGGTCAAGGTACAGTTGACTTTTCAACTGTCCAAAAATAGAAACTTTTGACACCTTGATGATTTTTGAGCCATGCTTGAGGAATCATGATCAAGATTTGACCAAATGATGATTGTGGCTTCAAAATAATATGTTGACCAAAATTTTTGACTTTTGACTGCCAAATGACCATTTTGCCCCTGCAGTTGATTGTGAAGCAATTAGGGTTTTTAACTGTGCAACTTGACCTTTTGAGCCTTGAAACTTGACATGTAGGTGCTTGACAATGTTTATAGGAATGTGGGACTTGATTGGACCATTGAAAACCTCAACTTCCTTGAAGGAACCAAAACCTTAATTTTGACTGGCTTAGGAGGATGGTTGACTGTGCAATCCTTGGAGTAGCCTTGAACCATTTGAGCTGATGCTTGGCAAAACTTTTGAAGAATATGGGAGGGAAAATTTTGGGGTACAACAGTTGCCCCTGTTCAATCTTCTTAGACCTGAGGATGTAGATTGGCTTGTGTGCCTTTCGTGATCCGAGGGTAGAAGATGATTGAACACTAGAGTGCCCAGAAATTTGCACTCACATAGTTGAGCATCTGCAATGTGATAGCGGAAATGGGCTTACAGATGCCATTTGGAGAGATGATGGATAAGAGGATGGGCTTATAGATGCCATCTGGAAGTGTGACAGAACCTTGTCGGGAATGGGCTTATAGATGCCATTTGGAGACTGTTGGATAACTGAATCTGAATAAGAAATAGAATAGCTCCGTGCCTGGAGCATATCTAGCCTATATCTAGTTGTTGACGTCTGAATAAACAGTAGAATGACCGCCGTGTCTGGGGTATATCCATACTGTATCTGTATGAGCGACAGAATGTCATCCGAATCTGGATCGTATCTGGACTGAACAATAGAAGAGCATCCGGGATGGAGCATCTCTAAGTTGTCTTTTAGAAGTTTGAATCTGAATAAGCAATAGAACGGCGTCCGGATCTGGAGCATCTCTAGGCTATATCTGAAAGGAAATCTGGAATGAGTATCAGAACATCGCCATGCCTGGGTCACATCTGAACCATATCTAGAAGGAGTCTTGAATAAGCAAAAGAACAGCATCCATATCTGGAGCATTTCCAAGCTATCTCTGAAAGGAAATCTGGAATGAGTATCAGAACGTCGCCATGCCTGGGTCACATCTGAACCATATCTAGAAGGAGTCTTGAATAAGCAAAAGAACAGCATCCATATCTGGAGCATTTCCAAGCTATCTCTGAAAGGAAATCTGGAATGAGTATCAGAACGTCGCCATGCCTGGGTCACATCTGAACCATATCTAGAAAGGTGATCTCTGAATAAACAACAGAACAGCCTCCATGCCCGGAGCATCTCTAAGTTATATCTGAGAAGAAATCTGGAATAAGTATCAGAACTTCGCCATGCCTGGGTCACATCTGAACCATATCTAGAAGGAGTCTTGAATAAGCAAAAGAACAGCATCCATATCTGGAGAATTTCCAAGCTATCTCTGAGAGGAAATCTGGAATAAGTATCAGAACATCGCCATGCCTGGGTCACATTTGAACCATATCTAGAAGGAGTCTTGAATAAGCAAAAGAACAGCATCCATATCTGGAGCATTTCCAAGCTATCTCTGAAAGGAAATCTGGAATGAGTATCAGAACGTCGCCATGCCTGGGTCACATCTGAACCATATCTAGAAAGGTGATCTCTGAATAAACAACAGAACAGCCTCCGTGCCCGGAGCATCTCTAAGTTATATCTGAGAAGAAATCTGGAATAAGTATCAGAACGTCGCCATGTCTGGGTCACATCTGAACCATATCTAGAAAGGTGATCTCTGAATAAACAACAGAGCAGCCTCCGTGCCCGGAGCATCTCTAAGTTATATCTGAGAAGAAATCTGGAATAAGTATCAGAACGTCGCCATACCTGGGTCACATCTGAACCATATCTAGAAAGGTGATCTCTGAATAAACAACAGAACAGCCTTCGTGCCCGGAGCATCTCTAAGTTATATCTGAGAAGAAATCTGGAATAAGTATCAGAGCGTCGCCATGCCTGGGTCACATATGAACCATATCTAGAAAGGTGATCTCTGAATAAACAACAGAACAGCCTCCGTGCCCGGAGCATCTCTAAGTTATATCTGAGAAGAAATCTGGAATAAGTATCAGAACGTCGCCATGCCTGGGTCACATCTGAACCATATCTAGAAAGGTGATCTCTGAATAAACAACAGAACAGCCTCCGTGCCCGGAGCATCTCTAAGTTATATCTGAGAAGAAATATGGAATAAGTATCAGAACGTCGCCATGCCTGGGTCACATCTGAACCATATCTAGAAAGGTGATCTCTGAATAAACAACAGAACAGCCTCCGTGCCCGGAGCATCTCTAAGTTATATCTGAGAAGAAATCTGGAATAAGTATCAGAACATCGCCATGCCTGGGTCAGATCTGAACCATATCTAGAAAGGTGATCTCTGAATAAACAACAGAACAGCCTCCGTGCCCGGAGCATCTCTAAGTTATATCTGAGAAGAAATCTGGAATAAGTATCAGAACGTCGCCATGCCTGGGTCACATCTGAACCATATCTAGAAAGGAATTTTGAATAAGCAAAAGAACAGCATCCATATCTGGAGCATTTCCAAGCTATCTCTTTAATCTTTTTAACGTAGACATGCCCTGGCCGGATACAGGTATCGAATCCACAATCAATCGCTCACAGACATGCCCTGGCTAGATACAGGAATCGAATATGGGATTGCGATAGTTGATAGTAATCATCTTTGTATTGACCTTTCCTGAAAAAGGCAAAACATTAGTTATATGCAATGTCATGGTGCATGGAATGCGCGGTGTTATGACGTTTATAACCAATGGGATTGTAGAATGTGATGTTTATATCATGTATGAAAATGTGATGTTTGCGAATGTATTTTTGTCTAGGAAAATAAATCCTTGACGAACGCCGGGAGCTTATCCTGGGCTGATGTTGCAAGAATACCGGTAGGAGAAGATAACTCCGTTGGGGAATAAACTTGGCGAATAGATTACTCTGCGGGGAAAATTACTCTAGCGATCTTGCTGGGGAAAATACTCTGTGGGAAGAGAGGTACTTCGCTGAGATGTTGTATGAGAACTCCGCTGGGGATACCATTGTTGAGTTACGTTTGGGAGGTTTGAGGAACTCCGCTAGGGATAGGAATACTTCGCCGAGGACGATCTTTCCGTGGCAATTAGCTGAGGATAACCCAGTTATAAGCTCTGGCGAGGAATAACCTTCTGAATAAAGACGGGGAGAGATATGCTCTGCAAAGGATAAGCTTCCAGAATCTACTGGGGATAAGCTTCCTACTGGGGAGATGATTTAACTCTCCTGGGGAGACTTTGGACTGTACTGGGAAGGGCTCCGCTGGATGTCTAGATTCTGCCGAGGAACAATCTTAGATCAAGACTGCCGGGGATGCTTGTTGAGGGTGTTTGTAGACTCTGTTGAGGAATGTTGAGATCCGCTGGGGGGAATCCAACGTCCATAAGGCTGACTGAGTAGGCTAATTCTGCTTGGGGAGAGTATGTTGACTTGCTGGCTCACTCTCTGGGGAATTAAGGCATCTTGGTTGTTCTTCAGCTGAACCTACCTTGGTACCTTGGTGGACAGAGCAATTAGATCGCTTAGACGACTCATTATTGCCCCTGTTTCAGTGGGAGAAGGCACCTGTGGGGGTAGTTGACAAATCTTCTGGTAGACAGGTGACGAGATGCCAGGACATAGTCGTACGCTTAAATCCCTAATTTTTTCCTGGACCGTCCTTTCGGGTTTTCAGTCCACCGGGATACCCATTTCTACCCAAGCCGCCTTTTCAGGTTTTCGACTTGCCAGGTGTACAGATTTTTTCTTTTCATCCCTTATTTTTGCCCGAACCCTTTTGGTTCGCCGGGAAGCCCTTATTTTTGCCTAGGTGTGTCAACCTAGCGGGTCTTTGATTACGCGTAGTATTTTTTTTCCGACTATGTCCATGCTCTCAGGATGTAGGGAGGTGCCCCTGTTAGAAGTGTTTTGTCATGCCACCAGAAGATGTTTGATCAGACAAGATTCGTTGTTGGAATGCCCCAAGTGACTCAGGCGGAGATTTGCCCCAGGCTGTTCGGCCTTTGAGAGATTCTCCGAATCTTGATTTAATTGCCCCAGATGATGGACAATAATCACGTCTGCCCTTTGATTGGAAGTGCTTTTGTTCACTAGGTATTCATCGTGCGAATTTCTCTGCTGTTCGAACAAATAGTCATACGCAAACAGTATTATATCAAGAATGCAAAGCTTATGTCTGTCTTGAAGATTTTGAAAATGCATTCTTTTTTCATAAAACAAGTGAATGTTTGTAAAACGTGATGTCAACTCCGTATTTATTGTAGGCCTTAAGGAGTCAGGATACCTTTCGTAACAGTATGCTTTCGAACTAACTCATGCTTCAGCTAGGACTTTTAAGGGTTATAACGTGGCCTGGTTCATGGTTTAAGAAACAAAGGATAAAGGCTCAAATTATTTGTACCCACCCGCTCTTCGTGATGTTCTTCAAACCTAAGCTTAGTTGATCGTGCGTTAGACCTTGTTTGAGTCTTTGTCCTGATGTTCCAATGATGGTTCAGATATTGATGATTTATTCTGAATAGGCAGTAATTTTTTGTGTTTTTGTTAAGGGTTTGTGCGACCTCTTTTTTGATTTTATTATCCCTATTTTTGCCTGAACTGTTTCTTTTTGGAATTACAGTCAGTGGGATGCCCCAGTTTTGTAAGTCTCCTTCATAGGTTTTGACTTATTGGGTTTTTATTTTTGAGGTATAACGATTGCCTATCCTTATGATTATTCGGAATCATCACTGTCTTCTTTTTTGGTAAGGACCTCTTTGGTGCCATTTGTTATGCACTTGGATCAACTGAGAGACTACCCTGCCCCAGGTTATGATTAAGGGTTTTAAATTTCGAAAAGAAAAACTCCTACTTCTTTGGCTCAGAGGGGTTGACGAGGGATTATCTTCCTTATAACTCCAGTGTTTAGGGATTGAAAAAATGCCTGTACCTCATCAGCGGGGTCTGTTCAAAAGCATACTGTAAATGTCATGATATCGTTTTCGTCATCCTCCCTCAAGAGGTTTAGAATTATTAATCGAGCGTTGATCATCAGAAAAAATATGAAAATAATTTGCATATAGTGAATACGAATATATTGCTTCAAAACAGACATATGCGATGCATTAATGAAATAACAACGTTTAACATGAATAAATGTTTGAACAATCAAAAGAAAATTACAACTTGAAAAATTCTAATGAACAAAAGTCTTCTAGTCTCAGGACCTGTTACTTCAACTGATGCATCTTGTAGGGATGGCAAAAGACCTCAGCTTGACCCACTTGGGTGAAATCCACTACTCCTTCATTAATCAGATCCTGGACCTTGTTCTTCAGAGCCCAGCAGTCGGTAGTGTCGTGTCCAGGACTATCAGAGTGATATGCACACCTTTTGTTGGGATGATAGTTAGGAGCAGAGATGTTGGGGTTCCGGGGAGGAGCCCTTAATGTAATCAGATTCAACCTCAGCAGGTGTTGCAGAGCTTGAAACAAAGGCATGTTGATCTGGGTGAACTGCCTCTTGGACCTGCTTGGCCTACTCAGATCAACCTGTTGCTCTGGGCGAGGTTGTAGTTGGACCTGTGAGGTAGTAGCAATTTGGAGAGTTCTATTCTTCACCATGTCAGGTTCTTGTCCTCTTGGAAACTGATCAAAGACCTGGTCTCTGACTTGGGCAGGTTGCTTCATATGGTGTCTCTCTTGGTGGAGCTGACTGATTATGGTCCTCAACTCTTCTTGCTCCCGAGCTAGACCTTGGATGAGAGCCCTTTGCCCCAGCATCTGGGTTTTCAATGTATCTACTTCAGCTTGTAGACGTTTCAGTTGTCCGTCCTTGTCATCTTCAGCACTGTTCCTGGCTAAAGTCCCCATGAGGAGTGTCCTTAACTCTTCCTGCCCCTTGGATAGGCTTAGGAAGATCTCCTTGAACTGAGTCTCTTGAGCATGAAAACCATGGTTATCTTGTTGGGAAGCCATTGCTGAAATAAACAGCGTAGATGGTAAGTGACCTGTAAAGAAAGGTACCTGTAATGCAATGATGTCTATATATGCATGCAATGTTTTCAAGGACCTCGCGGGGTAAACAAGAAAAATTATTAGAATATGGTAACTGGTGGCTTGATTGAAGGCACTTCATGTTGTTGAGAGTCCTTCTTCAAGGGTCAAAAGCTCACCATATCCAGTGGGTCATAGCCCCTGACAACTTTGGCTCGGGGAACTTTCCTCAAGTGTCAAAGCTCACCATATCAAGTGGGTCATAGCCCCTGACAACCTTGGCTAGAGGAAAATAAATCCCCTTTTGTCCCTTGCTAGACATTTTGATTCATCATGACCTGCATCACAAGCCCTTGAGATCCTTAAAATGGGTTAGTCCTTATGTAGGATGCATGCAATGGTATGATGTTATGCTATGCGTGGGGTAATGTAGGTAAACCCTGTTATGAGTCCAGATTAAGGACTGTAAACAAAACCTGCAAGAAACTCAAGTGTCAGATAACAAGTATGCAAGTAGTCAAGTTTGAAAGCACACAAGTCACACAAGAGAAGCCCTTAGAGTTTAGGCCAGCATGGGGTCTAGGTATTACCCTCTTGAAGTTGGTGGGATCAACCTGTCCTATCAGAAGTAACCAGGTTCTAAGGGTCCCAATATCATTGGATTGCTTTCATTGTTCATCGTTTCGATTTAGCCACTGAACTGGCGACTGAAATATTCCAAGAAAACAACCCTCAATTGAGTGTAGTATCGAGTATCAACCAACCTCGGACTGCACCAAAGTCAGTTATCTCACTACCCTAAAGAGGCCAAGATGGTTCAATTAAGGTTCCTAAGGTCAGTTGATGCTTCACGATACCACGCGGCGGCCCCGTACTCTCCTTGACTGAACTCAAGGGTTACCGGTACACACCAAAGTGCCACATCAACGTAGCAGACTGCTTCAACCATGTCGGTATACCCCGCACAGTTCCCTCACAGCCTTGTTGCTACTTTCTAAGAAGGTATCCCCCAGATCCAGGTTAGGATCTATAGAACTCCCAAGACAGGCCCACAATAATAAAGCAAACAATTCAGACAATTGAAAACACAAGTGATCTTAGTCCTAAGGTACACCTCACTTTAAGAATCTCCCCAGCAGAGTCTCCAGTTCTGTGATCGGTGGATCTGGAACTGACTGTTTTAAAGCTGGATCGCGTATGTCGCGGTAAGCAAGAGTCGCCACCATCTTTTATTTTCTCCAACATGGACAGGACAAAAGCACAGCAAAATTCCTTATGAGATAGTTTCTCGGTTCGGGAGGTAGATTTATAGAAAGGGAAGGTGTTAGCACCCTTTCTATCCGTGGTTATCCACGGGATCTTAGGTACTTGCTCTTATGTTTTCAAAATTTGTTTGCTTTTCAAGTGTGTGTGGGTTTTGAAAAAGTTCGTTTAAAAACTTCTAGGTAACTCTTGTATCAGTCCTCAAGAGTGTATGAAGTATTGTTTGAAAACTTTTTGAAAGTGTAAGGTGTGAAAAGAGTTTTGTTTGTTTTTTTGAAATAGAGCAAGTATCTACGAGTCATCTACCTACCCTAAGGAATTAGGCTGTGTAAATGTCCTTAAGGTAGTGCCATCCCACCATTGAGAGGTAGGTAGCACCACCGTTGGAGGTGTTCGGGTCAATTCGATTGTAGGGACAGTGTGGTCACCGAGCAACAGTAGGACACCTCATAAGCTACCCTTATGCCATTGATCCTTTTTAATTCCGAGGCAACCTTTCCGAGGCGACTGGATCATATCATGGACATAAGGACTTACTAAAACGTCCTGTACTCGACGACCACAATTCGAGCTTGTAGGGACAGTGTGGTCACCAGAGCAACAGTAGGAAACCTTAGAAGCTACCCTTATGCCATGTTCATGGACATAAGGACTTACTAAAACGTCCTATACTCGACGACCACGTTTCGAGGGGCAAGGCAACAGTGAGGCGTATCCTAAGAGTGGTGTGTGAATTGTGAGTCATTTTCAGTTATTATTTGTCTTGTCATGTATTGGGTGAGCTACGCTTTGATTTTATTTGGGCATTCATTCTTTCATGTGATTAGCAGTTTAAAGGGTGCGGAAATTAAAAGGCGGAAAAAAATAAAGGTCCTACGCTATTACAAGGCGCGGGTCTACATCGCCAAATTAAACCAAGACCCGATTTGAATAAAAGTACGGAAAGTAAAAAAACAGTAAAAAGGTCCTATTTACTATTACATATCCGGAGCAATTACATAATAATCGAACAAATTAAATACGCGCGAATAAAGAAAAAGGGAATTAATTTTTTTGTCTTTTTTTTTGGTAATTAAATGAAATTGAAAACTAATTAATTATTTTAACTACAAGAAAATATTTTTTTGACCTTTTTTATGTTTTTATGAAATAAAATAAAAAAAGAATTAAAAATGTCAAAAGAAAAAGCCTAAGTCTAAATTTGTTTTTATTTATTGTGAAAAAAGGTTAAAATTAACTAATTAAACTAATTAATTTGTTAGTATTTTATTTACAAAAATAATTACTAAAGTGAAATTAATAATAATAATAATAATTACATTTTTTTTGTTTTTTTTCTGAATTTATGAAAATAATTATTTGTGAACTAACTAAATAATAATAATAATTAATAAAAGGAAAGAAAATAAGAAAAGAAATGCTAAACCAAGGAGGTGAAGGCCGGATTTTGGAGGTTTTACTCAAAATCATCCTTAGGCATCAAAAAATCCATCTAAGCCCGTGGTTGTGATCGTCCATGTTTATGGTTTGTCCCAATTTCACCTGTAGACAAAATACCTAAAAACAAAACCAACGAACCCTAGGCACGGGTATTGTTATACGAAGCCTAAAAATGAAATTGAATATAGCAGTTACATTGGAAATTAGGCATGGAGTATGAATATGCTATTATTTTCCAGAAAAAGTGCAAGAATGGAGAAACATGATTTCGTGTACAGGGGTGAGTTTGAGACAACTTACAGCGCTTGGTAGTGGACCTTAGGATGCGTTTGTGGTTGCTTTGGCTTCAGGGAGTGGCAAGGAAGAAAGCCACGTGTTTGCTTTGATCTGAAAATATTTGCAACACCGCTTTAGATCTCTCACTTTTTTGGACAAATTTTGAACTTTTCCTCTGGCCGTTTGTGCACACTCTCCTTTTTTTCTAGGTCCTGAATGAGGCTTGCAAGGCTTGTATATATAGGCTTGGATGAGAATCAATCACATTAAGGAGCTTTTAAGCCTTGCAATGAAGTGGAAAAAGTGGGCCCCTTTTGTCAAAAAATGAAATTTCAAGGATAAATGATTTTGGCCATTTCACAAAAATTTCCCAACTTCTCCAATGCATATCTTGCTCAATGTTTAAGATTTGATCATGTTCTTGGACATTTTGGAAAGGTCTTGAAGTCCTCTAACCAATGTCTTTGGTCCTATGTCATTTTGATTTACCAATCTCAAGTTATGGTCTTTGACTTAAAGTCCCTTTTTGTTGACTTTTGAAAATGACCTATAATGTTGAAATTGATAACTTTTTGTGAGAGCACTTCCTGGACTTGGAATGTGAAGATGAGTTGTAGGAGATGTCTTCCCCTTCAAGATGAGCATTGGATGGGATTTTTATGATGAACCATGAAAAAGTTATGCCTTGGTCAAGGTACAGTTGACTTTTCAACTGTCCAAAAATAGAAACTTTTGACACCTTGATGATTTTTGAGCCATGCTTGAGGAATCATGATCAAGATTTGACCAAATGATGATTGTGGCTTCAAAATAAGATGTTGACCAAAATTTTTGACTTTTGACTGCCAAATGACCATTTTGCCCCTGCAGTTGATTGTGAAGCAATTAGGGTTTTTGACTGTGCAACTTGACCTTGTGAGCCTTGAAACTTGGCATGTAGGTGCTTGACAATGTTTATAGGAATGTGGGACTTGATTGGACCATTGAAAACCTCAACTTCCTTGAAGGAACCAAAACCTTAATTTTGACTGGCTTAGAAGGATGGTTGACTGTGCAATCCTTGGAGTAGCCTTGAACCATTTGAGGTGATGCTTGGCAAAACTTTTGAAGAATATGGGAGGGAAAATTTTGGGGTACAACACCTATGATATTGAGCTCCTTAGAACCCGATTATTTTTGATAGGACAGGTTTTGAACCCACCAACTTCAAAAGGGTAGTACCTAGACCTCATGCTGGCCTAAACTCTAAGGGTTGTCTGGTGTGACTTGTGTGCCTTTTGCCTTTTGTGAATACTTGTGGTGTGCTTTTATCATAACATCATAACATCATAAAGCATCATATGCATTTACTAACCACTTCAAGGGTTCGAATCCTTTCAGGTCAACCTTGTAAGGATCCCTCCTCAGCTTAAGGAACTTACATCCAGGATTCCTGAGAACTCTTCTTTCAGTGAAAGGCATGGTAGACTCATCAGCTTGGTCAATACCAACATTGAAGAAGATATGGTGAAAGTGTTGTTCCAGTTCTTTGACCCTTTGCACCACTGTTTTACTTTCCCTGATTATCAATTGGTGCCTACTTTGGAAGAGTTTTATCAGCTGCTGAAGGTTCCTATTCGTAGTCAACTACCCTACAATGGTACGGAAAGGGAAACCAAACTTGAAGAGGTAGCTAAAGCATTATGTCTGCAACCATCTGATATCAAGGGGCATTGGGAAGTCAGAAGTGGTATCAAAGGATTCTTGGCAAAGTTTCTGTTTGAGAAGGCCCAAGAATGTTGGAACTCCCTTGACCTACAAGCTTTTGAAGAAGTTGTGGCACTCCTTGTCTATGGGTTGGTGTTGTTCCCGAATCCAGATCAGCTTGTAGATATCAATGCTGTCAAGATCTTCATGTCCAGAAATCCTATACCTACGCTGCTTGGGGACATCCTCCACTCATGTTACACTCGAACCATGAGAAAAAGAGGTGTTCTCATGTGTTGCACTCCTCTTCTGGCAAGGTGGTTTATTTCGCACCTTCCACAATCAGTTTTGAAGAACGAGCGGGGTTTGAGATGGTCACAACGATTGATGACCCTTACACATGCTGATATACATTGGTGTCCTCGGTCCAGAGAGAATGTCACTATCATTGATCGTTGCAGAGAATTTCCTAATGTTCCTTTACTTGGAATTAGAGGAGGCATTACTTACAACCCATGTCTGGCTTTGATGCAGTTTGGATATGCTCGGAGGGATGGCCCTCATGACATGTTGATTCCTGACATAGTTTTTGACTTCGACAACGATACGCAAGGACTTCGCCAGAGGTTCATCAGAGCTTGGAGGATGCCCAACAGAGTAGATAGTAAGACACTAGGGCACAAGAACTCCATCCCCCTGGAACCTTATCTCAAGTGGGTACGAGCCCGCTCCCAGAAGTTGGTGATGCCATATCCTCATGTTCTCCCCGTGATCAAAGAGCCAGTTTTGGAAGGAGAGGTGCCCTACACCATTCAACATCCTGATATGCCAACATCCTGGGAAGAAACACAGAAGAGCTGGATCCAACTCAAGGAAGAACGGAACTCTCTTGAAGCCAGTTTACATGCCAGTGAGAAGAAGGTCTTGGAGCTCACCCGCCTGCTTCACGAGGAAAAGACTCTCAACACTTACATTGCTCCAAAGAGGATGCACAATGTCTTTTGGGATTAATTATTTTGTAATGTTTTTCCCATGAGGCCCTGATGTACTGAACAGATTTTTTCTTAATATAACGTGTGTTCCTTTTTCGTCTACAACGAATTTGAACTTTCGAACCCTTGAATGCATTGCATAAATAGCATATCATGCATCATGTGCATAACAGGTACTCCCTTGCTACAGGTTGCTTAATCTTCTTCGCTATTTATTTCAGCAATCATCATGTCTTCTGAACCTACTACTGAACAAGCTATCAAGGCCCTCCAGGCCCAGAACGCCCAGTTTCAAGAGCTGGTCATGAGCTTAGCCCGGGGTCAACAGGAGTTGAAGACTCTGCTCTTGAAGGAAAAGAAGAAGAAGAAGAGGAGGACCGTCTTGTTCAGCAATGGTCGGAGGTTTGGGAATACACTGCAAAATGAGACTGATCAGGCTACTCCATCTGTTGGGGAAGGCAGTCCCCAGGAGAGAAGGGTTCCTAGTCCCGTGGTCTCCGACGACGAGACAGATTTCAATGATGAACAGTACCCTCCTGCTGAGGACAGGAACAAACAGCTGGAGGACCGATTAAATGCTATAGAGATTCAACGCGTGCCCGGGTTGGACTTTGGAGACCTAGGCTTATCTTCTGGGGTGGTGATCCCTCATAAGTTCAAGGCGCCTGCCTTTGCGAAGTACGACGGGGCTTCCTGTCCTAAGCTGCATCTCAGATCATATGTAAGGAAGATCCAACCTTACACTGCAGACAAGAACCTATGGATCCATTTCTTCCAGGATAGCCTTTCAGGGGCTCAACTCGAGTGGTTCTATCAGCTGGATGGAACCAGTATTCGAAACTGGGAGGACTTGGCTACTGCATTTTTTAAGCAGTATCAATACAATTCCGACCTTGCTCCCACGCGTACCCAACTCCAGGGTATGTCACTTGGGACGGGTGAAGGTTTTAAGGAGTACGCGCAGAAGTGGAGAGACCTGGCTGGCAGGGTGCAGCCACCATTGACTGACCGTGAACTCGTGGACATTATCTTGGGGACCCTGTCTGGTCCATTCTTTAATCACCTGATTGGTAATTTCGCTGCTGGGTTCACATACCTGATCTTAACTGGAGAAAGGATAGAAGCTGGTGTTGTACCCCAAAATTTGCCCTCCCATTTCTCATTGATTTCTCACCACAAAGCCCTTGAAGCTCAAGATCCAGTTAGGGTTTCATCTGCTCAAGACCTCTCCTTGCACTGTTGACTCAAATTAGGGTTTGTGTTTGCACAAAGATGTTTTGACCTAAAATGCCTAAGATGACTTTCATGCTTCATATTGGACTCCCAAGTTTATCCATACCAAGTTTCAAGTCTTGATTCCAAATTTTGCCCAGTCAATTAGACAGATGACCTAGAAATCAGCTGTATTGGGGAAAAAGTCAATTGTGGCCAATTGACAGTCAAACCTCATGATTTTTTACCCACATCAACATTATGAACTCATATGGACCATTTGATCAAGATTGGATCACAATTCCACAAGAAATTTGATCAGATCATCAAAAGGGCAAAATGGTCATTTTTAGGGTTTTGACTGCACAAAGGCAATTTTTGACTGTTTGACCTAGCCAATGGCAAACCAAGCTCATATATGGACTCAAGAACCCCATGGAATTATCTTGACATGCTCAACAAGCTCAAAAGATCCAAAGTACACAAGATTGACAGTTGAATTTCCCAGTCAATTGATCAATTTTGACTGTATACTGAAAAGTCAAACTTTGAATTTTTGGTCAAAATCAAGAGTCAAGATTCATTTTTCATCAAAACATGCCAAATCATGAAACTTGTTCACCAAGAAATCACAAAATGCAAATTAGGGTTAGAAATTTGAATTTTTCATAACTTAGAATTTTTCTAAGTTATAAAAAACCCTAATTTTTTCCCAACTTTGCCCCACTTTTTCACCAAGATCCATTTGGATTCAAACAAAAGTCAAAACATGAAAGTTGTATCTTGTTGCATAATCTACAACTTTGATTCACAAAGTTTTCCCATTTGAGGCTTGTATCTCAAGTTACAAATTTTTGAATAAGGGCACTAAACCATTCTTAACTTAGTGAATTTTTGATCTATTTTGACAAGGTTTTCTACCCCACTTCAAGGCCATTTTACATACACTTCCACTTGGAATTTCAATTTTCATTTCAAAGATGGATTGTAGTACACATTCCAAGCTTTCCAAAATGTCCAAGAACTCATCAAACAACCTCATGACTTGGGAGATTCGAATTTCACAATTTGGCAAAAACTCACTTTTGAATTGGCCATTTTTCATGTTCATAAGTTGTGCAAACTTCTCAAAACCAGCATGCCCTTGATTACAGGTCCTAAAACCATCCAACACTCAATAATTTAATGCATGTTCATTGTGTTAAGACCTTGTTTCATGAGCTAAAGCATTGTATGATGGATTAATCCCAAATTAGATAAAGCATTCTTTCCATTTTTGCAAAAGTTCCACTTTATGTCATGATGCAAATCCACAAGTACAAACCAAATCCAATTGGCACAGGATTATGGACAAATCACTCTGATCAAGGAGAGTTTATGTAGCTCATTAGAGGTCCCCTACTTGCCTAAAACACCAAGTTGGTTTTGCTTGCTTAAGTGTGAAGTAAAGTGCCATAACATAACACATCTTTCATATCAGCTTAGAGACACTTAGACAAAGTTATCAAACACATTCCAAAGATCAAAACCAAGCTTTTGCACGACCCTTGCACCTCTCAAACACTCCCCTTGCCATAATCACTCTCAAACTGCAAAAACAGGGCAGGCCCTGCAGTTTGAGTGCTATCTCTCATTTCTCTCAAGCTCTCTTGCCCAAACCAGTTCACATACCTTCCATACCATCTATGCAAGCTAACCAAAAGCAAAAGCACGACCTGTAATCCCTCTAACCACTTCCACCATTTTCAGTTTCTTGTTTTGCAGGTGAAGTGCTCTAGCACGATTCAGAAGCTTTCAAGACAAAGTAAATATTGGAATAGCATCCCTGGACCTCAAGGAAGCTTTTCCAATCATCACCTTGCACTGAAAGCTCCCTCATTGCAAGATAGAACTTCAGCTGAACAGGTATCTTGGTGAACTCGTATCTCTCTTATTATGCATCATTAGCTTTAAGTTTGTGAATAAACAAGGTTCTACTCATGCCACTGAACATGTACATGTTTTTACTTTTCATTTCTTTTGCTTGAGCTGTGAGAATTTGAGGTTTGAAAATGGCAGAAAATCTAGGTTAGGATTTGGGGGAGGAGAAATTCTCCCTCATCTTAGAGAGTTAGATCAAGTTATGCATATGGTTAGAATCGTCTCTTCATGCTGAACATCTTTTATGTTATGAGTTTGCATTGAAAAGCCAAGAATCAAGAGTTGGAAGATGAGGAACAGGGCGCACGTTTTTTGAATGTTGTTGTACAGAGGTTGAAGAAAGGTCTTCATGGGCTGGGCCTATGTTGACTTTCCTTTTCACACCACCCTTTTTGGTTTTACACCCCTGGCCCATTTGCTTCATTTTTAATATTTTTTGACTTTTTCTTTTTTTAACTGACTCATTTATTTTTTCTCAGCATATTAAAAATATAAAAATATTTTTCCCATCATTTTTTGAATTTATTAAGTATTTATTTGATTGTTTTGTACATAAATAAATAAATATACATATATACTTTTTTGTTTAAAATATTAAGATAATACAAATATATTTTTTATACACTTTTATTTTATTTTTACTTCCTGAAAATATTTTGTATAAAAAATACCCTTTTTATTTTTATATTAAATATTATTAATTAAATAATACATATCTTGTAAATAATACAAATATACATATATATATATATATATATATATATATATATATATATATATATATATATATATATATATATATATATATATATATATATATATATATATATATATATATATATATATATATATATATATATATATATATATATATATATATATATATATATATATATATATATATATATATATATATATATATATATATATATTAATACATTTAGGGTAAAATGCCAAAAAATGTACATATTTTATTTTTTAATATTTAATACTAAAAAATACCTTTTTTACAAATATACCATATTTTATTTTATTTTTGTATATAAATAATAAGTATTATATGAATTAATTGATTAATACCCCTTTGATTAAAAATTAGGGTTTTGCCCTAAATTTGAAAATACTCCAAAAATAATACCTTTTTATTTTCTCTTTATTTTACATAAATAATACCTTTTTCATACATATAAAAAATTCTTTTTGCATTCTTGCATATTTATTTTATTTCTATTTTATTTATGCTTTTGATCATATTGTAAATATTCAAGGCAAATGATGTAATAGCTTAGATTCAATTTCTTGTCTAAATATCTCCCCACTTGAACATTGTACCCCCCTCCCCATATTATTGTGTTGTAATAGCATAGGAATTTAAATTTCGCACTTTAAATGCTTTCTAAACATACTATGTTAGAGCTAGGGTTTGTATGTAAATAAAATGAACAAAATAGTTGGACCTAATCTCAAGATAAATATGCATGAAAAATGGACAACACATTTCACACTTGCACCCCTAGGGTATTCCACTTTGTTGCCTTCAAATAATTGGGCCATATTGTATGTTGAATTTCTTTGGGTAAAAACAAACAATCAAATGATCATAGTCCCACAAAATGTTGCTTAAATGAATGATCAAGTCCCTTTTAAAGAAAATTGCCCAAAGACATTTAACACTATTGCAATTATGGTCTAAACGATGACCCGCGCTCGTCCCTTTCACCTCCTAAGACAAGATTGTCCACCAAATGCAATGGTGGAACAAAATTGTCAAAAGGTTTAAAACATAACAAAAATCTTTGAGAAAACTTTAGGGTAGATAACTCTTAAGTACTTGCCAATTTGCAAAGAAAACACTTGCCTAATTTCAAAACCCACTTCACAAACACTTTCAAAATCAACTTTCAAAAACCTTGAAACATCTTTTTTAAAAGACAAAACACCTTTTGTAAAACATTCGAGTAAAGAATTGTTACAAGGGTAGCCTATACAAGGCATCTTTTCAAAACATTTTCAAAACCACATATCAAGCACCATTTCAAACAATTGAAAACCAAGGCAAGTTGATCTAAGCAAGTACCTAAGAGCCCATGGATAACCATGGATAGAAAGGGTGCTAATACCTTCCCTTTCTATAATCTACTCCCCGAACCCAAGAAAAATCTCAAAGGTTTTTGCTGTGCTTTTTAAACCTTTCCTTAGGATAAAATAAAAAGTCGGTGGCGACTCTTGCTCAACCGAAACATTTGCGAAAACAAACGCAAAACCCTAGTCAGTTCTCCCACCGTATCACAGAACTGGCGACTCTGCTGGGGAGAATTTTTAAAATGGAGTAACCTTAGGGCTTAGATCACCCTCTTGCATGACTAATTGTTTGATTTGCTTGCTTTATACTTTGGCTCTATTGTTTGGGTTTACAATCCTCCACCAGGATTTTGGGAAACATTCATAGATAGCAATACGTTGCGGAAACTGTGCGGGGTATACCGACACGGTCTAAGCAATAGCTATATTAGTGCGACATATTTGTGAGTACCGGTAACCCTTGAGTTCAATCAAGGAGAGTACGGGGCCGCTGAGTGATGTCACTAAGCACTAATGACCTAGAACCTTACTTGACCATCTTGGCCTTTTATTAGGGGTAGTGAGATGACCGGCTTTGGTGCAGTCCGAAGTTGGTAGATACTCGATACTACACTCATTGAGGGTTGTTTTCTTGGAATATTTTGGTCGCTAGTTAAATGGCTAAACCAAAACAATGAACATTGAAAACAATCCAAGGATATTGAGCTCCTTAGAACCCGGTTACTATTTATAGGACAGGTTTTTAAGCCAACTACACTCAAGAGGGTACTTACCTATGAAACCCCATGCAAGCCTGAAATTAGGGTTTGGTGTGATTTGCTTGTACATATGTTTTGTGCATACATCATAAACATCATAAAACATCATAAAACATCATATGCATTCACTAACCATTTCAAGGGTTTTGGATCTTCATCTTTGTTCTTGTTTTACAGGACATGGAAATTCCTCACAGAAATACCATTCAAGTCAACCTTGTGAGAATCTCTCCTCAACTCAAGGAGATCACCTCAAGAATTCCGGAAAATTCATCCTTCAGTGAAAGACATGGTAGACTGCTCAGCCTAGTCAACACCAACATTGAAGAAGACATGATGAAAGTGCTATTCCAGTTCTTTGACCCTCTTCACCACTGCTTCACTTTCCCTGATTATCAGTTGGTACCCACTTTGGAGGAGTTTTCTCAACTCCTAAGAATCCCTATCCTTAATCAACTACCCTTCAACGGTACGGAAAAGGAGCCAAAGCCGGAAGATGTTGCTCGAGCATTACATCTACAACCATCTGACATCAATGGGCATTGGGAAACCAGAAGCGGCGTCAAAGGATTCTTAGCAAAGTTCTTGTTTGAGAAGGCACAAGAATGCTGGAACTCATTGGACCTGCAAGCCTTTGAAGAGATTGTGGCACTCCTTATCTATGGGTTGGTCTTGTTCCCAAATCCTGACCAATTGGTAGATGTCAATGCTGTCAAAATCTTCTTGTCCAGAAATCCAATACCAACATTGCTTGGGGACATCCTTCACTCATTTTACACACGAACAATGAGAAAGAGGGGTGTTCTCATGTGCTGTACTCCTATCCTTGCAAGGTGGTTTATTTCGCACCTTCCACAATCTGTCTTGAAGAATGACCAAGGCTCAAGGTGGTCCCAACGGCTGATGACTCTTACTCATTCTGATGTGCATTGGTGTTCTCGGTCCAGAGAAAATGTCATCATCGTCGATCGTTGCGGAGAATTTCCTAATGTTCCTTTACTTGGAATTAGAGGAGGTATCACCTACAACCCTTGCCTAGCTTTGAGGCAATTTGGATATGCACGGAGGGATGGCCCTCATGATATGTTGATTCCTAGCCTAGTTTTTGACTTCGACAACGATGCGCAAGGACTTCGCCAAAGATTCATCAGAGCTTGGGGAAAACTCAACAAGATTGATAACAAGACTCTGGGACACAAGAACTCCATCCCTCTTGAGCCCTATCTCAAGTGGGTACGAGCCCGAGCCCAAAGTCTAATGATGCCTTATCCTCATGTACTCCCAGTGATTAAAGAGCCCGTCAATGAAGGAGAGGTTCCCTACACCATCCTACATCCAGACATGCCTACATCGTGGGAGGAAATGCAGAAAAGTTGGATTCAGCTCAAGGAGGAACGGAATACTTTTGAAGCTAGCTACTACGCCAGTGAAAAGAAGGTTCTAGAGCTTACCCGCCGACTCCACGAGCAAGAGGCCCTCAACACCTACATCGCACCGAAGAGGATGCGCAATGTCTTTCTGCCTTAAGAAGTTTATTTTGTAACATTTGGCCCATGGGGCATTTATGTACTAACAAATTTCTTCTTATTAATATGACGTGCGTTCTTCTTTGTCTGAAACAATTTTGAATGTTCTAAATCCTTGAATGCATTGCATACATCAGCATACCATTCATCATGTGCATAAGCAGGTCTCACTCCAGGTTTCCTTATCTGCCTGCTGTTTATTTCAGTAGGATGGATCTCGAGCAAACAGTCAAAGACCTACAAGCTCAGAATGCACAGTTCCAGCAACTCCTGATGACTTTGGTTAAAAGTCAAGAGGATATCAAGACTCATTTGGAGAATAAGGACCCAATGAAGAAGAAGAAAAAGAGGATCGGGGTGGCTACTTTGGGGAGAAGATTTGACTGAGAAGCTCGGAGAGTGCTTGAATTTCCTCCTACTTCTGATGAAGGGACTAGTAAAAGAGATCGAGTTGCGGTGCCTTCCGAGTCTGATGCGGAGGAGGAAGAGGTTGAAGAGGATGAAGATTATTCTGACCAGCAATACCCTCCAGCTGATGATAAATACAAGGGTTTAGAAGACAGATTGGCCGCCATGGAATTGCAAAGAGTACCGGGTTTGGATTTTGAAGACTTGGGCTTGGTTGCCGGAATTGTGATTCCCCCAAAATTCAAAGTGCCAGTGTTTGTGAGGTATGATGGGCTGTCCTGTCCCAAAATTCATCTCAGGTCCTACGTGAGAAAGATTCAACCCTATACAACAGATAAAAATCTCTGGATTCATTTCTTTCAAGACAGCCTGTCGGGAGCTCAGTTGGAGTGGTTTTATCAGCTGGAAGGAACCAGTGTCAGAAATTGGGAAGATTTGGCCACCGCTTTCTACAAACAATACCAGTATAATTCTGATCTTGCTCCTACTCGTACCCAACTTCAGGGTATGTCACTAGGAACAAGTGAGGGATTCAAAGAATATGCACAAAAATGGAGGGATTTGGCTGGCAGGGTGCAGCCTCCTTTAACCAATCGTGAGCTCGTTGATATGTTTCTTGGGACCCTAATTGGACCATTTTTCAATCATCTAATTGGTAACTCTTCCGCAGGGTTTACCGATTTGATCTTAACCGGCGAAAGAATAGAAGTTGGCATCAAGTCAGGAAAGATTCAGAAGGGTGTTGCTGCAAGTGTTGAGAAAAAGCCTTTTAAGAAGGAGACAGCTATGGTATATTCTCAAAGAAGAGCAGGGAAGACGGAGCGTCGGCCAACTGTGGGGGCCGTAATGATTCAAAATACTCCGAGTGAGCAACCTCGCTATAACCAGTCCAGACCAAATCAGCAACGAGTGGAACGGCCACAACGGCAGTTCACCCGTATTAATATGACTCCAGCACAAGTGCTTCCCCATCTATTGAATTTGAATCTTGCCACCATCAAGGAGGCGCCAAAGAATGTGAATAGGTCCTCTCCGCATTATCATGCCAATGCTAAATGCGCCTACCATTCAGACAGTGTTGGACACGACACCAATGATTGTTGGGCACTCAAGCATAAAATCCAAGACCTAATAGAGGCTAAGGAGGTAGAGTTTGACGCTCCAGAGAAGCCTAATGTGATATTTGCACCTATGCCGAAGCACGGCCGAAATGTCAATGCCATTGAAGAGGATTTGTATGTTGCTGACGTCAGTGATCTGACTACTCCTCTGCTAACCATTAAGTTGAATTTGTTAAGGGCCGGGATCTTCCCGGGATGTAAAGAAGACTACTACTGTTGCCACTCTCTGCCGTTTGATTGTCCGCTATTAAAGAAAGGCATCCAAGGCCTTATGGATAGCCGACAAATTTTGTTCGAAAAAGTTTCTGCTGTTCCAGTTCATGTTGAAAATGTCTCAATCATAACCATTCACGCCAATCTTTCCAAGGCCGTCAAAAAGCCAGTTAAGATTACACTAACTGCAAAATTTGTTCCATTGAAGATAACAATGCCAGGACCTGTCCCCTATGTTTCTGAGAAGTCGATACCTTGGAACTATGGCGGTGACATCTATTACCATGGTATCAAGAAAATCGAGGTAATTGAAGAAAGTTCGGATGATGAAGAAACCAGCATTAGTAACATTGCGGGTACCAGCAAAATCACCAGGAGCGGGAGAATATTTTCTCCAGAGATTGCCCCTCCAAGAGCAGTCTTTGGACCCTCATCAGCTAACAAGGTCGTCCCTGCACCAATAAAACTTTCTGCTAGAACTCCTCTGATTGAAGACGTTATTGTTCCTAGTATTGTCTCCCCCTCCGCTGCTAACAAAGGTAAGGGAATCCAAGATGAGCCCGTCAGGACGAGGGCTCAACCCTTGGTAATTCCGGAAACCTCCAAGAAGGAAATGGACGAGATTTTGAGGATAATCAAGAGAAGTGATTACGATGTGGTGGAACAGTTGGGGCAAACCCCCTCCAAGATCTCCATGCTGGCACTACTACTTTGCTCAGAAGCGCACGCTAAAGCCCTAATAAAATTCCTGAAGGTGGCTCATGTGCCCCAGGAAACCTCTGCGGATCAATTTCAAAATTGCGTGGCTAGCCTGACTGCGGACAATGGATTAGGTTTTTATGATGCCGACCTAACCCCTAAAGGCAGGAACCACAATGATGCTTTGCATATTTCAATCGAGTGTCGCGGAACCACTCTTGCACATGTTTTGGTTGATACCGGTTCGTCGCTGAATGTTTTGCCTAAGAAGGCCTTGGACCGACTAGATTGTGAAGGGTTGGAATTGAAGCCAAGTGATATTGTTGTCAGAGCTTTCGATGGTTCGAAGAGAATGGTCCATGGAGAGGTTGAAATTCCCATCAAGATAGGCACTGAGGTGTTTAAATCCACTTTCTATGTGATGGACATCCGTCCGTCATACTCTTGCTTGCTGGGTAGGCCATGGATACACCCTGCTGGGGCAGTCACCTCCTCCTTACATCAGATGTTGAAGTATCATGTCAAGGGAAAGATCATCACTGTCCATGGCGAAGAAGAGTATATGATTAGCCACTTAAATTCTTTCCGGTATGTGGAGGTTGAAGGAGAATTCATTGAGACACCGTTTCAACATTTCGAAGAAGTCCTTCCTGAAATAGCAGTAGCGAAGTTGGCAGCTGAGACACCAAGACAGATGGCCAGGATGGCATCTCTGGAGGATGCAAGGGCCGCAATAAAAGAAGGGAAGAATTCAGCGTGGGGGCAGTTACCCGACTTTCCGCATAAGACTGACAAGTTTGGGTTAGGGTTCACAGCCGCCGGCCAGAAAGCTATGCGCCGTGCGAAGGTTGAAAGGGCGCCAGTCAAAATTTCTCCCTACGGAATCAACGCCCTGGAAGAGGAGGACAAAGAAAGCAACATTGAAGAGTGGATTTATCCAACTGTCAAAGGAGGATTGAGCAATTGGGAGGCTAAAGACTTTGTCCCCATCACTTTTATTCACCAGTAATTTATCTGTTAAACATTTCTTATTTGGTCTGTAATATTTTACTTTCAAACAATCCGTACACTATCTTTTCACCTCCTGCCTTACCCGGGGCATGTAGGTCCACTTGTAAGGGTTTTGATTATTTTTCATATTCATATGCCATGTTTAATGATTCATTGGACGTTTTTCATTTGATAAACTGCTTATGTTCATTTTCTTTCCTTTTGCATTTTTTGTTTAAGGATGGCTATCCCTTACACACACCCACACTCACCAATGCAGGTACCCATCCACTCCGGATTCCATGGGTGACTATTCTGCTGTATCTTTCAATAACTCTGAAGATCTGGTCAATCTAGCCGAGTATGAAGATGACGAAGGTTGTGAAGTACCCGGGGAACTAGCCAGACTTCTGCAACAAGAGGAAAGGGCCATCTTACCGCATGAAGAGCCATTGGAAGCTGTTAACTTGGGAACCAAGGAGGATCGGAAGGAGGTGCAAGTGGGTGCCAATCTGGAACCAAAAGTCAAGGAGCGCTTGGTACAGTTGTTGAATGAGTATGTTGAAATCTTCGCTTGGTCCTATGAAGACATGCCGGGTCTAGACACAGACATCGTGGTTCACCGTCTCCCCACAAGAGAAGACTGTCCACCAATCAAGCAAAAAGTTCGCCGAATGAGGCCTGACATGTCCGAAAAGATCAAAGCAGAAGTAATGAAACAATTCGATGCTGGTTTCCTGGCTGTTACGTCCTATCCTCAATGGGTCGCTAACATTGTTTCAGTACCAAAGAAAGATGGCAAGGTCAGGATGTGTGTGGACTACCGGGATTTGAATAGGGCCAGCCCTAAAGATGATTTCCCGCTACCTCATATTGACATCTTGATCGACAATACAGCTCAGCATAAAGTGTTTTCCTTCATGGACGGATTCTCGGGCTACAATCAAATCAAAATGGCTCCCGAGGATATGGAGAAAACAACTTTTGTCACACAATGGGGCACTTTCTGTTACAAGGTGATGTCGTTCGGGCTGAAGAACGCAGGGGCAACTTATCAACGCGCCATGGTAGCCTTATTTCATGATATGATACATCATGAGATTGAAGTTTACGTAGACGATATGATAGCTCGGTCACAAACAGAGGAAGAGCACCTCGAGCATCTGGAGAAGCTGTTTGCCAGGTTAAAAGAATACAAGCTCAGGCTGAATCCAAGTAAATGCACTTTTGGAGTTAGGTCTGGTAAACTCCTGGGATTTATTGTAAGCAACAAAGGCATTGAAGTCGATCCAGCAAAAGTAAAAGCAATACAAGAGATGCCTGCTCCCCGTACTGAAAAGGAGGTTAGAGGATTCTTGGGGCGCATAAACTATATTGTCAGATTCATCTCACATCTGACTTCTACCTGTGAGCCAATTTTCAAACTCTTGAAAAAAGATCAGGTAGTGGAATGGAACGACGATTGTCAAGCTGCTTTTGATAGAATCAAGGAGTATTTGCTAGAACCTCTTATTCTGATGCCACCCGTCGAAGGAAGACCATTGATCATGTACTTAACCGTCTTGGATAACTCAATGGGGTGTGTTTTGGGCCAGCATGACGAGTCTGGTCGAAAAGAGCATGCTATTTATTACCTTAGCAAAAAGTTTACCGACTGTGAGACTCGCTACTCACTGCTCGAGAAAACTTGCTGCGCTTTGGTATGGGCTGCTCGCCGACTAAGACAGTATATGCTGACTCATACTACCTTGTTGATATCCAAAATGGACCCTATCAAGTATATCTTCGAGAAGCCCGCTTTATCTGGAAGGATAGCTAGATGGAAAATGATCTTAACCGAGTATGACATCCAGTACACCACCCAAAAAGCTATAAAAGGGAGTGTACTAGCTGACCATCTGGCTCATCAGGCTATCGAAGACTATCAACCCATGAGATTTGACTTCCCAGACGAGGACATCATGAATTTGGACAACGTTGAAAGCGACGGACCGTATGACGGACCCGAAAAGGGATCCCGATGGACCCTGTACTTTGATGGTGCTTCAAATGCACTTGGAAACGGTATTGGCGCAGTACTCATTTCTCCGGAAGGTTGTCACACTCCTTTCACGGCCCGACTTTGCTTCAGCTGCACAAACAACATGGCTGAGTATGAAGCTTGCATCTTTGGTCTCAAGGCTGCTATAGACTTAGGGATCAAATCTTTGATCGTATTTGGGGACTCGGCTTTGGTCATCAGCCAAATCAAAGGAGACTGGGATACCAAGCATCCTAATCTTATCCCATACAAAGAACATGTCCTGACATTGTTGCCTCATTTCGAGCAAATTACCTTCGAGCATTTCCCGCGAGAAGAGAATCAGCTAGCCGATGCTCTAGCCATAATGTCCTCCATGTTTAAACTCAACTGGGATAACGAGGCTCCCTAAATCACCATCAAGCGAATGGATGAACCGGCACATTGCCACGAGATTAATACCGAAGAAGTAGTGGAACAACCTTGGTTCCATGAAATCAAAAGGTATCTCGAGACTAGAGATTATCCTGAAGGAGCTTCCGTAAATGACAAGAAGTTCTTAAGGAAATTCGCTGCTAAGTTCTTCCTGAGCAACGACATCCTTTACAAACGAAGCCATGATTGTGTATTACTCCAATGCGTGGATAAAGCTGAAGCAGAGTTGATCATGACTGATATACACAGCGACACATTTGGCACTCACTTGAGCGGGCATACAATGGCTAAGAAGATCCTAAGGGCAGGCTATTATTGGTCTACCATGGAGGCTGACTGCCATCAACATTCCCGTACTTGCCACAAGTGTCAAGTCTATGCTGACAAAGTTCATATCCCTCCGGTTCCTCTCAACGTCCTGACTGCTCCGTGGCCCTTTGCAATGTGGGGCATTGATATGATTGGAGAGATCAAGCCCACGGCTTCCAATGGACATCGCTTCATCCTGGTTGCCATTGACTACTTCACTAAATGGGTCGAAGCAGCTTCCTTCGCCTCTGACTAAAAACGTGGTTGCCCGCTTTATCAAGCAAAATCTCATATGTCGGTATGGTGTTCCAGACAGGATCATCACAGACAATGGTATAAATCTGAATAACACAATGATCACTGCATTGTGCGAACAGTTCAAGATTTATCATCACAATTCATCTCCCTATCGGCCAAAGATGAACGGTGCTGTTGAAGCTGCGAACAAAAACATTAAGAAAATCATTCAGAAAATGACAGTCACTTACAAGGACTGGCATGAGATGTTACCGTTTGCTCTGCATGGATACCGTACGACGACACGTACTTCAACTGGGGCAACCCCATTTTCTCTGGTTTATGGCATGGAAGCTGTTTTGCCTATGGAAGTCCAGATCCCTTATCTAAGGATTATGAAGGATGCAGGTTTGAATGAAGATGATTGGATGCAGACCCGACTTGATCAACTCAATCTGATCGACGAAAAGCGACTTGCTGCTATAGCCATGGTCAGACGTATCAAAAACGGATGATCAAGGCCTTCAATAAGAAAGTCAGACGTCAAGTGTATCAAGTCGGAGATCTAGTAATCAAGCGGATTATCTTGCCGCAAAGTGATCCCAGGGGAAAATGGACTCCTACATATGAAGGACCATTTGTGATCAAGAGCATATTTTCTGGTGGTGCAATGATTCTGACCACCATGGACGGCGACGATTTACCGCACCCTGCGAACGCAGACATAGTCAAAAGATACTACGCATAAAATAACCCGACAAGTCGAAAACCCGAAAGGGCGGCTTGGGAAAAAATGGGCATCCCGGTGAACCGAAAACCCGAAAGGGCGGTTCAGGCAAAAATTAGGGATAAAAACGAAAAAATCTGTACACCTGGCAAGTCGAAAACCCGAAAGGGCGGCTTGGGCAAAAAGGGGTTTCCCGGTAGATCGAAAACCCGAAAGGGCGATTCAGGCAAAAGTTAGGGAATTAAAGCGTATGACTATGTCTCGTCGGATCACTTCAAAGACAATCTCTTCATCAACCAGTTCCAGTCTTCTGATCAATCCAGTCATCGGCAAGCGAAGCATTGAATGGACAAATATTCAGAGTTGTGAAAGCTATAGCGGAACGGAATCCCATGGAATTATTTCACATAGCCATCCTTTATTTTGTATAAAATCTTTCAATATTTACGACAAAGTCCTCTTACTAGGATGATTGTCTCCTTTGTACAAATATACTCAAAGAAAATCAATACAAATACTTTTCCCAGAAATTTGTGTCATTTCCTTTTCTTTTCTCTTGCACTATTTGTTTTATTTTGAGAAACGTCCAATGTTTTGTTAAAATAGGCATATGCATTTGAAACATAATCATTTTCTTATGAGTCGGGAAAGAGGATTACCGATAAGTCAAAAGTACAGTTGGATACCCGATACCCTTTCAAAGGAAACCCCCAGTAGATTCTGGAAGCTTATCCCCCGCAGAGAACAGACGTTTCTCCCGAGTTTTATTCAAAGTTATTCCTCCCAGGGACTTATAACTGGGTTATCCTCAGCTAACAATCACGGAAGATCGCACTCGCCAAAATTCTTCCTATCCCCAGCGGAGTTCATCAAAATTCCCCAGCAGTAACTTATCTTTGCAAATCCCCAGCCAGAGAATCCTCCGGAATTCAATTCCCCTCAGAGTTTAAGTTTCAGTGTCCCCAGCGGAGCCAGACTAATGAACCTTCTCCCCACAGAGTTTTGGGAGGGCAAATCTTAAGTTCCCCAGTGAAGTCGCCAAAGTTACTTCCCGCCAGACTAAAGATTCTCAGTCTTACGTCCCCAGCATGAGCCTATTAGATTGGAGCTCCCCAGTAAAGGTCATCAGGAATTCTCTTCCCCAGCAGCAGCCAAGGATTTATTCTTCCCGGCAACAGTCAAGATACTTTTATCTTCAGCCATCTCGAATTCATCTATCCTTTGCAAAACAGCTCTCCAGCTTACATGCACATCCACTTACATTCATATCATATAACATATATTGTATCATGCATCATGACATTGCATACAATTAACTCTTTATCTTTTCAGGTAAAATCAGTCGACAAACTAAAATCATTTTCTTCCTAGATTTCTGAAAACAGTTCACGGGTTCTCCAAGTAAACAGATGTTAACCTATCACTTGTTCAGATTCTTCTTCAAGACTTCTGAAAACAGTTTATGGATTCTTCCCAACAACGGATGTTAATCTATCGACTTGTTCAGATGCAACTTTTGAAAACAGTTTACGGCCGCTTCCCAACAACAGATGCTGCTCTATTGCTTATTCAACTTCAAGATTTCTGAAAACAGTTCACGGGTTCTCCAAGTAAACGGATGTTAACCTATCACTTGTTCAGATTCTTCTTCAAGACTTCTGAAAACAGTTTATGGATTCTTCCTAACAACGGATGTTAATCTATCGACTTGTTCAGATGCAACTTTTGAAAACAGTTTACGGACGCTTCCCAACAACGGATGCTGCTCTATTGCTTATTCAACTTCAAGATTTCTGAAAACAGTTCACGGGTTCTCCAAGTAAACGGATGTTAACCTATCACTTGTTCAGATTCTTCTTCAAGACTTCTGAAAATAGTTTATGGATTCTTCCCAACAACGGATGTTAATCTATCGACTTGTTCAGATGCAACTTTTGAAAACAGTTTACGGACGCTTCCCAACAACGGATGCTGCTCTATTGCTTACTCAACTTCAAGATTTCTGAAAACAGTTCACGGGTTCTCCAAGTAAACGGATGTTAACCTATCGCTTGTTCAGTTTCTTCTCCAAACCACTGAAAACAGTTTACAGATTCCTCCCAACAACGGATGTCAATCTATTGCTTGTTCAGACCCCCAGTTCAGAGATGGTCCAAAGCTTGGACACCTTCCTGATATTCCCTTCCAGATGGCATCTCTAAGCCCATCCCCGACAAGATTTCTGTCACTCTCCCAGATGCCATCGTTAATCCCATCTCCAAATGGCATCTCTAAGCCCATTCCCGCATCCATTGCTTTGACGAGTGCAAATTTCCGGGCACTCTAGTGTCCAATCTCCTTTTACCCTCGAGTCACGAAAGGCAAACTTGCCAATCTAACTCTTCGGATTCAAGAAGATTGAACAGGGGCAACTGTTGTACCCCAAAATTTGCCCTCCCATTTCTCATTGATTTCTCACCACAAAGCCCTTGAAGCTCAAGATCCAGTTAGGGTTTCATCTGCTCAAGACCTCTCCTTGCACTGTTGACTCAAATTAGGGTTTGTGTTTGCACAAAGATGTTTTGACCTAAAATGCCTAAGATGACTTTCATGCTTCATATTGGACTCCCAAGTTTATCCATACCAAGTTTCAAGTCTTGATTCCAAATTTTGCCCAGTCAATTAGACAGATGACCTAGAAATCAGCTGTATTGGGGAAAAAGTCAACTGTGGCCAATTGACAGTCAAACCTCATGATTTTTGACCCACATCAACATTATGAACTCATATGGACCATTTGATCAAGATTGGATCACAATTCCACAAGAAATTTGATCAGATCATCAAAAGGGCAAAATGGTCATTTTTAGGGTTTTGACTGCACGAAGGCAATTTTTGACTGTTTGACCTAGCCAATGGCAAACCAAGCTCATATATGGACTCAAGAACCCCATGGAATTATCTTGACATGCTCAACAAGCTCAAAAGATCCAAAGTACACAAGATTGACAGTTGAATTTCCCAGTCAATTGATCAATTTTGACTGTATACTGAAAAGTCAAACTTTGAATTTTTGGTCAAAATCAAGAGTCAAGATTCATTTTTCATCAAAACATGCCAAATCATGAAACTTGTTCACCAAGAAATCACAAAATGCAAATTAGGGTTAGAAATTTGAATTTTTCATAACTTAGAATTTTTCTAAGTTATAAAAAACCCTAATTTTTTCCCAACTTTGCCCCACTTTTTCACCAAGATCCATTTGGATTCAAACAAAAGTCAAAACATGAAAGTTGTATCTTGTTGCATAATCTACAACTTTGATTCACAAAGTTTTCCCATTTGAGGCTTGTATCTCAAGTTACAAATTTTTGAATAAGGGCACTAAACCATTCTTAACTTAGTGAATTTTTGATCTATTTTGACAAGGTTTTCTACCCCACTTCAAGGCCATTTTACATACACTTCCACTTGGAATTTCAATTTTCATTTCAAAGATGGATTATAATACACATTCCAAGCTTTCCAAAATGTCCAAGAACTCATCAAACAACCTCATGACTTGGGAGATTCGAATTTCACAATTTGGCAAAAACTCACTTTTGAATTGGCCATTTTTCATGTTCATAAGTTGTGCAAACTTCTCAAAACCAGCATGCCCTTGATTACAGGTCCTAAAACCATCCAACACTCAATAATTTAATGCATGTTCATTGTGTTAAGACCTTGTTTCATGAGCTAAAGCATTGTATGATGGATTAATCCCAAATTAGATAAAGCATTCTTTCCATTTTTGCAAAAGTTCCACTTTATGTCATGATGCAAATCCACAAGTACAAACCAAATCCAATTGGCACAGGATTATGGACAAATCACTCTGATCAAGGAGAGTTTATGCAGCTCATTAGAGGTCCCCTACTTGCCTAAAACACCAAGTTGGTTTTGCTTGCTTAAGTGTGAAGTAAAGTGCCATAACATAACACATCTTTCATATCAGCTTAGAGACACTTAGACAAAGTTATCAAACACATTCCAAAGATCAGAACCAAGCTTTTGCACGACCCTTGCACCTCTCAAACACTCCCCTTGCCATAATCACTCTCAAACTGCAAAAACAGGGCAGGCCCTGCAGTTTGAGTGTTATCTCTCATTTCTCTCAAGCTCTCTTGCCCAAACCAGTTCACATACCTTCCATACCATCTATGCAAGCTAACCAAAAGCAAAAGCACGACCTGTAATCCCTCTAACCACTTCCACCATTTTCAGTTTCTTGTTTTGCAGGTGAAGTGCTCTAGCACGATTCAGAAGCTTTCAAGACAAAGTAAATATTGGAATAGCATCCCTGGACCTCAAGGAAGCTTTTCCAATCATCACCTTGCACTGAAAGCTCCCTCATTGCAAGATAGAACTTCAGCTGAACAGGTATCTTGGTGAACTCGTATCTCTCTTATTATGCATCATTAGCTTTAAGTTTGTGAATAAACAAGGTTCTACTCATGCCACTGAACATGTACATGTTTTTACTTTTCATTTCTTTTGCTTGAGCTGTGAGAATTTGAGGTTTGAAAATGGCAGAAAATCTAGGTTAGGATTTGGGGGAGGAGAAATTCTCCCTCATCTTAGAGAGTTAGATCAAGTTATGCATATGGTTAGAATCGTCTCTTCATGCTGAACATCTTTTATGTTATGAGTTTGCATTGAAAAGCCAAGAATCAAGAGTTGGAAGATGAGGAACAGGGCGCACGTTTTTTGAATGTTGTTGTACAGAGGTTGAAGAAAGGTCTTCATGGGCTGGGCCTATGTTGACTTTCCTTTTCACACCACCCTTTTTGGTTTTACACCCCTGGCCCATTTGCTTCATTTTTAATATTTTTTGACTTTTTCTTTTTTTAACTGACTCATTTATTTTTTCTCAGCATATTAAAAATATAAAAATATTTTTCCCATCATTTTTTGAATTTATTAAGTATTTATTTGATTGTTTTGTACATAAATAAATAAATATACATATATACTTTTTTGTTTAAAATATTAAGATAATACAAATATATTTTTTATACACTTTTATTTTATTTTTACTTCCTGAAAATATTTTGTATAAAAAATACCCTTTTTATTTTTATATTAAATATTATTAATTAAATAATACATATCTTGTAAATAATATATATATATATATATATATATATATATATATATATATATATATATATATATATATATATATATATATATATATATATATATATATATATATATATATATATATATATATATATATATATATATATATATATATATATATATATATATATATATATATATATATATATATATATATATATATATATATATATATATATATATATATATATATATATTAATACATTTAGGGTAAAATGCCAAAAAATGTACATATTTTATTTTTTAATATTTAATACTAAAAAATACCTTTTTTTACAAATATACCATATTTTATTTTATTTTTGTATATAAATAATAAGTATTATATGAATTAATTGATTAATACCCCTTTGATTAAAAATTAGGGTTTTGCCCTAAATTTGAAAATACTCCAAAAATAATACCTTTTTATTTTCTCTTTATTTTACATAAATAATACCTTTTTCATACATATAAAAAATTCTTTTTGCATTCTTGCATATTTATTTTATTTCTATTTTATTTATGCTTTTGATCATATTGTAAATATTCAAGGCAAATGATGTAATAGCTTAGATTCAATTTCTTGTCTAAATATCTCCCCACTTGAACATTGTACCCCCCTCCCCATATTATTGTGTTGTAATAGCATAGGAATTTAAATTTCGCACTTTAAATGCTTTCTAAACATACTATGTTAGAGCTAGGGTTTGTATGTAAATAAAACGAACAAAATAGTTGGACCTAATCTCAAGATAAATATGCATGAAAAATGGACAACACATTTCACACTTGCACCCCTAGGGTATTCCACTTTGTTGCCTTCAAATAATTGGGCCATATTGTATGTTGAATTTCTTTGGGTAAAAACAAACAATCAAATGATCATAGTCCCACAAAATGTTGCTTAAATGAATGATCAAGTCCCTTTTAAAGAAAATTGCCCAAAGACATTTAACACTATTGCAATTATGGTCTAAACGATGACCCGCGCTCGTCCCTTTCACCTCCTAAGACAAGATTGTCCACCAAATGCAATGGTGGAACAAAATTGTCAAAAGGTTTAAAACATAACAAAAATCTTTGAGAAAACTTTAGGGTAGATAACTCTTAAGTACTTGCCAATTTGCAAAGAAAACACTTGCCTAATTTCAAAACCCACTTCACAAACACTTTCAAAATCAACTTTCAAAAACCTTGAAACATCTTTTTTAAAAGACAAAACACCTTTTGTAAAACATTCGAGTAAAGAATTGTTACAAGGGTAGCCTATACAAGGCATCTTTTCAAAACATTTTCAAAACCACATATCAAGCACCATTTCAAACAATTGAAAACCAAGGCAAGTTGATCTAAGCAAGTACCTAAGAGCCCATGGATAACCATGGATAGAAAGGGTGCTAATACCTTCCCTTTCTATAATCTACTCCCCGAACCCAAGAAAAATCTCAAAGGTTTTTGCTGTGCTTTTTAAACCTTTCCTTAGGATAAAATAAAAAGTCGGTGGCGACTCTTGCTCAACCGAAACATTTGCGAAAACAAACGCAAAACCCTAGTCAATTCTCCCACCGTATCACAGCTGGTATTAAGTCGGGGAAGATACAGAAAGGTGCATCCTCGAGCTCTGAAAAGAAGCCCTTCAAGAAGGAAGCTAGTGCTGTTTATGGTCCAAGGAGACAAAACAAACCGGAACGCCGCCAAACTGTCAACGCGGTGGTAATTTCAAAGCCTGCTGCTGCTCCTCAGCAATACAACCAACCAAGGGGTGAGAGACCCAAAAGGCAGTACACTCGGCTCAGCATGACACTGTCTCAGATATTGTCGCAACTGCTGTCAACCAATCTGGTAGCTGTCAAGGAAGCTCCAAGGGTTGTGAACACCACATCCCCGAAGTACAACCCTAACGCCCGTTGTGCTTATCACTCTGACAGCCCGGGGCATTCTACTGATGATTGTTGGGCTCTGAGGAATAAGGTTCAGGACCTTATTGATGCTAAAGAAATACAGTTCGAGGCGCCCGAAAGGCCCAATGTTGTGACTGCTCCCATGCCCCAACATGGAGTGAATGCTGTGGAAGAAGACCTGTATGTGGCCTCTGTGGAAGATATTGTTACCCCGTTGCTGACTGTCAAAAGGAACCTGTTGCTAGCCGGTTTATTTCCGGGATGTAGCAAAGGTTGCCTTCTATGTGCTGTTTCACCTGCTGGTTGTCCTTTGCTGAAGTCAGGCGTCCAAAACCTGATGGATAGCAAATAGATCTTGTTCAAGAAAATTGTTGTTCCTATTGTCCCTACTGAAGAAGTGTCTGTTGTCACCATTTTCAACAATCCTACCAAGGCTCCCCCGAGGAAGCCTGTCCAAATTATGCCTGTTCACAAGATTGCTCCTATAACCATCACTATTTCGGGGCCCCTCCCCTATAAATCTGACAAAGTTGTCCCGTGGCACTATGGGGCAGATGTTTATGTGCTCGGAGTAAAGCAAGAGTTTGATACTGCTACCGGCATCAGTAACATTACCGGGCCTGCCAAAGTCACTCGAAGTGGTAGGCTATTCTCACCAGATATTGCACCTCCAGCTATCCAGAGACCTCTTGTTATCCCACCTGCCAGTGTGCCTGTTTCCCCTCCTGATCAAGTGTCTACCCCTGCTGCCGAGTCATCTGACGCTCGGGGCAAAGGGATTGCTACTGATGTGCCTGCCCAGGTGGAGGCACCGAAGACTGTTAATGTTGAAGCTTCCCAGCAAGAGGTGGAAGAGATCCTTAAGATTATCAAGAAGAGTGATTTCAATGTGATTGAGCAGCTGGGGCACACCCCCTCTAAGATCTCTATGCTATCACTGTTGTTGTGTTCAGAGGCCCATGCCAAGGCCCTGATTTCCTTCCTGAAGACGGCCCATGTTCCACAAGAAACGTCTACCGATCAATTTACCGATTGTATGGCCAACCTAACAGCTGATAATGGTTTGGGTTTATCCGACGCTGATCTGACTGCTAAGGGGAAGAATCACAATGATGCCCTGCATGTCTCCATTGAATGCAAGGGCACTACTCTTGCCCATGTGCTGGTTGACACTGGTTCTTCGCTGAACGTACTACCTAAGAAGGCCCTAGACAGGTTGGATTGTGAGGGTTTAGAACTCAAGCCTAGTAACATTGTTGTCCGGGCCTTTGACGAGTCGAAGAGGATGGTACATGGGGAAGTTGACATTCCAATCAGGGTGGGTTCTCAAGTCTTTGATTCTACTTTCTTTGTGATGGACATCCGACCATCCTATTCTTGTTTGCTGGGTCGTCCTTGGATCCACAAAGCTGGAGCTGTGACCTCCACATTGCATCAGAAGCTGAAGTACCCAGTCAAGGGGAAGATTGTGACAGTTCAGGGGGAGGAAGAATATATGGTCAGCCATCTCAACTCGTTCAGGTACATAGAAATGGATGGGGAATTCATTGAGACCCCTTTTCAACACTTTGAAGAGGTGCCTCAGACACTGGCGTCAGCAGAGACTGTGACTGAAGAAAATTCTCCTTTGAAGATGGCTTCCTTAAAGGATGCCCGGGCTGTGGTTGAGAAGGGTGAGTGCGCAAACTGGGGCCGACTTCCTGATTTCACTCTGAAGACTGACAAGTTTGGTTTGGGTTTCACTGCAGAAGCTCAGAAGGTTGTGCGTAAGGCAAGGATTGGAAGACCTCCTGTGTCCATCACCAACCCGGGAGTGAATGCTATTGAAGACGATGTAGAGGAATCTGAATTCGACAACTGGATCTACCCGACGACCAACGGTGGACCAAGCAACTGGACTGCAAAAGACTTTACACCTATTACTTTTGTCACTCAGTAATGAACTCTTTTGTTTTGGATTTGTAACAAACAATAATTTGAAACTTTATGACCCGGTGTCTTACCCGCGGCACCGTGGTTTCATTTGTGAGGGCTTGTTATTTGTCACTTCCATATATCATGAATAAAAGCATTGGACGTTTTTTTGCATTTCAAATATTGCGCTCCCTTTCTTTCTTTACATATTGCAAAACAACTATATTTACACACACTCACCTATACAGGTTCCAATCCACTATGGATCCCACTGGTAACAACTCTGCTACTGCTAGTTATGACTTTGAAAATCCGATTAACCTAGCCGAAGACGAAGGTGAAGATGATTGCAAAGTGCCTGGCGAGCTTGCAAGACTGTTACTCCAGGAAGAGAGGGCCATTCAACCACATGAAGAGCCAGTGGAAATGATAAATCTGGGTACCGAGACAGACAGAAAGGAAGTCAAGATTGGTGCCAATCTGGAGTCTAGTGTGAAACAACGGTTGACTCAAATGTTGCATGACTACGTGGAAATCTTCACCTGGTCTTACGAAGACATGCCTGGGTTGGATACCGACATTGTGGTTCATCACTTGCCTACCAAGGAAGAATGCCCTCCGGTAAAACAAAAGGCCCGACGTATGCGTCCAGAGATGTCCGAGAAAATCAAAGCTGAGGTTATGAAACAATTTGATGTCGGGTTTCTAGCAGTGACTTCTTACCCTCAGTGGGTTGCCAATGTGGTTCCAGTGCCAAAGAAAGATGGTAAGGTCCGAATGTGTGTTGATTACAGGTATTTGAACAGGGCGAGCCCCAAGGATGACTTCCCTCTGCCTCACATTGACGTTCTGGTTGACAATACTGCTCAGCACAAAGTATTCTCCTTCATGGACGGCTTCTCCGGTTATAATCAAATCAAGATGGCTCCTGAAGACATGGAGAAGACCACTTTTGTTACTCAGTGGGGCACCTTTTGTTACAAGGTCATGCCATTTGGGTTGAAAAATGTCGGGGCAACCTACCAACGTGCCATGGTTGCTTTATTTCATGACATGATCCACCATGAGATTGAAGTGTATGTCGACGATATGATTGCAAGGTCCCAAACTGAGGAGGAACACCTTGACCATCTACAGAAGTTGTTTGACCGTCTGAAGTTGTACAAGTTGAGGTTGAACCCGAACAAGTGCACTTTCGGAGTGAGATCTGGAAAGTTTCTAGGCTTCTTCGTAAGCGACAAAGGTATTCAAGTGGACCCTACCAAAGTGAAAGCCATACAGGAGATGCCAGTTCCCAAGACTGAAAAAGAAGTCAGAGGCTTCCTAGGACGGCTGAACTACATTGCCTGATTCATCTCGCACCTGACTGCTACTTGTGAACCACTCTTCAAGCTGCTGAAGAAAGATCAGGTAGTACGTTGGAACGATGAATGTCAAGCCGCTTTCGAGAGAATCAAAGAGTATCTCCAAGAGCCACCCATTCTTATGCCACCTTTTGAAGGGAGACCCCTAATCTTATACTTGACAGCTCAATGGGGTGTGTGCTGGGGCAGCATGACGAGTCTGGCCAAAAAGAGCATGCTATTTATTACCTTAGCAAAAAGTTTACCAAATGTGAGACCCGATACTCACTGCTCGAGAAAACTTGTTGCGCTTTGGTATGGGCTGCTCGCTGGCTGAGACAGTATATGTTGACTCACACTACTTTGTTGATTTCAAAAATGGATCCTATCAAGTACATATTCGAAAAGCCCGCTCTGTCCGGAAGAATAGCAAGATGGCAGATGATCTTGACAGAATACGACATCCAGTACACGACTCAGAAGGCAATCAAGGGAAGTGTATTGGCAGACCATTTGGCACACCAGGCAGTGGACGATTACCAGTCGATGAACTTTGAATTTCCAGACGAGAATATCATGGTAGTAACTGATTGTGAAGTACCTGGACCGGATGAAGGACCTGAGGAAGGATCCCGATGGTCTATGCACTTTGATGGAGCCTCAAACGCTTTGGGTAATGGTATCGGCACTGTGATCACATCTCCTAATGGCTCTCATACTCCACTTACCGCCCGACTATGTTTCAACTGCACCAACAACATGGCGGAGTATGAGGCATGCATTATGGGTCTTCAAGCTGCGATTGACCTAAGGATCAAGTTTCTGAGTGTCTTCGGAGATTCCGCTCTCGTGATCAATCAGATTAAAGGCGAGTGGGATATGAAACACCCAAATCTTATTCCTTACAAGGAGTATGTGTTGACATTGATCCCCCATTTCGAAGAAATAACTTTTGAACACTTCCCCCGAGAGGAGAATCAGTTGGCGGACGCGCTGGCTACGATGTCTTCTATGTTCAAAGTCAAATGGGACAACGAGGCTCCTCGGATCATTATCTGGAAACTGGACGAACCTGCATATTGTTGTGATCTTGAGACGGGAGAGGTAACAGAAAAACCATGGTATCACGAAGTGAAGAGGTACTTGGAAGCTCAAGAATACCCCGAGGTGCATCTGTTAATGACAAGAAGTTTCTGAGAAGGTTCGCAGCAAAGTTCTTCCTCAGCAATAGCATTCTTTACAAGCGAAACCATGATTCAACCTTACTGCGTTGTGTGGATAAGACTGAAGCAGAAAGGATCATGAAAGAGCTGCATGAAGGAACTTTTGGAACTCATTCCAGTGGACATACCATGGCAAAGAAAATCCTACGGGCAGGATATTACTGGTCCACAATGGAAGCCGACTGTTACCAACATTCTCAAACATGTCACAAGTGCCAGATCTACGCTGATAAGGTGCACATTCCTCCAGTCCCTCTGAACGTCTTGACAACACCTTGGCCTTTTGCAATGTGGGGCATTGATATGATCGGTGAAATCAGACCTACGGCATCCAACGGGCATCGCTTCATCCTGGTAGCAATTGATTATTTCACGAAGTGGGTTGAAGCAACTTCCTATGCCACCGTAACCAAGAACGTCGTGGCACGGTTCATTCGGCATAACCTGATCTGTCGATACGGTGTCCCGGAAAGGATCATTACAGATAATGGTACCAATCTTAACAACAAGATGATCACTGAGCTTTGCGAGCAATTCAAGATACAGCACCACAACTCTTCTCCTTACTGACCAAAAATGAATGGGGCTGTAGAAACAACTAATAAGAATATCAAGAAGATTGTGCAGAAAATGACAGTGACCTACAAAGATTGGCACGAAATGTTACCGTTTGCTCTTCATGGGTACCGTACCTCAACACGGACGTCAACAAGGGCAACACCCTTTTCCTTGGTCTATGGCATGGAGGCAGTCCTACCTATTGAAGTCCAGATACCCTCTCTCCGGATAATGAAGGATGCAGGTTTGAGCGAAGATGACTGGATCCAGACCCGACTTGATCAATTAAAACTAATTGACGAAAAGAGACTCACCGCTATTTGTCATGGTCAGACGTACCGAAAACGGATGATCAAGGCATTTAACAAGAAAGTCAGACGACAAGAGTATTAAGTTGGGGATCTGGTAATCAAGCGCATCATTCTACCTCAAAGTGATCCCAGGGGAAAATGGACCCCCACGTATGAAGGGCCATTTGTGGTTAAACATATCTTCTCAGGAGGAGCTATGATTCTAACCACCATGGATGGTAACGACCTTCCTCACCCCGCCAATACAGACATAGTAAAAAGATACTACGCATGACTAAAGACCCGCTAGGTTGACACACCTAGGCAAAAATAAGGGCTTCCCGGTGAACCAAAAAGGTTCGGGCAAAAATAAAGGATGAAATGAAAAAAAATCTGTACACCCGGCAAGTCGAAAACCTGAAAAGGCGGCTTGGGCAAAAATGGGTATCCCGGTGGACTGAAAACCCGAAAGGGCGGTCCAGGCAAAAGTTAGGGATTAAAGCGTAATACTATGTCTCATTGAATCACCTTGCATCCAGAATCCGGTATTAATTATCAGGTTCAGACGGCATCAATCAATCAGCTTCATCTTCAACTGGGCAACAAAGTGATGAGACGCTTGAAGACATAAAGGCGATAGCAGAATTGGAACCCAATGGGATCATTTTTCACATAGCTGTTTTGTTTTCTTTTCAAAATTGTATAAACTCTATGTTGTTCGGCGGCGTTCTCTTACTAGGACGTCAGTCTCTTGTACATAAACGCCTATTTTCAGGCAAATCTCAAAATCAATACAAATCCATTTTTCAGACAAATTGCCAATTGTTTTTTTTTCCTTTTTCCTGTTTTGTTTTGCAAAGAACGTCCAATGTTCATTTTTGATATATGCATTTGACATTAATTGCTAACTCATAAAAACTTGCGTACGAAACAAAGGGCTAATTATAGGTGACATTAGAAACAGGGGCAATAAAGAATTGTCTAAAGCGATCTAGTTGCTCTGTCCTCTAGGTACCAAGGGAAGTTCAGCTGAAGAACATGACCAGGATACCTTCACTCCCCGCCGAGTAAGACAAGTTTCAGCCATACTCTCCCCAAGCAGAGTTGGTCTCCCATAAGTCCTCAAAGGGCACAGTTCCCCTAGCAAGTCAGCAACACTCTCCCCAAGCAGAGTTAGGCTACTGTCATCCCTAAGGAAGTTGGGTATCCCCAGAAGATCTCAATATTCCCCAGCGGAGTATACAGATATTCCTATACAAGCATCCCCGGCAGTCTTAATCTAAGATTGTTCCCCGGCGGAATACCAGACACCCCAGTGGAGCCACTTCCCAGTGCAGTTCAAAAGTTTCCCCAGGAGAGTTGAATCATCTCCCCAGTAGATTCTGGAAGCTTATCCCCAGTAGATTCTGGAAGCTTATCACTTGCAGAGTACAAATATCTCTCCCCGACCATGCTGAGAGGTTATACCCCACCAGAGCCTATAACTGGGTTATCCTCAGCTAATTACAGCAGAAAGATCGTCCTCGGTGAAGTTCTTCCTGTCCCCAGCGGAGTTCATCAAATCCTCCAACACAACTTCTCAACGGTATCCCCAGCGGAGTTATCATCAAATCTCAGCGAAGTATTTCTCCCCACAGAATATTTCCCCGCAGAGTAATCTCTTCAACAAGTTTATTCCCCAACGGAGTCATCTTATCCTACCGGTTTATTCTTGCAGCCATCATCCCCAGCGGAAACGAAGAACTCTACTCTTCAACATCAGCCCAGGATTTAACTTCCCGGCATTCGTCAAGGATTTATTTTCCTAGACGAAAATACATTCATAGACATTTCACATTTCATACATCCTGCATATATACATAATGCATGCATGTACGCATCACATCACACGATCTCATTTTTTGGAACATCATGACATCATGCATTTCATACATCATAACATTGCATACAACTGATGTTTTGCCTTTTCAGGAAAAAGGTCAACCAAAAGACGATTACCATCAACTTTCGCAATTCCAGATTCGATTCCTGTATCTAGCCAGGGCATATCTGTGAGTATTTGATTGTAGATTCGATACCTGTATCTAGCCAGGGCATATCTGCATGAAGAGTTTAGAGATTCGATACCTGTATCTAGCCAGGGCATATCTGTAGACGACTAATTCCATATTCGATTCCTGTATCTAGCCAGGGTATATCTGCATGAAGAGTTTAGAGATTCGATACCTGTATCTAGCCAGGGCATATCTGTAGACGACTAATTCCATATTCGATTCCTGTATCTAGCCAGGGTATATCTGAAGAGTTTGAAGATTCGATTCCTGGATCCAGCCAGGGCATATCTGTAGACGACTAATTCCAGATTCGATTCCTGTATCTAGCCAGGGCATATCTGAAGAGTTTGAAGATTCGATTCCTGTATCCAGCCAGGGCATATCTGTAGACGACTAATTCCAGATTCGATTCCTGTATCTAGCCAGGGCATATCTGAAGAGTTTGAAGATTCGATACCTGTATCCAGCCAGGGCATATCTGTAGACGACTAATTCCAGATTCGATTCCTGTATCTAGCCAGGGCATATCTGAAGAGTTTGAAGATTCGATACCTGTATCCAGCCAGGGCATATCTGTAGACGACTAATTCCAGATTCGATTCCTGTATCTAGCCAGGGCATATCTGAAGAGTTTGAAGATTCGATTCCTGTATCCAGCCAGGGCATATCTGTAGACGACTAATTCCAGATTCGATTCATGTATCTAGCCAGGGCATATCTGAAGAGTTTGAATATTCGATACCTGTATCCAGCCAGGGCATATCTGTAGACAACTAGTTCCAGATTCGATTCTTGTATCTAGCCAGGGCATATCTGAAGAGTTTGAAGATTCGGTTCCTGTATCCAGCCAGGGCATATCTGTAGACGACTAATTCCAGATTCGATTCCTGTATCTATCCAGGGCATATCTGAAGAGTTTGAAGATTCGATTCCTGTATCCAGCCAGGGCATGTCTGTAGACGACTAATTCCAGATTCGATTCCTGTATCTAGCCAGGGCATATCTGAAGAGTTTGAAGATTCGATTCCTGTATCTAGCCAGGGCATATCTGAAAAGTTTGAAGATTCGATTCCTGTATCCAGCCAGGGCATATCTGTAGACGACTAATTCTAGATTTGATTCCTGTATCTAGCCATGGCATATCTGAAGAGTTTGAAGATTCGATTCCTGTATCCAGCCAGGGCATATCTATAGACGACTAATTCCAGATTCAATTCTTGTATCTAGCCAGGGCATATCTGTAGACGACTAATTCCATATTCGATTCCTGTATGTAGCCAGGGCATATCTGAAGAGTTTGAAGATTCGATTCCTGTATCCAGCCAAGGCATATCTGTAGACAACTAATTCCAGATCTGATTCCTGTATCTAGCCAGGGCATATCTGAAGAGTTTGAAGATTCGATTCCTGTATCCAGCCAGGGCATATCTGTAGACGACTAATTCCAGATTCGATTCCTGTATCTAGCCAGGGCATATCTGAAGAATTTGAAGATTCGATTCCTGCATCCAGCCAGGGCATATCTGCATGAAGAGTTTGAAGATTAACACCTGTAACAGGCCAGGAGTTTATCTTTCTTTCTCAGGTACGCAAGTTCTCGCTAAGGAATCTCTTACAAGATCGACACTTCCGGATGACATCTATAAACCCATCTCCACAACTATCCATTACAGTTCTAAGTGGCATCTATAAGCCCATTCCCGACAAGGTTCTGTCACATCTCCAGATGGCATCTATAAGCCCATCCTCTTATCCATCATCTCTCCAAATGGAATCTGTAAGCCCATTCCCGCCATCACATTGCTGATACTCTACTATGTGAGTGCAAATTTATGGGCACTCTAGTGTTCAATCATCTTCCACCTTCTGATCACGAAAGGCACGCAAGCCAATCTACATCCTCAGGTCTAAGAAGATTGAACATGGGCAACTGTTGTACCCCAAAATTTGCCCTCCCTTATTCTTCAAGGTTTGTCAAGAATCATCATCAAATGGTTCAAAACTTCTCAAGGGGTTGCACAGTCAAACATCCTCCTAAGCCAGTCAAAATTAGGGTTTTGGTTCCTTCAAGGAATTTGGAATTTTAAATGGCTCAATCAAGCCTCATATTCCTATACACATTGCCAAGCATCTACATGTCAAGTCTCAAGGCTCACAACATCAAGTTGCACAGTCAAAAGCCCTAATTGCTTCACAATCAACTGTAGGGGTAAAATGGTCATTTGGCAGTCAAAAGTCAAATTTTTTTGGTCAACATCTTATTTTTAAGCCACAATCATCATTTGATCAAGTCTTGATCGTGATTCCACAAGAATGGCTCAAAAATCATCAAGATGCAAAAGTTTCCATTTTTGGACAGTTGAAAAGTCAACTGTAACTTGACCAAGGCATAACTTTCTCATGGTTCATCAGAAAAATCCCATCCAATGCTCATTTTGAAGGGGATGACATTTCCTACAACTCATCTTCACATTCCAAGTCCAAGAAATGCTCTCACAAAAAGTTATCAATTTCTACATTATAGGTCATTTTCAAAAGTCAACAAAAAGGCATTTTAAGTCAAAGACCATAACTTGAGATTGGTAAATCAAAATGACATGGGACCAAAGGAATTGGTTAGAGGACTTCAAGACCTTTCCAAAATGTCCAAGAACATGTTCATATGATCAAAATTGAGCAAGATATTCATTGGAGAAGTTGGGAAATTTTTGTGAAATGGCAAAGTCAACTATCCTTGAAACTTCAATTTTTGACAAAAGGGCCCACTTTCTTCCACTTGATTCAGCCTTGTCATGCCACACACGTGTCCCATGATTAATTTCAAGATCAAACATTTATTTTTCTATTTTATTTAATTTTTATTGATTTAATTCATTTTAAATCCATAATAATTCAAATAAAATCTAAAAATCAATGGAATAGTGTCATTTGGATTTGAATAGCTTCCATACATCATGTGCCAGCTCACAAACTCATGCTAGGGTTATGTTGTACACCAAGTCTTGGTTTTGCTTAAAAAAAGGGAAAGTTTGTTAATGATAAAAAACCCAAGACTAGTTCTCTCATGGGCATGGATCAAGGCCAGCTAATGACCTAATTCCTTTCTCATATATACACTCAGTCTAAACCTAATTGAAAACACGTGCAAAAGCTGCTACAAAGCCATGAACAAAATTCAAAAATAGGAGAAAAATTTGAAAACTGAAATCAATCTTCCAGCACAATTAAAAGCCCTTTATTAATTCCAATAGATTGCTGGGACTTGGAGGAACATTTTGCAATCAGAAACGAGCCTTAACACTCCAAGAACACGCCATAACAGTCACACGGTTTACCATTCTTGTCCATAATTGAAACTCAAGTTTTATGCATCATTAACATGTTTTGATTATTGCTTTGCATTGCTAACATCATTCTGAAGCTTTTGGTATAGATTAACTGCATTGAAACGTCTTGAATCAGAATCCACCATTAGAGAAATCTAGGGTTTTTGAAGCTCTCAATTGGGGCTTTTCAGCATAAGTAAAATTAGAACCAATGATGCCCATGGTTGAACTCAGAATGACAAGACGAATTCATTGCAACCATCGCGCCCTTTTTATATGCCCTGTACGCCTAATCGCTATTATTGGCAGTTTTGCATTGTGGGGGTTAAAAACCCCCGCTATCTTGTTTTATTTTTGTAGGTGAAACGAAGAAGGTGACTGCGTGTTGACGTGTGGTTGGTGGGTTTGAATATAGTGCGTGTTTTTTACGTTTCCATCACATGTGATTATTTCCATATATTATTCTCACTTATTATTGTATTAACAAACGCGCTCAAATGGTGTAGTGGCTGGTGACGTGCTTGGCAATTGTTGGGACCTGGGTTCGATTCCCAGGTCCACCCAAATCTTTGTTTCTATTTTGTTTAACAAATTCATGTGCAGCACTTATCAAAGGTTCCACCATATACCCTCACGCATCAGCTAGCCAAGTGTCCACCACCCTCAATCCAATGGTCAAAGAAGGGAGTCCATGGTACTCTGGAGTCAATGAGCACGCACATGATTCAAGAAAGTCAAATATGGCTTTGTGTTAATGGGCCTGAATTCCAGAATAACACCTCCCTTGGGTCCATCAAACCCCCCTGGTTAATTACTTCTTTTCTTCTTATTTTTTTATTTTGTTTTCTTTTAATTACTAATCATTATTATTATTTATTAGTTAACAAATTAATATTTTTAATAAAAATCAGGGATCACCAAAATTGTAAATATTTTTATTATTTATTAAATTCACTAATTATTATTTTTGTAAATAAATACTAACAAATAAATTAGTTTAATTTAGGTTTAATTTTAATCTTTTTCTCAATAAATAAAAAAAATTATGTAGAATTAGGGTTTGGCATTTTCAATCATATTTTATTAATTATCATTATTCTTATTTATTAATTATTATTTTTGTAAATAAAAATGTAAATTAATTAATTTAGTTAATTAGGTTAACTTTGATATTTTTTATTAATAATTAACATAAACTTAGAACTAGGGTTTTCTTGACTTTTAATTTCCTTTTTCTTTTTATTTTCATTAAAAACACAAAAAACATTTTTCTTGTAAGTAATTAAGTAATTAATTAGTATTAGGTTTAATTTTAATTAATTGCAAAAAAGGACAAACCACAATTTCTTTATTTCTCAAAAGGGTCAAAAACCCTAAGGACGTCCTGATTTAATTTCTTTGCGCACATTTATTGTTAATTCTATTTTTGATTATTATGTATCTGCTCAAAGGATGTAATAGTAATTAGGATTTACCGCTTTCTTTACTTTTCGCACTTATTTATCAAAACGGGTTTTTGTTTTTGGCGATGTATAGACCCGCGCCTTGTAATAGCGTAGATTCATATTTCCGCACTTTATTTTCCGCACTCTTAACTGTTAATATACATGCAAGAATGAATGCCAAATAAAATCAATCCGTAGCTCACAAATGCATGATTAAAGATAAACATAACATGAAAAACAACACACATGCACATGCCACTCCTAGGATACACCTCACTAGTTGCCTCGAACGGGGTCATCAAGTATAGGGTGTCTTAGAGGTCGCCCTCCTGTCTAAAGATCCAGTTGCCTCGAAACGGTTGCCTCGGATAAAAAAAAGGATCTAGGATATTATGGTTATTTCTAAGGTGTCCTACTATTGCTTCGGTGACCACATTGTCCCTAATAATCGAGTTGACCCGAACACCTCCAACGACGGTGCTACCTACCTCTCAATAGTGGGATAGCACTATCTAAAGGACTCTTACACAACCTAATTCCTTAAGAGTAGGTAGATCTCATGGGTACTTGCTCTCTCAAAACAAACAAAACAACTTTTCACACTCACACTTTCAAAAAGTTTTCAAACAAACACTTCATACACTCTTGAGGACTGATACAAGAGTTACTTAGAAGTTTTTTCAAACGAAGTTTTTCAAAACACACCCACACTTGAAAAGCAAACAAATTTTGACATAAGAGCAAGTACCTAAGATCCCATGGATAACCAAGGATAGAAAGGGTGCTAACACCTTCCCTTTCTATAATCTACCTCCCGAACCCGAGAAACATCTCGAAAAGGAATTTTGCTGTGCTTTTGTCCTTTCCTTGTTGGAGAACATAAAAGACGGTGGCAACTCTTGCTTACCGCGACATTTCGTGAACCAGCATTCCAAAACAGTCAGTTCTATTTCCACCGATCACAGTCCCTAATGTGTTTATGAGGTTTGATAGTACATGTTAGAACAATCATGAAGGTCCCATGCATGCTAATACATGAACCACCAGCGAACTCACCATAAGATCGACATAGATCTGATCCGACGTTCCCAGATCTGCAAACACATGGTAAACCTCCTGGAGCTGCCCACACCGGATTCAATGCTGGAGCTTATTGGACCTAAACTTCTTTTAGATTCTCACCCCCCAGATTTACTTTCAGGCCCATTTCTTTTTTTTTTTAATGTTTATTTTGTTTTAATTTTCTTTTTAACATAATTAACTTTCCCCCCTCTAATTAATTAAATTAATTTAGTTTTTCCTTTTAATTAAAATCAAAGGATAATAAAAAAATCAAGATATTTCATAAAATAAAATAAAAAGATGTTTTTTATCAATTAACTTTTTTTTAAATTAATTTAGACTTAGGTTTTATTTTATTTAATAATTTGTAATTTAATTTAGAATTAGGTTAATTTATTTTTAAAAAATCATTTAACAAAATACCAAAAATATCAAATTAGGTTTTTAGATCTTTGAAAATATTTTTCTTAATATTTATATTCTTTTCTATTTAAATTCCTTATATCAAATGTATAGGCTCCACGTCAAATTGTAATAATTTTAGATTTAAATTTCGCGCAATTTTTATTATTATGTAACTGCTAAAGTTTGTAATATCTAACTAGGACAATTTACATTTCTTTCCCCCCTTTTTGGCTTGTAATTCCCCCATCCCGAAGCATTGTAATAGTGTAGATTCAAATTTCTGCATTTTTATTTTCCGTACCTATATTAACTGCTATATGTATGCTTAATAGGCTTGTATGGAAAGACTAAAAACAAACGATAGAAAATCTAAAATTTTAAGATAAATAGCTGAAACACAAAACACTCGCACACGCGCACCTCTAAGGTACCTCCACTTGTTGCCTTTGGAAAAACACTCATGTCCCTTGAACGTGGGACACTTTAGCAAATACCCTCGGTTAAAAAGATCCTAGTCCCTCGATGACCCTTTCGGTGCTGCCTTCGGTAAATGATCTAGTTCCTTATAATAAAATTGCTAAAGCGTCTTACGAGCTGCCTTCGTGACAGTATGATGACCCGCGCCTGTCCCTCAAAACATCCAATGATAGGGCTACCTACCAACCAATGATGGGATAACACTATCTAAAGGAAAAGAGGAAAAGAACAAAGACCATTCGAGTAGGTAGACAACTCATAGTTTCTTGCTCATAAAATAAATAAAAATTTCACACATACACTCTCTTTTTTCTAAATATTTTCAAAGACAAAATACTTTGTGTACATTCTCAACGATATAAGAAACATTACAAAGTTCGCCGTAATAAGGCATCTTTTCAAAAATATTTTCAAACGCACTTACACCAAAAAGCATTTTCAAAGTGAGCTAGCAACTAAGAGCCCATAGATTACTACGAATGAAAATGGTGCTAACACCTTCTCTTTTCATAATCTACCCCCCGAACTCAAAATCTTTAAAAGGTCTTTCCCGTTCTTTTCACCCTTTCCTTTATTGGATAAAAGAAAAGTAGGTTGCGACTCTTGCTAACTGTAACATTTGTGATAAAATGAAAAACTAGTAAAGTCAGTTCTCCCACTGTATTATAGAACTGGCGACTATGTCGGGGATAGCTAAAAGTGGGGTTATCTTAGAGATATATCATATTTAAAATGCTTAACTTGTTTTACTTGCTTGCTTTATATTTCAGGTTTATCTTTGGGTTTTTCTTAAAGATCCTATACTCGAATCTGAGGCACTTTAGATAAGTAGCAATAGATCGTGGGGACTATGCGGTGTAATACGGACATGGTTGAAGCGATGGCTACGTTAGTGTGACACATTTGTTGGTATCGGCATCCCTTGAGTCCAGTCGAGGAGAATAAGGGGCCGCTATGTGGTGTCATAAAGCACTAAATGACCGTAGAACCTTAGTTGAACAACTTGGCCATTAGAAATTAGTGAGATAGCCGGCTTTGGTGCAAGACTAAAGTTGGTTGATACTCGATACTACACACATTGAGATTGGACTTTCAGGATATTTCGGTTGCTAATAAATAAGCTTGTGCCGAAACAATGCCCGAGAGAAATATCAGTGATATTGAGACTCCTAGAACCCAATTACTTCTTTTAGGATAATTTGAACCAACTAAAATTTAAGAGGGTACTTACCTATAAAACTCCATGCAAGCATGAACCTGGGGCTACTTGTGTGACTTGTTTGCATTCATTATATAACAACTTGAATTCCTTGTAGGACTTATTTGTAGTCATTATTCAATAACTTGGGTTTCTTTACAGGATTTACTTATCTTCATCACCTTACACTATCGCTTGGTGCATAACATACACATTATCACATCATGCCATAGAGTTTCATTAACCATTTCAAGGATCTCAAAGGGCATGTGATGCAGGTTTTGATGAACCAAATGTCTAGAAAGGAGCAATGGAATTTATTTTCCTCTAGCCAATGCTGTCAAAGCACGATAACTTGAGTCAGAGACTATGACCCACTCGACATGGTGAGCTTGATTCTCGTAGAAGGACGTTCAACGATACGAAGTTCTTAAGTCAAACTGCAGTCAGATTCTAACATTTTCTTTGTTTACCCTGCGAGATCCTTGAAAACATTGCATCTACATATCATGCATAATTTCATGAACATGTTTTCCAGTACAGGTTTCTCATTTTTCTCGCTATTAATTTCAGCAGAAAAATGGCCCTCGAACAAAATGTCAAAGATCTCCAGGCTCAGCATGTACAGTTCCAGGAGATCCTTCTGAATCTGGCCAAGGGGAAGCAAGAAAAAATGACGCTCCTTGCTAAGCAAAAGAAGAAGACTAAGAAGCCAGTTACTGTCCTTAATCTGGGAGGGAAATCCAAAGGTCCGACCCAACCGATTGAAGTTGTTGAAGTCTCCTCTGATGAAGATGACGACCAAGATTAAGAGGATAGAAACATAAAGCCAGAAGACAGAAATAACCAGGGTTCTGAAGACGAGGATTACTCGGATGAACAATACCCTCCTACTGATGACAGATATAGACAGTTGGAGGATATGCTCAAGGCTATGGAGGTCCAGAAGATACCAGGATTGGATTTCGGTGAACTAGGGCTGGTTTCAGGGGTGGTCATCCCACCTAAGTTCAAGGTATATGTCTTCGCCAAATATGACAGGGTCTCTTGTCCTAAACTTCACTTGGGGTCATACGTCAGAAAGATCCAGCCTCACATTGCTGACCGGAAATTATGGGTCTATTTCTTCCAAGAAAGTTTGATTGGAACTCAACTGGAATGATTCTATCAGCTGGAAGGAACCAACGATACCAATGATATATGTCCGGAGGAAAGGACACATATGTCAAATGTCAAATAAAATTGCCCGGAGTTGGTAGCGAACATAAGGAAGATATGGGGTACATGCCAGGTAAAATTAGACATATACAAACAAGGAATAGACCGACCGAAGAAGGCTTCAGCAAGGAATGTTAACCGCAGATAGACTCCTGGAGAAAGAAAACCGATTGAAGACGAATTAGGGATAAAATATACGTGTCCGGTCAGAGTTAAACACATATAAGAAAGAGACCGACCGAAGTAAACTCTTAACAAATGACGCATGCACAAAGGAGAATCAACAAGGAGGCTAAGCCGAAGATAGACTCCTAAGAAATTAACATCGGTCAAAGGCGATTTCCACAATGGAAATAAAACTAGTCAAAAGTGGATTCTCAACAAAGATAATGGAGATAGATGCCAGGCCAGAGTTAGACATATACAAGAAAGAAACCGAACGAAGAAGGCTCTAATGAAGGAAGGTCAATCGAAGGCGAACTTACTGAGGATACAAATAGACATTGACCCTGAATAGAACGCCAGTAGAAGGAGAAATTACAAAGAAAAGAGACCAGTCAAAGGGGACTCTTGGGGAAAAGAACTTACTGGGGATTCACATTTGTATTGAACCCAAACAAAATGTCGTTCGAAGGAGAACTTGCGATTAGAAAGAAAAAAAGACCAACTGTAGGGACTTGTGATACGGTGGCAGAACCGACTGTTATACTGGTTTTGCATTTGTGTTTGCAAATGTTGCGGTAAGAAAGAGTCGCCACCAACTTTTCTTTTATCCAAATTAAGGAAAGGGTGAAAAGAATAGAAAAAGACATTTTCGAGAATTTTCTGAGTAAGGGGGTAGATTATGGAAAGGGAAGGTGTTTTAGCACCCTTTCCATCTGTAGTTTCCTACAGGCTCTTAGATGCTTAGCTCATTTTTTAAATACCTTGTGCTTTGTGTTTTTGAAAAGTATTTGAAAATGCCTTAGTGTGGCGATTCGCTTTATGATAACTCTTGTATCAGTCCTCAAGAGTGTTGATAAAGCATTTTGAAAGAAAAAGTTTTTTGAAATGTCTTGTGTAAGTGCAAAAGTTTGTTTTTGAGCAAACATTTAAGAACTATCTACTTATACTCGAAAAGGTTATTTCTTTTCCCCTATCCTTTAGACAATGCTATCCTACTATTAGTAAGTAGGTAGCCCTATCGTTGGATGTTTGAGGGACATTCGAAGGAACGTACAGTCATAAAGGCAAGACGCAGAGACACTTTAGCAATTTTGTTTAGGGACTAGATCATTTACCGAAAGGAAACTGTAGGGTCATTGAGGGACTATGATATTTTGTTTTATGGGTCTTTTACTAAAGCGTCCCTATTCTCGAGGGACATGATTGTTTTATTTCTGAAAGGAAACCAAAGTGGGTGTACCTTAGAGGTGTATATGTGTAAGTAATTCAATTCAGTTCATTTATCTTTGTTATTAGGTTTGCTAGCGCTTTGTTTTCAGTCTTTCCATACAAGCCTAGTTACTAACTGTTGTACCCCAAAATTTTCCCTCTCATTTTACTCAAGGCATGCCCATTGAGGTCCCCAACTTGCTCAAGGATGACCAAGAATTGACAAGGCAAATTCTCCTCCTAAGGCAATGAACCCCTAACTAGGGTTTCAATTTTCATCAAGATGTGTGAGCTCCAATGGTATTAAACTTTTTCCATGGTCCTAATATGTCCTAAAGGTTATCCATGCAAAATTTCATGCCTTGCACAACAAGTTTTCTCAGTCAACTGCTTAAATGCCTGAAAATCAACTATATTAGGTCAAAAGTCAACTGTGGCCTATATACAGTCAAACTTCAAGATATTTGGTCAACATCAATATTTTGAAGTGATATACATCATTTGATCAAGGGTTGATCATGCTTCCTCAAGAAATGCTCCTAATTCATCAAAAATAAAAAATTGCTAATTAGGGTTTCTATAGGAAAAGTCAACCAAACTTTGAATAGGAAAAACTTTCTCATACTTTATCAAAAAAATTTCCACCAAAACTCATTTTGAAGAGAATCCAATTACCTACAACTTCTCTTCATCCCTCAAGTTCAAGAAATGCACCAATTGAAAGATACAAGCTCAGACATTATGGGTCCTTTCAAAAAGTCAACAAAAACACCTTTTGGGTCAAAGCTTGGTACATGAACATGGAAGATTAAATTGAGATTAAACCAAAAGGGTTGTTTATAGGACATCCTAATCTCTCTAATAAGTCCAAGAACACCCTCGTAAGGTTAAAATTGAGAGAGATATGCATTGCTAAAGTTGACCAATTTTTGGAAGAATGCATGAAGCAAATATTGAACTAACTTGGAATTTTTCCAAATGGGCCTATCTTTTTATGTTTGAAACTTGTTTCTAACATGGTCCACAACCTCTAAGCCCACCCATGCATTATTATATTATTTATGCTATTTTTTTTTATTCATCAAAGTTCAAAATTAAATAAGTAAATAATGGAAATAATAAAAGATTGGATTGAGCTCATATTTCTATTAAATATTGGGCAATATATTCTGATTATGTCAAAAAAGAAACGTGCTTGACCATGAAAAGGAAGAAATCTTCAAAAATGGAAAATTTGGAAATCAAATATTTCTTTCATGAAGGCATTGATATTTTCCCACATTTGTTGACCTAATGTGATTCACTATATATGTACAACAAGATGGCAAGACAAGGATACATGCGGCTGCCTCAAACAAAACCCTAAAGTTTCAAAAAAAATTCAAAGTGAAACCTTGGTTCACACGATCCAGCCTCCCTCAGTCTGTCCCAGGCACTCCATCATCATCCTGAGATTCACAGGAGTCCGCACCTATCACTCTTGAAGCCCGTGGCATCTCAAATCATCATATCCAAACAGTTTCGGTCAAGCAAGGTTTGATAGATTTAAAACTAAAATTTATACATTGTTGAATGCTTTGACATGTGTGTAGGTGTTTATATGCATCCTTAGAACATGTATAATGCATCATGGGCAAGCTTGAACGTCTAAATAAAGATCCACCATTGTTATGTCGTGCTATTTTATTTTCACCATATCTCGTTGTACAGGCCACGTTAGCCAAAAGGGAGGTCACCATTGAACTCACAATGGTCAATTTAGGAGGATATGCCCTTTCTTTCGCATTGATTTTGATTCTTGTGCAGGTTTCAGAGGTTAGGGTTGTCGGAGAAGGCGACCGGAGCTAGGGCTCCGACACTTCTCCGGTGAGTCAAGGGTTGAGGTTTGTGTTGACTGCAGGCGTGTTATTATGGAAGAATCTCATTGGCTCATTCATAACAACAAGAGTCCACCTGGATTGGTTTTGTTTAAATAAAAAAACTAAGAATTGTTTTATTATTTAATCAATTATTTGTAGTCTAAGCATTGGAAGTACCACCGTCCTAACGGTAGAGGCGGTGTATGCTAAGGCGTTACTATGGGCAAGGGAAGGGGTTCGAACCCTGTCTCTTTCCATATTATTTTTATAATTTCTGTTTGCAGATCCAGTGTCACAAAGGCTAACGCGTGCACCATGCGACGTCACCTCCACACCATGAGATCTCATTAGATCCAGATTAGATGATCCAGATCTAGGCACCCACGATAAACCCTCAAGAGCAGGCAACATGAGATCAGGCAGGCATTTGGCTTGTTGTATTCTGGGCCTAGCACAATTCAGCACGCACCTCCCTTCACTGCTCATATCAGGCCCAGTCCTTTTCTTTTTTTCCTTTATTTTACTCATTTAATTATTTTTATGCTTTTAAAAATTATTTTTTAAATTAATCATAAAATCGAAAACACATAAAAAGAACTTAGATCTAGATTTTATTTTATTTTCATAAATTAACTTAATTTAATTATTTTAATTTCTTTTCATAAATTAAAAATAATTAGAACTAGGTTAATTTTTAATGTTTTCTTAAATAAATAAAATGCTAAAAAATACTAGGTTTTGTTAGAATCGTTATTAATTAATGATTTTCTTTTTCTTCTAGTTAATTCATTATTTTTAACTCAAACTTTTCCAAATTAACAAAAACAACAACAACAAAAAAAGATTCGCTTTTAACTTAGAAATATTTTTTATGGTTTAGACGCTCTTTCCATTTCACCCGCGTTTGTTTGCTTTCCCGTTTATTATTGTATTTTCTTATGGGATGTAATATATTTATAATTAGGATTCTTACCTTTTACTACTTTTAATTTTCGCACTCCCAAGTTTTGGTTATGTATCCCCTTCCCCGAGGCCTTGTAATAGCTTACGAATTTTATTTTCCGCAATTTATTTTCTGCACTATTAATTGCTAGTAATTAGGTTTGCATGAAAAAGACTAAAAATAAAATGATTAGATAACCCTAAATGTGCAAGATAAACGAACTGGATCAATACAATTGCACATGCTCACCCCTAGGATATCTCCAACTTTGTTGCCTTCGAAAATGGTCACAATTCTCGAAACGTGAGAATTTTTAGTGGTTTTCATTCAGTTCAAGAGATCACAAGTCCCTTGATGACCCTTTCGATGCCGCCTTGGTTAAAAAGTGATCTTAGAACTTTAGGATAATTACTAAAAGTTCTTGCCCAGTTTCCTTAGTGACCGTAAACGTACCTTCGATAGTCCCTCAACATCCAACGATAGGGCTACCTACTCACTAATAGTAGGATAACACTGTCTAAAGGAATGGAGGAAAAGAACGCCTTTTTCGAGTAGGTAGATAACTGTTAGGTACTTGCTCAAAAATAACCTTTTTCATACTACACTTTCAAAACCCTTTTCAAAAGCGCTTTATCAACACTCTTGAGGACTGATACAAGAGTTATCATAAAGCAAACAAACTTTTTAAAACACACAAACACGAAAGAAATTTTCAAAAATAAGCAAGTACCTAAGAGCCCGTGGAAAACCACTGATGGAAAGGGTGCTAACACCTTCCCTTTCCATAATCTACCCCCTTACTCAGAAACTCTCAAAAAAGGTCTTTTCTGTTCTTTTCACCATTTCCTTTGTTGGATAAAATAAAAACCGGTGGTGACTCTTGCTTACCACACATTTGCGAATACAAAGCGTAAACCAGTATAACAGTCGATTCTGCCACCGTATCACAGAACTGACGACTCTGCTGGTGAAAATATTTAAAAGTGGGGTTTACCTTAGGGTCTAGTTAATTTTAAAAATGCTTTATTGTGTGTTTTCTTGCTTTATCTTTGAGGGTTTATTGGGGTATTCTTGTAAAGATCCTACACCCGGATCTGGGGCACCTTTTAGGTAAGTAGCAATAAATTATGGAGGTTGTACGGCGTAGACCGATATGGATGAAGTGGTGGCTACATTAGCGCGATACTCTGGATTGTACTAATGTTCCTTGAGTAAGTCAAGGATAACATTATGCTTCCTAATAGTGTCACTAAGTTCTAACCGACCTTTAGAACCTTTAATCGACTCATCCTAGCCATTAGGAAGTAGTGAGATAACCGACTTTGATTTCGACCGAAGATTGGTTGATACTCGATGCTACATTCATTGAGACTGGACTTTCAGGATTTTTTTGTCGCAATACTTTGGTGCGTGAGCTGAAACAATTCCTGATGGGAAGGTCAATGATATTGAGACTCATTAGAACCCGGTTACTATTAATAGGACAGGTTGAGCCATCTGAACATTCAAGAGGGTACTTACCTTAAACCTCATACAAGCCTTTGAACCTAAGGTATATTGTGTGATTTTCTTGTGTTTATATGTGATTTAAGCATAATCATGACATCATAAACATCATGACATTCATATATACTAACCATTTCAAGGGCCTGTTGGATTTACCTCTTTACTGTTTTGTAGGGTATGAATTCAGGTGGCAGAAAAACCATCCGGATTAACTTCACAGAAATCCATCCCAAGCTCAAGGAATTGGTCTTGAAAGTTCCCGAGGACTCATCATTCAACAAAATACATGGTCATTTGCTCAGCTTGGTTACCACCATATTTGACGAAGTTTTTATGAGTGTTCTATTGCAATTCTTTGACCCCGAGCACCATTGCTTCACATTTCCCGATTATCAAGTAGTACCTACACTAGAAGAATTCTCTAAGTTACTTGGTTTACCTATATTGGAGCGAGTACCTTTCATTGGGTTAGAACAAGATCCAACTGCTGAAGATGTTGCCGTAGCTTTGCACTTGAAGCCATATGATATTGAATCCCATTGGGAAAGAAGAAGCGGAGTTAAGGGCCTTCTTACAAAAAATTTAACGGAGAAAGCTCAGATTTTCCTAGATGCTATGAGTTACCATGCATTCAAATATTTTTTAGCTCCCTTGATCCATGGGTTGGTCCTGTTTCCTAATCCAGATCAATTTATAGATGTGAATGCCATCAACATCTTCCTTGCTCACAATTCAGTTCCTACATTGCTTGGGGATATCCTACATTCTCTCCATACTCGTACTCTGAAGAAGCGAGGAACTCTCATGTGTTGCACCCCTCTACTATATAGGTGGTTTATTTCGCACCTTCCTCGATCAACAATGCAAAATGATTTAGGTTTAAGGTGGAGTCAAAGATTAATGTCTCTCTCTCTCACTCTGACATGCATTGGTGTCCTCGCTCTCAAGAAGACATCTCTTTTATTAATTGCTGCGGAGAATTTCCTAATGTGCCACTCCTGGGCATTAGGGGAGGCATCACCTACAATAATTCTTTATCACTATGTCAGTTTGGTTACGCACAGAGAGATTATGAGGTACCAGGAGAACTTGCTAGACTGTTACAATAGGAGGAAAGGGCTATACAGCCTCATGAAGATCCAGTTGAGACAGTGAACCTGGGTACAGAAGAGGACAGAAAAGAAGTCAAGATAGGTGCAAATTTGGAGCTTAGTGTCAAACAGCGATTGATTCATATGTTGCATGATTATGTCGAGATCTTTTCCTGGTCATATGAAGACATGCCGGGACTTGACAATGATATTGTGGTTCATCGCCTGCCGACAAAAGAGGATTGTCCTCCAGTAAAATAGAAGGTTCGTCGTATGCGCCCTGAAATGTCAGAGAAGATCAAGACAAAAGTTATGAAACAATTCAACATTGGGTTCTTAGCTGTCACCTCCTATCCATAATGGGTTGCTAACGTAGTTCCGGTGCCTAAGAAAGATGGTAAAGTAAGGATGTGTGTGGACTACAAAGACTTAAACAGGGCAAGCCCCAAGGATGACTTCCCACTTCCCCACATTGATGTTATGGTTGACAACACCGCACAACATAAGATCTTTTCCTTCATAGATGGCTTCTCTAGTTACAATCAGATCAAGATGGCACCCGAAGACATGGAGAAGACAACCTTCGTCACACAGTGGGTCATTTTCTGTTACAAAGTGATGCCATTTGGATTGAAGAATGCTGGGGTAACCTATAAGCAAGCCATGGTAGCTTTGTTCCATGAAATGATTCACCATGAGATAGAGGTCTATGTTTACGGCATGATAGCCAGATCTCAAACTGAGGAAGAGCACCTTGATCACTTGTAAAAGCTGTTTGATAGACTGAAGACGTACAAGTTAAGGCTGAATCCGAACAAGTGCACCTTTGGGGTAAGGTCTGGTAAACTCCTAGGTTTCATTATCAATGACAATGGTATTCAGGTAGACCATGCAAAGGTTAAAGCTATACAAGAGATGAGGGCTCCTCGCAATGAGAAGGAAGTTAGAGGTTTCTTGGGACATTTAAATTACATTGCCAGGTTCATTTCCCATCTAACTGCTACTTGTGATCCAATCTTCAAACTCTTGAAGAAAGATCAAGTGGTAAAATGGAATGACGAATGCCAGACTGCCTTTGACAGAATCAAAGAATATCGTCAAGAGCCTCCAATTTTAATGCTGCCAGTTGAAGGAAGACCTTTGATAATGTAATTGACAGTATTAGATAATTCAATGGGGTGTGTGTTGGGACAACATGACGAGTCTGGTCAAAAAGAGCATGCAATATACTACCTTAGCAAAAAGTTTACCGAATATGAAACAAGATACTCACTGCTCGAGAAAACTTGCTACGCTTTGGCATGGGCTGCTCTCTGACTGAGACAGTATATGTTGACCCACACTACTTTATTGATATCTAAGTTGGATCATATCAAGTACATCTTTGAGAAACCCGCCCTATCCAAAAGAATAGTAAGATGGCAAATGGTCCTGACCGAATACGATATTAAATACACAACCCAAAAAGCAATCAAGGGAAGTGTATTAGCTAATCATTTGGCTCATCAGGCCATGGACGACTACCAATCCATGAACTTTGAATTCCCGAATGAGAATATTATGTTAGTGACTAATTGTGAAGAACCTGGACTAGATGAAGGACATGAGAAAGGATCCCGATGGACTATGGTTTTTGATGGAGATTCTAACGCACTTGACAATGGTGTGATCGATGGATCTGGAACTGACTGTTTAACGCTGGTTCGCGAAATGTCGCGGAAGCAAGAGTCGCCACCGTCTTTTATTTTCTCCAAATGGAAAGGACAAAAGCACAGAAAAATTCCTTAAAGAGATTGCTCTCGGTTCGGGAGGTAGGTTATAGAAAGGGAAGGTGTTAGCACCCTTTCTATCCATGGTTATCCATGGGCTCTTAGATACTTGCTCACTGTGTTTTCAAAAATGGTTTGTTTGCTTTTCAACTGTGGGTTTTAAGAAAGTTTCTTTGAAAATTTCAGATCGACTCTTGTGTCAGAGTGTTTGAAAAATTGTTTTGAAAGCTTTTGAAAAGTGTCGGTGTGAAAATATTTTTGGAGAGAGCAAGTATCCATGAGTCGTCTACCTACCCTAAGGAATTCGTCTGTGTAAATGTCCTTTAAAGTAGTGCCATCCCACCATTGAGAGGTAGGTAGCACCACCGTTGGAGGTGTTCGGGTCAATTCGAGTTTATAGGGACATGGTGATCACCGGAGCAATGGGAAGACACCTTAGAAGCTACCCTCATGCCAGGTTCCCGGATCATGAGGACTTACTAAGACATCCTCTACTCGACGATCACCTTTCGAAAGGCAACAGTGAGGCGTACCCTAGGGGTGGTGTGTGCGATTCGTGTGTCATTTTCATTTGTATTTGTCTTGTCATGTTTATTGGTGTTCTACGCTTGATTTTATTTTTAAGGCCATTCATTCTTGCATGCTTTTTTTGTTAACAGTTAAAAGAGTGCGGAAAAGTAAATTCTAAAGCTATTACAAATGGTGCGGGTCCACATCGCCAAAATTAAACCGGACCCGATTTGACGGAAAAGAAAATAAAGCAAATAAAGTAAAGCAATTGAAAAGTGCGAGAAGTTTAAGTTACAAAGCTTCGGGAGAGATACATAATTATTTAAGCGGAATAAAATAAAGATGCGAAATTAAACCAATAAGTCGAAAGGAAGGCGTTGGACCCTTTTGCAAAATGAAATTAATAAGGAACTAAAATTAAAATTAGAAGGAAAAGAACTTATTTTTGTGTTTTTTAGTATTTTTAAGATTTAATAGAAAAAAATAATTAATTAAAATTAACTAACCCTAATTCTAATGGTTTTTAAATTTATTATGAAAATATTAGAATATAACCTAAATTAAACCTAAAATTTTTTATGTACAATTTACTTATAAAAATAATAAAATAAATGTTATGGTAAAAAAGGAAACAAATTAAAAAGGGATAAAAAGTAAACCTAATTCTATATTTTTGTATTTTTGTTATTAAAAGAATTAAAATTAAAACTCTAATCTAAATTAATTTATTTACATGAAAATATTAAAATAAAAATTATTCATCATGTTTTTATCTTTTTTTTTTGATTTTTTAGGCATTTTTTATATATTGTAAAAATAATTAATTAAATTAAAACCATAAAGTAAATAAAATAACCATTGAAAACAAAATAAATAAAAAAGGAAATTGCAAACCAGGAGGGGTTCAGGCCCCAATTGGAGGTATAGACTTAGGAATTCAGGCCCAATGCTTCAGGTCCATTGACTTTCCCAGGATCATGTGTGATGCGTTGACTGGCGTTTATTGTGTTCTTTGAATCCATGCCCTTGCTTTGATCTCCCAGGACGCGTGTATGTTTGATTATTGAGGATGCATGGTGTGCCTTAAGGTTGTGCCTGCATAGGATTTATTATGGAAAAACAATATTGAAATTATTCAGACCTGGGACTCGAACCCAGGTCTTGGATGTTGAAGCAATAAGCGTATGCCAGCTGAGCCATTGAACGCGTTTGATTAGTAAATAAACAATGAATATTATAAAAGAAAAGCAAGTGGTTAGTGGATCCAACACGCGAAAGTTTAAATCAGCTAATCATATGTTGCCAACACATCGTCTTCTTCGCACAGTTTTTATTTTTCTGAAACTAGAACTCATAGGCCACGGTTTTGCACGCGTCCTCTTAGGCCGGTTTCCAAGAAATAGCGATTAAGCCATCTCTAAACATAAATTAGGCGCGAGAGTCCTGTTTTCTTCGTCTGAACATGCTGAATCTAATGGTGGTACTGTGGTGTCCCAATTTTGCTTTGTGTGGAAACCCCTAATTCAACAACCTGTAAACCCTAAAAAATCGAACATGGCATATTCTTGTATAGCTCACAAAAACACAATTAATTCATCCAGTTAGCTTCAGAACACGTTATTCAATATAAATGCATACTCAAAATGCCATGAAAACGCTTAAATCTGGAAATACGAATTTGAAAAATATGAGAGAAAAGTGGATTTCTGTATACCAATTCAACGCGTTAGGATTGATGTTCTTGATTGAAATACGTTCTATATTGCTCAAGGAAGCTAATGAGATAGGTGTTAGGCCTTGAATCGCTTTGTAACCTTGTTTTCAGAATTTGAGTTTCTTGATAAAAATCCAAGTTTGTCAATGGCCTTGGAGCGCAGCTTTCAGTCCCTATGCATTAGGTTTAGGTTTCTGATTATGTAGTGAAGGCATTAGGTCAACAAAATTGGCCAAAATCTCTTTCATTCATTGATTGAATATTTGGTTTTCTTAAAGATCTTTTCATATCTTTTCCATGTGTATTTTGCTCTCAATCATGCCAATCAGTCCAATTCTTTCCACATTTAACTAAGCACGAAATATTGAGTCCAAAACATGCATAAAAAGATTGGTTAGGTCATGTTAGATATTTTTCACATATTTAAATGATTTAAATGAATTAATATGAATAATAATTCAAATAAATAAATAAAAAATGAGAAAATACTTCCCTTTGGGCCAAGTGGTCGTGCATATGCTTGGAATGATGAATCATGGAAGAAAAATGGGCCCATTAGCAAATTTAGGTCATTTGAAGTAATGTTGACTTTTCAAAATATCCAAAAATTTCCCAACTTCCACAAGGCATAACTTGCTCAATTTTTAAGCTTTTCTCATGTTCTTGGACATTTTGGAAAGGTCTTTGAGTCCTATAACCAATGCCTTTGGTCCCATGTCATTTTGATTTACCAATCTCAGGTTATGGCCTTTGACTTAAAGTCCCTTTTGTTGACTTTTGAAAATGACCTATAATGTTGAAATTGATAACTTTTTGTGAGAGCATTTCTTGGACTTGAAGTATGAAGATGAGTTGTAGGAAATGTCTTTCTCTTCAAAATGAGCTTTGGATGGAATTTTTCTGATAATCCATGTGAAAGTTATGCCCTGGTCAATTTCAGTTGACTTTTTCAGCTGTCCAAATATAGTAACTTTTGCATCTTGATGATTTTCTGAGCCAAATCTTGAGAATCATGATCAAGCATTGATCAAATGATGTTTGTGGCTTCAAAATGATATGTTGACCAAAAATTTGAACTTTTGACTGTCAAATGACCATTTTGCCCCTACAGTTGACTGTAGTGCAATTAGGGTTTTGACTGTGCAATTTTGAGCTGAATGCCTTGCAACTTGATATGAGGATGCTTGACCATATTTGTAGGCATATGAGACTTTATTGGGCCCTTGAAAACTTCATTTTCTTGATCAGAATACAAACCCTAGTTTTGACTATATAGGAGACCTTTGCACTGTGCAACCCTTGGGGAATTTTGCAGCTTGACTTGGCAATTTCTTGGAGAATATGGGAGGGCAAATTTTGGGGTACAACAGTTGCCCCTGTTCAATCTTCTTAGACCTGAGGATGCATATTGGCTGACGTGCCTTTCGTAATCCGAGGGTAGAAGATGATTGGACACTAGAGTGCCCAGAAATTTGCGCTCACATAGTGGCAGTGTGGTGGGAATGGGCTTATAGATACCATTTGGAGATTGCTGGATAGGATGATGGGCTTATAGATGCCATCTGGATGTTGATCGCGTAAGAGATTCCTTGGCGAGAACCTGCATACCTGCAAAAGAACAAATGAGTACCTGACATGTTGCAGGAGCTGGTTTTCAGATGCTTGGTATAGATGTGTCCTGACTGGTTACAGGAGCTGAGTCTGGAGCTTTAAACGGTGATGAATGAACCAGGGATGGTTACTACCTTAGCATGAATGGTAAGAGAACCTCGGGTGACTTTAACTTCAGCAGAATGGTGAGAGAATCTTTAGATGATTTCTACCTCAACGGGACGATGAGAGAACCTTGGGCGATTACTACCTCAACGGGACGATGAGAGAACCTTGGGCGATTACTACCTCAACGGGACGATGAGAGAACCTTGGGCGATTACTACCTCAACGGGACGATGAGAGAACCTTGGGCGATTACTACCTCAACGGGACGATGAGAGAACCTTGGGCGATTACTACCTCAACGGGACGATGAGAGAACCTTGGGCGATTACTACCTCAACGGGACGATGAGAGAACCTTGGGCGATTACTACCTCAACGGGACGATGAGAGAACCTTGGGCGATTACTACCTCAACGGGACGATGAGAGAACCTTGGGCGATTACTACCTCAATGGGACGATGAGAGAACCTTGGGCGATTACTACCTCAACGGGACGATGAGAGAACCTTGGGCGATTACTACCTCAACGGGACGATGAGAGAACCTTGGGCGATTACTACCTCAACGGGACGATGAGAGAACCTTGGGCGATTACTACCTCAACGGGACGATGAGAGAACCTTGGGCGATTACTACCTCAACGGGACGATGAGAGAACCTTGGGCGATTACTACCTCAACGGGACGAGGAAGGAATCTTAGGCGACTACAACCTCAGCAGAATGATGAAGGAATCTTGGACGTCTTCTACTTCAAACGGTAAAGACTTTTATCTGTTGATCGTTTTTTCCTGAAAAAGTAACGAGTTAATTGTATGCAATGTCATGACGTGTGAGATGTCATGATGCTCAACATGGTATAGTGTGATGTGATGCATATATGCATGCATTATGTATGAAGATGTGATGTTTATGAATATATTTTCGTCTAGGAAAGTAAATCCTTGACGGGTGCCGGGAAGTTAACTCCTGGGCTGATGTTGAAGAGAGAGTTTTTTGCTTCCGCTGGGGATAGTGATTGCAAGAATAAACCTGTTAGGAGAAGATGACTCCGTTGGAGAATAAACTTGGCGAATGAATTACTCTGCGGGGAGAAAAGTACTCTAACGATCTTGCTGGGAGGCAATACTCTGTGGAGAGAGAGGTACTTTGTTAAGCTGTTGATAACAACTTTCCGGGGATACCCTTGTTGTGTTGGAAGTGCTGATAGACTTCGCTGGGGATAAGAAGACTCCGTCGAGGACGCTCTTTCCGTGGCTTTGGCTGAGGATAACCCAGTTATATCCTAGTAAGGAAATAACTCTTTGAATAAAGCCGGGAGAAGCGTTCGTGCTCTGCGGGGATAAGCTTCCAGAATCTACTAGGGATAAGCTTACTGCTTGGAGAGATGGATTCCAACTTTCTTGGGGAAACTGGATTGGACTCTCTTGGGGGAGTATTGAGCTGTATTGGTTATGTTCTTCAACGGAACTTACCTTGATACCTTGGAGGACAGAACAATCAGATTGCTTAGACAACTCTTTATTGCCCCTGTTTCTGATGTGGGAGAGGAAGATACCTGTGGAGGTGCTTGGTAGTTGTTGATGGACAAACCTTCCTCTGGTAGGAAAGTGACGAGATGACAGGGCATAGTCGTACGCTTTAATCCCTAACTTTTGCCTGGACCGCCCTTTCGGGTTTTCAGTCCACCGGGATACCCATTTTTGCCCAAGCCGCCTTTTCAGGTTTTCGACTTGTCGGGTGTACAGATTTTTTCATTTCATCCCTTCATTTTGCCCGAACCCTTTTGGTTCGTCGGGAAGCCCTTATTTTTGCCTAGGTGTGTCAACCTAGCGGGTCTTTGATTATGCGTAGTACTTTTTTCGACTATGTCCATGCTCTCAGGATGTAGGGAGCTGCCCCTGTTAGAAATGTTTTGGCATGCCATCAGAAGATGTTTAATTAGGCAAGATTCGTTGTTGGGATGCCCCGAGTGACTCAGGCGGAGATTTGCCCCAGGCTGTTTGGCCTTCGAGAGATTCTCCGAATCTTGATTGGACTGCCCCAGATGATGGACCATGGTCATGTCATGCCCCTTGATTGGAGATACTCTTGTTCATTAGGCTTTCATCGTGCGAACTTCTATGCTGTTCAAACAAAAAGTCATATGCAAACAAAGTTATGTTAAAAATGCAAAGCTTATGTCTATCTTGAAGGTTTTGAAAATGTATTCTTTTTTCATAAAACAAATGAATGTTTGTAAAACATGATGTCAACTCCGTATTTACCGTAGGCCTTAAGGAGTCAGGATACCTTTTGTAACAGTATGCTTTCGAACTAACCCATGCTTCAGCTAGGACTTTTGAGGGTTATAACGTGGCCTGGTTCACGGTTTAAGAAACAAAGGATAAAGGCTCAAATTTTATTTGTACCCACCCGCTCTTCGTGATGTTCTCCAAACCTAAACTCAGTTGATCCTACGTTAGACCTTGGTTGAGTCTTTGCTTTGATATACCAGCGATGGTTCGGATATTGACGGTTTATTTTGATTAGGCAGTCATTTCCTTTTTTGTTGAGGGTTTGTAGGACCTCTTTCTTTTGATTTCGTTATCCCTATTTTTTTTTTGCCTGAACTGTTTCCTTTTTGGAATTACAGTCAGCGGGATGCCCCAGTTTCATAAGTCCCTTCTTATAGGTTTTGACTTCTTGGGCTTTTCGTTTATGATTTTTTTTGATAATGACTGCCTGTTCTTTATTGATTATTCGGAACCATCACTGTCTTTCTTTGTTTTGTAAGGACTTCTTTGGTGCCATTCGTTATGCACTTGGATCAACTGAGAGACTACCCTGCCCCAGGTTATGATTAAGGGTTTTAAATTTCGAAAAGAAAAACTCCTACTTCTTTGGCTCAGAGGGGTTGACGAGGGATTATCATCCTTATAACTCCAGTGTTTAGGAATTGAAACAATGCCTGTACCTCATCAGCGGGGTCTGTTCAAAAGCATACTGTAGATCGTGGTATCGTTTTCGTCATCCTCCCTCAAGAGGCTTAGAATTAAAGAGAGTTGACATCAGAAAAAATATGAAAATAATTTGCGTTTAGTGAATACGAATATATTGATTCAAAATAGACATAAGCGATGCATTAATGTGATAACAATGTTTAACATGAATAAATGTTTGAACAATCAAAGAAAAATACAACTTGAACATTTGAATGAACAAAAGACATTCTCGATGATTTGGTGTAGGATCAGTGTTCAAACTCGACCTCCTTGGCGTCAATCAAATCCTGGATCTTGTTCTTCAAGGTCCAACAGTCGTCGGTGTCATGTCCAGGACTGTCAGAATGGTAGGCACATCTCACACCCGGGTTGTACTTGGGAGAGGAAGTGTCAGGATTTTGAGGAGGATCCTTTAGTGTGATCAATTTCGCCTTCAGCAATTGCTGTAATGCCTGAGACAAAGACATGTTGATGTCAGTATACTTCCTATCTTGATACTTTATCCTACGCCTATTGCTCTTTCTTGGTTGAACGGGCGTGGGATCAGAAATCTGGATTGCCCCTACATCATGACGACCCTTTTTACCATGTATAGCATTGGACTCTTTCTTTCCACTGTGGGGCTTTTTCTGAGTATCAGCAGGTGCGGTTTCTTGAATCTTCCCCGACTTGATACCAGCTTCAATTCTCTCCCCAGTCAAGATAAGATCTGTGAACCCAGCAGAAGAATTCCCAATCAGATGGTTGTAGAATGGACCAGACAAAGTCCCCAAGAACATGTCGACGAGCTCGCGGTCAGTCAAAGGTGGCTGCACCCTTCCAGCAAGGTCTCTCCATTTCTGAGCATATTCTTTGAAACCTTCACCTGCACCCATAGACATTCCTTGAAGTTGGGTGCGCGTGGGAGCAAGGTCGGCATTGTACTAGTAATGCTTGTAGAATGCCGTGGCCAGGTCCTCCCAGCTGCGAATGTTGGCTCCACTCAGTTGATAGAACCACTCGAGCTGAGTCCCTGAAAGACTCTCTTGGAAGAAGTGGATCCATAAGTTTTTGTCAGCTGTATAGGGCTGGATCCTCCTTGTGTAAGCCCTGAGATGCAATTTAGGACAGGATGCCCCGTCGTATTTAGCAAAGGCAGGTGCCTTAAACTTGTGCGGGATCACTACCCCAGAAGATAGACCTAAATCCTCGAAGTCCAGGCCAGGCACTTTTTGTATCTCCATAGCACTTAGCCGGTCTTCCAACTGTTTTTACCTATCCTCAGCCGGAGGGTACTGTTCGTCATTGAAATATGTCTCATTGTCAGAGACCACTAGGCTGGGAATCCTTTCCTCTTGATGATTGCTTTCCCTCACAGATGGAGTAGTCCTCTCAGTTTCAGTCTGCAGCGTGTTCCCAGCTCTACATCTAGGGCTGAATAAAACAGTCCTCTTCTTATTCTTTTCCTTCTTCAAGAGCAGAGCTTTCAGATCTTGTTGCCCCTGGGTCAAATTCATGATCAGCCCTTGGAACTGGGCGTTCTGAGCCTGGAGGGCCTTGATAGACTGCTCAGCTGATGATTCAGGATTCATGACGATCGGCTGAAATAAACAGCGAAGAAGGGTAAGCAACATGTCAAAGGGATACCTGCAATGCAATGAGATGCATGATATGTATGCAATGATTTCAAGGACCTCGCGGGGTAAACAAGAAAATTGTTAGCATTGGAAACTGGTGGCTTGATTGAAGGTACTTCATATTGTTGAGAGTCCTTCTCCAAGGGTCATAGGCTCACCATATCCAGTGGGTCATAGCCCTTGATAACCTTAGCCTGGGGATCATCCTTTAGGTGTCAAAGCTCACCATATCAAGTGGGTCATAGCCCCTGACAACCTGGTCTAGAGGAAAATAAATCCTCTTTGCCCCTTGCTGGGATAGTTGCTTCACCGTGACCTGCATCACAAGCCCTTGAGATCCTTGAAATGGGTTAGGATGTATGCAATGGTATGATGTTATGGTATGCATGGGATGATGCGAGTAACCCTGTTGTGAGTCCCTAATTAAGGACTGCAAACCAAAACCTGCAAGAAACTTAGTATACCCTGTTATAAGTCCCAATTAAGGACTATAAACAAAACCTGCAAAACTCGGTAACCCTGTTATGAGTCCTAATTAAGGACTATAAACGAAACCTGCAAGAAACTTAGTATACCCCGTTATGAGTCCCTATTAAGGACTATAAACAAAACCTGCAAGGGAAACTCAAGTGTCAGATAACAAGCATGCCAATAGTCAAGTACGAAGGCACACAAGTCACACAAGAGAAATCCTTAGAGTTTAAGCCAGCGTGGGGTCTGGGTATTACCCTCTTGAAGTTGGTGGGTTCAATCTGTCCTATCAAAGTAACCGGGTTCTTAGAGGATCCCAATATCATTGACTACCCTCAATCGGTCATAACTCCAGCATCGCAATCTTTTCTTGCGGCCAGAACCATCACGAGAGTTTAGCCTCAATGGGCGTAGCATACTGCTACTGTTCTAATGGCCAAGTTGTGTCAATTAAGGTTCTAAGGTTGTTGGTGCTTAATGACTCCTTGGAAGACCCATATTCTCCCCGTTTCAACACGAGGGATATCGGTACAGACCAAGGCGCCACACCAACGTAGCCACTGCTTCACCCATGTCGGTATACGCCGGACAGGTCCCTCACAGCTTATGCTACCTAAACAGGGTATCCCCAGATCCGGGTTAGGATCTATGTAACTCCCATGCAACCCACAAATTTAAAGCAAGCAAATCAATACAAGTGAAAACATAGTTATGACCTAGCCCTAAGGTACACCTCACTTTATAAAGGTATCCCCAGCAGAGTCGCCAGTTCTGTGATCGGTGGATCTGGAACTGACTGTTTAACGCTGGTTCGCGAAATGTCGCGGAAGCAAGAGTCGCCACCGTCTTTTATTTTCTCCAAATGGAAAGGACAAAAGCACAGAAAAATTCCTTAAAGAGATTGCTCTCGGTTCGGGAGGTAGGTTATAGAAAGGGAAGGTGTTAGCACCCTTTCTATCCATGGTTATCCATGGGCTCTTAGATACTTGCTTACTGTGTTTTCAAAAATGGTTTGTTTGCTTTTCAACTGTGGGTTTTAAGAAAGTTTCTTTGAAAATTTCAGATCGACTCTTGTGTCAGAGTGTTTGAAAAATTGTTTTGAAAGCTTTTGAAAAGTGTCGGTGTGAAAAGATTTTTGGAGAGAGCAAGTATCCATGAGTCGTCTACCTACCCTAAGGAATTCGTCTGTGTAAATGTCCTTTAAAGTAGTGCCATCCCACCATTGAGAGGTAGGTAGCACCACCGTTGGAGGTGTTCGGGTCAATTCGAGTTTATAGGGACATGGTGATCACCGGAGCAATGGGAAGACACCTTAGAAGCTACCCTCATGCCAGGTTCCCGGATCATGAGGACTTACTAAGACATCCTCTACTCGACGATCACCTTTCGAAAGGCAACAGTGAGGCGTACCCTAGGGGTGGTGTGTGCGATTCGTGTGTCATTTTCATTTGTATTTGTCTTGTCATGTTTATTGGTGTTCTACGCTTGATTTTATTTTTAAGGCCATTCATTCTTGCATGCTTTTTTTGTTAACAGTTAAAAGAGTGCGGAAAAGTAAATTCTAAAGCTATTACAAATGGCGCGGGTCCACATCGCCAAAATTAAACCGGACCCGATTTGACGGAAAAGAAAATAAAGCAAATAAAGTAAAGCAATTGAAAAGTGCGAGAAGTTTAAGTTACAAAGCTTCGGGAGAGATACATAATTATTTAAGCGGAATAAAATAAAGATGCGAAATTAAACCAATAAGTCGAAAGGAAGGCGTTGGACCCTTTTGCAAAATGAAATTAATAAGGAACTAAAATTAAAATTAGAAGGAAAAGAACTTATTTTTGTGTTTTTTAGTATTTTTAAGATTTAATAGAAAAAAATAATTAATTAAAATTAACTAACCCTAATTCTAATGGTTTTTAAATTTATTATGAAAATATTAGAATATAACCTAAATTAAACCTAAAATTTTTTATGTACAATTTACTTATAAAAATAATAAAATAAATGTTATGGTAAAAAAGGAAACAAATTAAAAAGGGATAAAAAGTAAACCTAATTCTATATTTTTGTATTTTTGTTATTAAAAGAATTAAAATTAAAACTCTAATCTAAATTAATTTATTTACATGAAAATATTAAAATAAAAATTATTCATCATGTTTTTATCTTCTTTTTTTTGATTTTTTAGGCATTTTTTATATATTGTAAAAATAATTAATTAAATTAAAACCATAAAGTAAATAAAATAACCATTGAAAACAAAATAAATAAAAAAGGAAATTGCAAACCAGGGGGGGGGTTCAGGCCCCAATTGGAGGTATAGACTTAGGAATTCAGGCCCAATGCTTCAGGTCCATTGACTTTCCCAGGATCATGTGTGATGCGTTGACTGGCGTTTATTGTGTTCTTTGAATCCATGCCCTTGCTTTGATCTCCCAGGACGCGTGTATGTTTGATTATTGAGGATGCATGGTGTGCCTTAAGGTTGTGCCTGCATAGGATTTATTATGGAAAAACAATATTGAAATTATTCAGACCTGGGACTCGAACCCAGGTCTTGGATGTTGAAGCAATAAGCGTATGCCAGCTGAGCCATTGAACGCGTTTGATTAGTAAATAAACAATGAATATTATAAAAGAAAAGCAAGTGGTTAGTGGATCCAACGCGCGAAAGTTTAAATCAGCTAATCATATGTTGCCAACACATCGTCTTCTTCGCACAGTTTTTATTTTTCTGAAACTAGAACTCATAGGCCACGGTTTTGCACGCGTCCTCTTAGGCCGGTTTCCAAGAAATAGCGATTAAGCCATCTCTAAACATAAATTAGGCGCGAGAGTCCTGTTTTCTTCGTCTGAACATGCTGAATCTAATGGTGGTACTGTGGTGTCCCAATTTTGCTTTGTGTGGAAACCCCTAATTCAACAACCTGCAAACCCTAAAAAATCGAACATGGCATATTCTTGTATAGCTCACAAAAACACAATTAATTCATCCAGTTAGCTTCAGAACACGTTATTCAATATAAATGCATACTCAAAATGCCATGAAAACGCTTAAATCTGGAAATACGAATTTGAAAAATATGAGAGAAAAGTGGATTTCTGTATACCAATTCAACGCGTTAGGATTGATGTTCTTGATTGAAATACGTTCTATATTGCTCAAGGAAGCTAATGAGATAGGTGTTAGGCCTTGAATCACTTTGTAACCTTGTTTTCAGAATTTGAGTTTCTTGATAAAAATCCAAGTTTGTCAATGGCCTTGGAGCGCAGCTTTCAGTCCCTATGCATTAGGTTTAGGTTTCTGATTATGTAGTGAAGGCATTAGGTCAACAAAATTGGCCAAAATCTCTTTCATTCATTGATTGAATATTTGGTTTTCTTAAAGATCTTTTCATATCTTTTCCATGTGTATTTTGCTCTCAATCATGCCAATCAGTCCAATTCTTTCCACATTTAACTAAGCACGAAATATTGAGTCCAAAACATGCATAAAAAGATTGGTTAGGTAATGTTAGATATTTTTCACATATTTAAATGATTTAAATGAATTAATATGAATAATAATTCAAATAAATAAATAAAAAATGAGAAAATACTTCCCTTTGGGCCAAGTGGTCGTGCATATGCTTGGAATGATGAATCATGGAAGAAAAATGGGCCCATTAGCAAATTTAGGTCATTTGAAGTAATGTTGACTTTTCAAAATATCCAAAAATTTCCCAACTTCCACAAGGCATAACTTGCTCAATTTTTAAGCTTTTCTCATGTTCTTGGACATTTTGGAAAGGTCTTTGAGTCCTCTAACCAATTCCTTTGGTCCCATGTCATTTTGATTTACCAATCTCAAGTTATGGCCTTTGACTTAAAGTCCCTTTTTGTTGACTTTTGAAAATGACCTATAATGTTGAAATTGATAACTTTTTGTGAGAGCATTTCTTGGACTTGAAGTATGAAGATGAGTTGTAGGAAATGTCTTTCTATTCAAAATGAGCTTTGGATGGAATTTTTCTGATAATCCATGTGAAAGTTATGCCCTGGTCAATTTCAGTTGACTTTTTCAGCTGTCCAAATATAGTAACTTTTGCATCTTGATGATTTTCTGAGCCAAATCTTGAGAATCATGATCAAGCATTGATCAAATGATGTTTGTGGCTTCAAAATGATATGTTGACCAAAAATTTGAGCTTTTGACTGTCAAATGACCATTTTGCCCCTACAGTTGACTGTAGTGCAATTAGGGTTTTGACTGTGCAATTTTGAGCTGAATGCCTTGCAACTTGATATGAGGATGCTTGACCATATTTGTAGGCATATGAGACTTGATTGGGCCCTTGAAAACTTCATTTTCTTGATCAGAATACAAACCCTAGTTTTGACTGTATAGGAGACCTTTGCAATGTGCAACCCTTGGGGAATTTTGCAGCTTGACTTGGCAATTTCTTGGAGAATATGGGAGGGCAAATTTTGGGGTACAACAAATGGCATCGGTGCTATAATCATATCTCTCAAGGGTTGTCATACCCCTTTCACCACCAGACTATGCTTCAACTGTACCAATAATCTGGTTGAGTATGAAGCATGTATCATGGGTCTCAAAGCTGCTATTGACCTAAGAATCAAGTTCTTGAGTGTTTTTGGAGATTCGTCCTTTGTAATAAGTCAAATCAAAGGAGAGTGGGACATGAAGCACCCTAATCTCATCCCTTACCGAGAGCATGTACTGACATTGCTTCCACACTTTGAAGAAGTCACCTTTGAACATTTTCCATGAGAAGAGAATCAATTAGAGGATGCACTAGATACTGTGTCATCCATGTTCAAGGTCAGATGGGACAATGAAGCTCCTCAGATCACTATTGAGATATTGGATGAACCAACTTACTGCTATGAGATCGATAATGAAGGAGTAATGGACAAACCTTGCTTCCATGAAATGAAAAGGTATCTCGAAGGCCAAGAGTATTTTGAGGGAGCTTCAGTCAATGATAAGAAGTTCCTAAGAAGGTTCTTTGCCAAATTCTTTCTTAGTAACAGGATCCTCTACAAGCGCAACCATGACTCTACTTTACTTCGGTGTGTAGACAAGAGGGAAGCAGAGAGGTTTATGGCGGATTTACATGAAGGTACCTTTGGCACCCATTCTAGTGGACAAACCATGGCTAAAAAGATCCTACGGGATGGATACTATTGGTCCACTATGGAAACAGACTGTTATCAACATTTGCGGACTTATCACAAGTGCCGGATTTACACTGATAAGGTGCACATACCTCTGGTTCCTCTTAACATCTTGACTGTTCCTTGGCCGTTTGCAATGTAGGGCATTGACATGATCAGAGAAATCAGACCTACCGCTTCAAACGAGTATCACTTCATCCTAGTCGCCATTGATTACTTCACGAGGTGGGTTAAGGCTACCTTATTTGCTTCTGTTACCAAGTTTGTTGTGGCGCGGTTTATCAAGCATAACCTTATCTGTCGGTATGGTATCCCCGAAAGAATCATTATAGATAACATTACAAATCTCAACAACACTATAAACACCAAGCTCTGTAAGCAATTCAAGATCCAGCATCATAACTCTTTTCCTTACCGGTCGAAGATGAATGGCACTGTGGAAGCTGCTAATAAGAATATTAAGAAGACCATCCAGAAGATGACAGTGACATATAAAGACTGGCATGAGATGTTACCATTTGCTCTTCATGGTTACCGCACCTCAGCACGTACGTCAACAGGAGAAACACCTTTCTCTTTGTTATACGGTATGGAAGTTGTCCTACCTATTGAGGTCCAGATCCCTTCTTTCAGAATCATGAAGGATACATGCTTGAACGAAGATGAATGGATCCAGACCCGACTTGACGAACTGAACTTGATTGATGAAAAAAGACTCGCGGCTGTTTTTCATGGTCAGATGTACCAAAAGCGTATGATCAAGGCTTTTAACAAGAAGGTCATACGTCAGGTATATCAAGATGGTGATATGGTAATCAAGCGCATCATTCTTCCGCAAGATGGTCCCAGGGGCAAATGGACTCCCACATAAGAAAGGCCATTTATGATCAAGAACATATTTTCTGGTGGAGCTAGGATCTTAACCACTATGGACGGTGATAACCTTCCTCACCCTGTGAATGCGGACATAGTTAAAAGATACTACGCATGAGTAAAGACCCGCTAGGTTGACTGGCCTAGGCAAAAATAAGGGCATCCCGGCGAACCAAAAGGGGTCGGGCAAAATTTAGGGATAAATATAAAAAAAATTGTACACCCGGCAAGTTGAAAACTTGAAAAGGCAGCTTGGGGAAAAAAGGGTATTTCGGTGGACTGAAAACCCGAAAGGGCGGTGCAGGAAAAAGTTAGGTATTTAAAGCGTATAACTATGTCCCGTTGGATCACCTTGCCACCAGAATTCAGTATCAACTATCAAGCTCAAACGGTACCAGTCAATCCAGTCAACTTCGGTCAAGTAGAAAAGTGATAAGACGCTTAAAGACATAAGGGAAATAGTAGAATTGAAACTCAATGGGATTATTACACGTAGCTGTTTTCTATTTGTAAACTATTTTGTATAGTTTTCATTTTCACAACGGCATTCTCCTACTAGAATGTCAGTCTCTTTGTACAAAAAACGCCTATTATAGGCAAACTTGAAAATCAATACAAATCACTTCTTTGAAAGTACAAAACTTTTCGTTTTTGTTTTTTTTGTTTTGTTTTGCAAAAAATGTCCAGTGATTATTTTTGACATATGCATTTGAATATGATTACTGTTTACAAATACTTGCATAAAAACAGAAAGACAGTTGCTAATGACTTTAAGAAACGGGACAAAGTCTAAAAGCCATATGTAGTCCCCGCAGTTACTTTCTCCAGCAGGTACAAAGGCAGAGACGTCCTACTACAAAGTCACCGCTACATTCTTAACATACGTCCTAGTGATGTCTATGTCCCCGCATAGTGAAAATAACCAAAGTTTTGACCTCTTCTTCCCCAAACAGGAATTACCTCCTCCAGCAAAGTTCCCTCGAAGAACTGAAATCTATGTTCCCCAACTAAGTTTTATAATCTCAAACAGTTTATGAAGCTTCATCCCCGGTAGAGTTTATTTCTCTAGCTACAAAAGTTCATCCCCCAACATAATTTATTCCTCTACATTTGGTAAAATCTTCCAACAGAGCATCTTCTCCCCAGCAGAGCATTCTCAAGCAGAAGTCAAAGATCCCCGATAGAGTACCCTCAAATGGAAAGAGGAAATCCCCGACAAATCATCTCCATTCATCATCCCTTGCAAAAATGAAAGGATCACTTTCCTCATCTACCAAACTGCAGTCCGAGATTCAGCTTCCTAGTACTCTCCAATAGCAGTTAGGGATTTATTTTCCCAGATTAGAAAATTTCGCAACAACATTCCATGTTAATACATCATGACATGCGCATACATATTGCATACATCACAATCTCATTTATTTTAAGAACTTCATTACACAATGAATTTCATACATCATGACATTGCATATGACTAACTCTTTACCTTTTCCCGAAAGATCAATCAACAAACAACACAAACTACTTTTATGACCTGACAGTCTTTTCAAAGGTTACCTCTGACGAAGGGCTATTCCAACATTTTCTTCAGAAGATCATATTCAAGACCCCTGTTGGTTCAGTTTAAATCAACCAATGATTTATTTTGATTTATTTCTAGTAGGCACTTTCTCTGGTTCAGTTAAATCGACCCTAAGATTTTTCTGATTCTTGTCCAGTCAAAGACAATTAAAGACTTCTTTGGTTCAGTTAAATAGACCCTAAGATTTCTCTGATACTATTCCAGTTGAAGATAATTCAAGACCCCTGTTGGTTCAGTTTAAATCAACCAATGATTTATTCTGATTCATTTCCAGTAGGCACTTTCTCTGGTTCAGTTAAATCGACCCTAAGGTTTTTCTGATTCTTGTCTAGTCAAAGACGATTAAAGACTTCTCTGGTTCAGTTAAATCAACCCTAAGATTTCTCTGATTCTATTCCAGTTTAAGATAGCACAATACCTCTGTTGGTTCAGTCAAATCGACCCTAAGATTTCTCTGATTCTATTCCAGTTGAAGATAATTCAAGACCTCTGTTGGTTCAGTTTAAATCGACCAATGATTTATTCTGATTCTTTTCCAGTAGATACTTTCTCTGGTTCAGTCAAATCGACCCTAAGATTGTTTTGATTCTTATCCAGTTAAAGATAACTCAAGACCTCTGCTGGTTCAGTTTAAATCGACCAATGATTTATTCTGATTCTTTTCCGATAGATACTTTCTCTGGTTCAATCAAATCGACTCTAAGATTGTTCTGATTCTTATCCAGTTAAAGATGACTCAAGGCCTCTACTGGTTCAGTTTAAATCGACCAATGATTTATTCTGATTCATTTCCGGTGTATACTTTCTCTGGTTCAGTTAAATCGACCCAAATATTTTTTCTGATTCTTTATCCAGTTAAAGACAATTAAAGACTTCTCTGGTTCAGTTAAATTGACACTAAGATTTTATGATTCTTATCCAGTTAAAGACACTGTAAAGCCTGGAGTCTGACCAGGTAGCCGTTTATTTTGTTAATTACTATGAAGCCTGGACCCGACCAGATGATAGTTGTTGTACCCCAAAATTTGCCCTCCCATATTCTCCAGGAAATTGCCAAGCCAAGTCACAAAATTCCCCAAGGGTGGCACAGTGCAAAGGTCTCCTATACAGTCAAGATTAGGGTTTTGTGTTCTGATCAAGAAAGGAAGTTTTCAAAGGCCCAATCAAGTCTCATATGCCTACAAATGTGGTCAAGCATCCTCATATCAAGTTTCAAGGCATTCAGCTCAAAATTGCACAGTCAAAACCCTAAATTGCACTACAGTCAACTGTAGGGGCAAAATGGTCATTTGACAGTCAAAAGTTCAAGTTTTTGGTCAACATATCATTTTGAAGCCACAAACATCATTTGATCAATGCTTGATCATGATTCTCAAAATTTGGCTCAGAAATCACCAAGGATGCAAAAGTTACTATATTTGGACAGCTGAAAAAGTCAACTGAAATTGACCAGGGCATAACTTTCACATGGATTATCAGAAAAATTCCATCCAAAGCTCATTTTGAAGAGAAAGACATTTCCTACAACTCATCTTCATACTTCAAGTCCAAGAAATGCTCACACAAAAAGTTATCAATTTCAACATTATAGGTCATTTTCAAAAGTCAACAAAAAGGGACTTTAAGTCAAAGGCCATAACTTGAGATTGGTAAATCAAAATGACATGGGACCAAAGGAATTGGTTAGAGGACTCAAATACCTTTCCAAAATGTCCAAGAACATGTGAAAAGCTTAAAAATTGAGCAAGTTATGCCTTGTGGAAGTTGGGAAATTTTTGGATATTTTGAAAAGTCAACAATGGTTCAAATGACTTAAATTTGCTAATGGGCCCATTTTTCTTCCAAGATTCATCATTCTAAACATGTGCACGACCATTTGGCCCAAAGGGAAGTATTTTCTCCTTTTTTATTTATTTATTTGAATTTCTATTAATATTAATTCATTTAAATCATTTTAATATATGGAAAATATTTAATTCACCCTAACCAATCTTTTTGTACACATTCTAGACTCAATATTTCGTGCATATGCCAATTAGGAAAGATTTGGTTTGAATTGATCATAATTTGCACAAAAACCATGTGAAAAAGATATGTAAAGATCTTAAGAAAATCAAATATGCAAAACAATGAATGCCTTGGATTTGTGCTAGTTTTGTTGACCTAATAGGTTCCATACAAATACTTGAATCAAAACCTAATCATAAGACACTCTAAGCTGCGCTAAAGAACACTTTGCAAACTTGAAAAATTTTCCATAAAACTCAAATCTGAAATCAGTGTTCTAGGTGGATTCAAGTCCTAATATCGATTCCAAAAGCTTCCTTGGCAATTCCTGAACGTATTCCAATCCCAAACATCCATCAACACGCCAAGAATCGGTACCTAGAACTCAAGCTGCATCAAAAAAATTGCAGAATCGTGCATCATAATTTAAGCATCTTTTGCATTTTTTATTTATGGATTCATGTTCATTATAATGTTTTGAAGCTAACCCATGTATTCAATTGCTTTTTTCTGTACCACACGCGATTTCACCATGTTAGCTTTCTAGGGTTTACAGGGGTGTAAATTTAGGGCTTCTTAAAAGAGGAAAAATTGGACATCCACAGTACCATGGTTGGACTCAGCGCATGAAGACGAAGAATATGGAACCCTCGCGCTCAATTTATGAGCGTTGAGGGGCTAATCGTTATTTTCTCAAAACACCTCTAAACCCACGTTTGCAAAACCGTTGCCTCATAGTTGTGTTTCAGGAAGAAGAAAGAGGACGACCTCGTTGTCAAGACGTGATTGGCTTATTCAAATTTTTGCGCGCAAATTCCATTCACCGTCGCTTTTGTTTTATATTATTTACTTGTTATACATATATTAAAAGCGTTCAATGGCACAGATGGCAAGCGAGTCTCTTGGCAAGGCATATGACCTGGGTTCGAACCCCAGGTCTTTCACATGTTCAATATTATTTTTCATTAACTAATCCCATGCAGCGCTTAATGTGTGGATATACCATATTCCCTCCATCATCAACGTGCCACGTCCACTTAGAGATCAATCTAAAGGCTGAAATTGAAGGGACATCCTGAACTCCAGTCAACGCGCTAGCACACAAACTGGAAAGGTCAAAAAGGGCCAAATTCGTTGGGCCAGAATTTCACAACAAAGCCTCCACTTTGGGGCCTGAACCCCCCTGGTTTGCATTCTCCATATTTTTTATTTATTTTATTTTCAATTGTTGTTTTATTCCCTTTATTGTGTTAAATTAATTAATTATTTTTGCTAAATACAAAAAATGCCTAAAAAACAGAAAAAGAGAAAAAATGTAATAAATTATTTTATTCTAATATTTTCATAAATAAATTAATATGTAATTATTTGGTTAAAATAGGTTTTAATTCTTTTCATAATAAAAAAAAATCCAAAAGAAGTAGAATTAGGTTTAGTTAATTTTTATTCTTTTTTTTTATTTCTTTTTCACAATAATAATATTTATTTTATTTTTTATAATTAAACGTACATAAGTGAAAATTAGGGTTTAATTTAGGTTAATTTAACATTTTCATAATAATTAAAAAATAATTAGAATTAGGGTTTGACATTTTATTTTTATAATTAATTCTCTTTTTTCTATTAAATCAAAAAAACATAAAAACACCAAAAACATTTCCTTTTTTTAATTTTTAATTTCAGTTCTTCATTAACTTTAATTTTTTGCAAAAGGGTCCAACGCCCTCGTTCGTAATTTATTTAATTCGCACATTTATTTTATTTCGCTTAATTCATTATGTATCTCTCCCAAAGCGTTGTAACTTAAACTTCTCGCACTTTTATTTCTTTTGCTTTATTTACTTTTCTATCAAATCGGGTCCGGTTTAATTTTGGCGATGTGGACCCGCGCCATTTGTAATAGCTGTAGATTTATTTTCCTCGCAACTTTTAAACTGTTAAATATGCATGCAAGAATGAATGGCCCTAATTAAAACCAAGCGTAGATCACAATGAACATGACAAGACAAATATCAATGAAAACAACACACGAATCGCACACACCACCCCTAGGGTACGCCTCACTGTTGCCTTGCCTCGAAGGGTGATCGTCGAGTAGAGGACGTCTTAGTAAGTCCTCATGATCCGGGAACCTGGCATGAGGGTAGCTTCTAAGGTGTCTTCCCATTGCTCTGGTGATCACCATGTCCCTACAAACTCGAATTGACCCGAACACCTCCAACGGTGGTGCTACCTACCTCTCAATGGTGGGATGGCATTACTTTAAAGGACATTTACACAGACGAATTCCTTAGGGTAGGTAGGTTCTCGTAGATACTTGCTCTCTTCAAAAAACAAAACAAACAAAAATCTTTTCACACCGACACTTTTCAAAAGCTTTCAAAGCAAATTTTTCAAACACTCTGACGTACGAGTCGAACTGAAATTTTTCAAAGAAACTTTTTTAAAACCCACATTGAAAAGCAAACAAACAATTTTGAAAACACATTGAGCAAGTATCTAAGAGCCCATGGATAACCATGGATAGAAAGGGTGCTAACACCTTCCCTTTCTATAACCTACCTCCCGAACCGAGAGCAATCTCTATAAGGAATTTTTCTGTGCTTTTGTCCTTTCCATTTGGAGAAAATAAAAGACGGTGGCGACTCTTGCTCACCGCGACATTTCGCGAAACCAGCGTTAAACAGTCAGTTCCAGATCCACCGATCACAGAACTGGCGACTCTGCTCGGGACTATCTTATAAAGTGGGGTGTACCTTAGGATTAAGATCACTGTGTTTTCAATTGTCTTCTTTGCTTGCTTTACTATTGTGGGTTGTATCGGAGTTACATAGATCCTAACCCGGATCTGGGGATACCCTGTTTAGGTAGCATAAGCTGTGAGGGACCTGTCCGGCGTAGACCGACACGGGTGAAACAGTGGCTACGTTGGTGTGGCACCTTGGTCTGTACCGATATCCCTTGTGTCGCAACGAGGAGAATATGGGTCTTCTAAGGAGTCATTAAGCACCAACAACCTTAGAACCTTAATTGACACAACTTGGCCTTTAGAATTGTAGCAGTATGCTACGCCCATTGAGGCTAAACTCTCGTGATGGTTCTGGCCGCAAGAAAAGATTGCGATGCTGGAGTTATGACCGATTGAGGGTAGTCAATGATATTGGGATCCTCTAAGAACCCGGTTACTTTTGATTAGGACAGGTATGAACCAACAAACTGAAAGAGGGTAGTACCTAGACCTCATGCTGGCCTAAACTTTAGGGGCTTGCTTTGTGTGACTTGTGTGCCTTACCATGTTTGCCTTTGTATCTGTATGTGGTGTGCTTTATCATAACATCATAGCATCATGAGCATTGCATGCATCCTGCATAAGGACTGACCATTTCAAAGACAAGAGGGTTTCATCTTTGCTCTGTTTTGTAGGACATTATGATGCCTGTGCGAAGGAATACTATCCGGTTCAACTTTGTTCGTTCACCTGAGTTGCTTGATGAGTTGGTTAGCAGAATCCCAAATACCACTTCCTTCATTCAAAGTCATGGCTCTCTTCTCAGTTTAGTCACTGCAAAGCGGGATCAACAGTTGATGAGTGTTCTGACCCAGTTCTATGACCCTCTGTACCAGTGCTTCACCTTTCAAGACTTCCAGCTGGTCCCTACCCTGGAAGAGTTCTCTGATTTGCTTGGCATCCCTATCTTGGATCAGACTCCCTTTACTGGTTGGGAAAAGACCCTCAGGCTTGAGGACATTGCTGCAGCTCTTCCTTTGACCCATCAAGAGGTAACAGACAACTGGGTGACTAGAAGCGGAGTTAAGGGTTTCTTGGCTAAGTTTCTAATGGGTAAAGCTAACAATTTCTGGAATGACCTGGACTTTAGGGCATATGAAGACATCTTGGCTCTCCTAATCTATGGGTTAGTCCTGTTTCCTAATCCTAACAACTTCATCAATGTCACTGCCATAAGGATCTTTATGTCTCAGAATCCTGTGCCCACTCTCTTGGGTGACATCTTGCAACAACTTCATGCCCGTACTACCCGAAGACGAGGAACCCTATGGTGTTGTATCCCTTTGTTGGTGAGGTGGTTTATTTCGCACCTCCCTAAGTTCGTACTGAAGAACCAAGAAGGAAGAGGTTGGGCTCACAGGTTAATGTCTCTCACCGATAAAGACATCATTTGGACTTGCAGAGGGTTGGATGAGATAGCTATTATTGATCGATGCGGGGAATACCCTAATGTTCCTCTGATTGGTACTCAAGGAGGGATCTCTTACAATCCATGTCTAGCACTCCGTCAGTTTGGAAGAGCAAGAAGAGCAGGTCCCCATGAGATGTTGGTGCCTCACATCAGTTTCGAGTTTCAGGTGGATAGTGACGAGCTGCGTCGTAGGTTCATCAAGGCTTGGGATAAGGTTCATAAAGCTGACCCACAAGAGTTAGGGCCAAATACTTCTTTACCTATGGAAGCCTACTGCAAATGGGTTCGCATCCGTGCTCAGAAGTTAGGTATGCCGTATGAAGCTGTCAGACCCATCATTCTTGAGTGTCCTGATAAAGATGGTGTTCCTCCAACTGTCCTTCCTCCTCAGATACCTACTGATTATGAGACATTGAAGAGATCTTGGTCGCAACTGCAAGAAGAATGGGATTCTTACCGGGAAAAGTTCAACGAGCAGGAATCAAAGATCCAGAAGCTGACAAAGCAGTTGGAGAATGAGAGAGCTCTGAATGCCTACATCCGTACTGAGAAGAGGAGACCATGGGATCAATAAGGAACTCTGAATGTGCCTTTACAGTTTTATTTCCTTTCCGGTATTTCCTTTCATGTAACGCCTAAGGGCAACTTGTTGAATAATTTCAATTGCAAAGTTGAATCTAATAAATTGTGTTCGTTTTTGTTTACAAAGTTGATTCCCGATTGTCTTTGAAAACATAATTCATACGCATTTCATACATCATGTGCATAGCAGGTTTTTCCCCTTTTCAGGTTGCTTACAGTTCTTCGCTGTTTATTTCAGCATCATGAATCCCGAATCTGCATCAACTAAGACATCAATCAAGGCTCTCCAGGCGCAGAATGCGCAGTTTCAAGAACTAATCAAGGGTCTGGCTAAAGGCCAAGAAGAACTGAAGGCTATGCTCCTGAAGAAGGAGAAGAAGAAGAAGAGAAGAACTGTTCTGTTCAACTCGGGCCGAAGGTTTGGCAACACTCTGCAACATGAAGAGGCTGGTTCTTCTGTTAGCAAGAGTCCTTCTCAGGCAGAAGTCAAGGTTCCTAGTCCGGTAGTCTCCAACAACGAGACAGATTTCGATGAAGAGCAGTACCCTCCGGCAGATGACAGATATAAGCAACTGGAGGACAGGTTGAAGGCTATGGAGGTTCAACAGGCACCTGGGCTGGATTTCGGAGATCTGGGTTTGTCGACTGGTGTGATTATCCCGCGTAAATTCAAAGCACCATCCTTCTCCAAATATGACGGGGCGTCTTGTCCCAAGCTGCATTTAAGGTCCTATGTTCGGAAAATTCAGCCGTACTCTGCGGATAAGAATTTATGGATCCACTTCTTCCAGGAGAGTCTTTCAGGGACTCATCTCGAATGGTTCTATCAGCTGGATGGGACCAAAGTTCGTAACTGGGAGGAGTTGGCTACTGCTTTCTATAAGCAGTATCAATATAATGCCGACCTTGCCCCCACACGTACCCAACTCCAGGGTATGGCGTTAGGTGCAAGCGAAGGTTTTAAGGAGTACGCTCAGAAGTGGAGAGACCTGGCTGGCAGGGTGCAGCCACCATTGACTGATCGGGAGCTGGTAGACATGTTCTTGGGGACCCTATCTGGGCCATTTTTCAACCATCTCATCGGGAATTCTTCTGCTGGGTTCACTGATTTGATCTTGACTGGAGAGAGAATTGAGGCTGGGCTGAAATCTGGGAAGATTACAAAGGGTGCATCATCTAGTTCGGAAAAGAAACCATTCAAAAAGGAGTCTAGTGCCGTGTATGGTGCTAGGAAATCAGAGAGACCTGAGCACCGCCAATCTGTCAGCGCGGTGATGATTGCTAAGCCTGCTGCCGCTCCTCGGTCGAATAATCCTCAAAGGGCTGAAAGACCCCGGCGAGAGTTTACCCGGTTAAGCATGACCCTATCACAGATTCTGCCACAGTTGCTAGCCACCAACTTAGTGACTGTCAGAGAAGCCCCGAAGTTCCCCAATACAACATCTCCCAAGTACAACCCGAATGCTCGTTGTGCTTACCATTCAGAAAGCCCGGGGCACTCTACCGATGACTGTTGGGCGTTGAAGAATAAGGTGCAAGACCTTATCGACGCAAAGGAGATACAATTCGAAGTGCCTGCAAAGCCGAATGTAGTTACTGCCCCTATGCCTCAGCACGGGGTAAATGCTGTTGATGAAGACGTTTATGCTGTTTCTGTGGATGATCTAGCCACTCCACTAAAGATCGTCAAGAAGAACCTACTGCAGGCCGGTTTATTTCCGGGTTGTAGCGAGGGTTGCCTATTCTGTGTTGTGTCCCCATCTGGTTGTCCCTTGCTAAAGTTAGGCATCCAAAGCTTAATGGATAGCAAGGAGATTCTATTCAAGAAGTCCGCCGTTCGTTTGGTTCCAATGGAAGAAGTTTCTGTGGTGACTATCTTCAATCATCCGATCCCGGCTCTCCAGAAGAAGCCCGTTCAAATTATGACCGTTGCACCCGTTATTATCACTGTTCCAGGGCCCCTGCCCTATGTATCGGATAAAGCTGTCCCTTGGCACTATGGGGCAGATGTATATATAAACGGGATCAAACAAGAGCTCAACGCTGGCGCCAGCATCTGTGACATCACTGGCCCGGCCAAAGTTACCCGCAGTGGCAGGCTCTTCTCGCCTGACATTGCACCGCCTGCTGCCCGAAGACCGCTCCTGATAATTCCTACCAGTACACCTATTCCTGTTGCCGATCAAGTTGTTGTTCCTGCTGCTGATCCGATTGTTTCTCCTGCTGCCGAGTCATCCAATGCTCGGGGCAAGGGAATTGAAGTTGAGCCTGCCCAGATGGAGGCACCCGTACCCATAGCTGCTGAGGCCTCACCACAAGAGATGGAGGAGATTCTGAAGATCATAAAGAAGAGCGATTTTAATGTTGTGGAACAGCTGGGGCATACGCCCTCCAAGATCTCCATGCTCTCTTTATTGCTGTGTTCCGAGGCCCATGCAAAGGCCCTAATCTCGTTCCTCAAGACGGCCCATGTGCCACATGAAACCTCTACAGTCCAGTTCACTGATTGCGTGGCAAGTCTAACGGCAGATAATGGCTTGGGTTTCTCAGACGCTGACTTGACCGCAAAGGGGAGAGATCATAATGATGCTCTGCATGTCTCAATTGAATGCAGGGGCACCACCCTAGCACATGTGTTGGTTGATACTGGGTCATCTTTGAATGTGCTACCCAAGAAGGCTCTGGATCGTCTAGATTGTGAAGGCCTGGAATTGAAACCCAGCAATATCATCGTCAGGGCCTTTGATGGTTCAAAGAGGATGGTCCATGGAGAGGTTGACATTCCGATTCGTGTGGGCTCTTAGGTGTTCGACTCCACTTTTTATGTGATGGATATCCGTCCATCTTATTCTTGTCTATTGGGTCGACCCTGGATACATAAGGCTGGGGCAGTGACCTCTACCTTGCATCAGAAGCTGAAGTACCCCGTCAGAGGGAAGATTGTCACCGTGCAAGGAGAGGAAGAATATATGGTGAGCCACCTGAATTCCTTCAGGTACATTGAGATGGATGGGGAGTTTATTGAAACCCCGTTTCAGCATTTCGAGGAGGTGTTTCCAATTGCAGCAGAAACAACAGAAGCAAGTGGTCCTTTGAAGATGGCTTCCCTGAAGGATGCCCGGGCTGTGGTTCAGAAGGGTGAATGTGCCGACTGGGGCAGACTTCCAGACTTTACTCAGAAGACTGATAAACTTGGGCTGGATTTTACCACAGAAGGTCAGAGAGCTATGAGGAAAGAGAAGATCGGAAGGCCTCCGGTATTTATTAAAAGTTCAGGAGTGAACGTTGTTGGGGAAGACCATGAAGTGGACGAAGCTGAATTCAACAGCTGGATCTATCCGACGGCCGAAGACGGATTGAACAATTGGAGTGCAAAGGACCATACCCCTGTTACCTTTGTGACGCAGTAATAAATTTCTTTGTTTCGTTATTTTGTAATAAACAATGATAAACTCTATGGCCCGGTGTCTTACCCGAGGCACCGTGGTTCTATTTGTGAGGGCATACAAACTGTCATTTTATACATCATGAATGAAAATCTTGGACGTATTTTTCGCATTGCAAATATTGTGTTCCTTTTCTGTCTTTCTTTTCCTTTACATAATTTTCAAAACAGCTGTATTTACACACACACTCACTCATACAGGTTTCAATCCACTCTGGATCTCACTGATAACAACTCTGCTACTGCCAATTATGACTTCGAAAATCCGATCAACTTAGCCGAAGACGAAGGTGAAGATGATTGCGAAGTGCCTGGCGAGCTTGCAAGACTGTTGCTTCAGGAAGAGAGGGCAATTCAACCCCATGAAGAGCCAGTGGAAATCATAAACCTGGGTACTGAGGCAGACAGGAAAGAGGTAAAGATTGGTGCCAACCTAGAGCTCAGCGTGAAGCAACGGTTAACCAAGATGTTACATGACTATATGGAGATCTTTGCCTGGTCCTACGAAGACATGCCAGGGTTGGATACCGATATTGTGGTCCATCACTTGCCAACTAAGGAAGACTGCCCTCCAGTTAAGCAAAAGGTCCGTCGGATGCGTCCAGAGATGTCCGAGAAGATTAAAGCCGAGGTCATGAAACAGTTTGATGTCGGGTTCCTTGCAGTGACTTCTTACCCTCAGTGGGTTGCTAATGTGGTGCCGGTACCTAAGAAGGACGGTAAAGTCAGAATGTGTGTCGATTACAGGGATCTGAACAGGGCCAGCCCCAAGGATGACTTCCCCTTACCTCACATTGATGTCCTTGTTGATAATACAGCTCAGCATAAAGTATTCTCTTTCATGGATGGCTTTTCAGGTTACAATCAGATCAAAATGGCACCTGAAGACATGGAAAAGACTACATTTGTTACTCAGTGGGGCACCTTCTGTTACAAGGTCATGCCATTTGGATTGAAGAACGCTGGGGCAACCTACCAACGTGCCATGGTTGCCTTATTTCATGACATGATCCATCATGAGATAGAAGTGTATGTGGACGACATGATCGCAAGGTCCCAGACTGAGGAAGAGCACCTAGATCATCTGCAGAAGTTGTTTGACCGGTTGAAACTATACAAACTGAGATTGAACCCAAACAAGTGCACCTTTGGGGTAAGATCTGGGAAGTTGCTAGGCTTCGTGGTCAGTGATAAAGGTATTCAAGTGGACCCTGCTAAGGTCAAAGCTATTCAAGAGATGCCAGTTCCTAAGACAGAAAAGGAAGTCAGAGGCTTTTTAGGACGCCTGAATTACATTGCTCGATTCATCTCACATCTGACTGCTACCTGTGAGCCAATCTTCAAGCTGCTGAAGAAAGATCAGGTAGTACGTTGGAACGATGAATGTCAGGCTGCTTTTGACAGAATCAAAGAGTATCTCCAAGAACCACCCATCCTTATGCCACCGGTTGAAGGGAGACCTCTGATACTATACCTGACAGTGCTTGACAATTCAATGGGGTGTGTGCTGGGGCAGCATGACGAGTCTGGCCGAAAAGAACATGCCATTTATTACCTTAGCAAAAAGTTTACCGACTGTGAGACCCGATACTCACTGCTTGAGAAAACTTGCTGCGCTTTGGTATGGGCTGCTCGCCGGCTGAGGCAGTACATGCTGACTCACACTACCTTGTTGATCTCAAAAATGGATCCTATAAAGTACATATTCGAAAAGCCTGCTCTGTCTGGGAGAATTGAAAGATGGCAAATGATCTTGACGGAATACGACATTCAGTACACAACCCAGAAAGCCATCAAGGGGAGTGTATTGGCAGACCACTTAGCTCATCAAGCTGTAGATGACTATCAATCAATGAACTTCGAGTTTCCGGATGAAAGCATCATGATAGTAACAGACTGTGAAGTACCTGGACCGGATGAAGGACCTGAACCAGGATCCCGATGGTCTATGCACTTTGACGGAGCCTCCAATGCTTTGGGAAACGGTATCGGCGCCATAATCATATCCCCTCAAGGTACTCATACTCCACTCACTGCCCGGCTATGTTTCAACTGTACCAACAACATGGCGGAGTATGAGGCGTGCATCATGGGTCTTCAAGCTGCGATCGACTTAAGGATCAAATTTCTGAGTGTCTTCGGAGATTCCGCTCTTGTGATCAATCAGATCAAAGGAGAGTGGGATACGAAACATCCAAACTTGATTCCTTACAGAGAATGTGTGTTGACCCTGATCCCCCACTTCACGGAGATAACCTTTGAACACTTTCCAAGAGAAGAGAATCAGTTTGCGGACGCGTTAGCTACATTGTCTTCAATGTTCAAAGTCAAATGGGATAATGAGGCTCCCCGGATCATCATCTGGAAACTGGACGAACCGGCATACTGTTGTGATCTCGAAACTGAATTGGTGACTGAGAAGCCTTGGTACCACGAAGTGAAGAGATATCTGGAAGCTCAGGAATACCCTGAAGGTGCATCTATCAATGATAAGAAATTCCTGAGGAGGTTCGCAGCCAAGTTCTTCCTTAGCAACGGCATCTTGTACAAGCGAAACCATGATTCAACCTTACTGCGTTGTGTGGATAAGACGGAAGCAGAAAGGATCATGGAAGAGCTACATGAAGGGACCTTTGGTACACATTCCAGTGGACATTCAATGGCAAAGAAGATCCTACGGGCAGGATATTACTGGTCCACCATGGAAGCTGACTGTTACCAACATTCCAGGACATGCCACAAGTGCCAGATTTATGCAGAGAAGGTGCATGTTCCTCCGGTTCCCCTGAATGTTCTGACTGCGCCTTGGCCGTTTGCAATGTGGGGCATAGACATGATCGGCGAGATCAAACCTACGGCATCCAATGGACATCGCTTCATCCTAGTGGCGATTTATTATTTCACAAAGTGGGTTGAGGCAGCATCCTATGCTACGGTAACCAAGACTGTTGTGGCACGGTTTATTCGACACAACCTGATCTGTCGGTACGGCGTCCCTGAGCGGATTATTACAGACAACGGTACCAATCTGAATAACAAGATGATCGCTGAGCTCTGCGAACAGTTCAAGATACAGCACCACAATTCTTCTCCTTACAGACCGAAGATGAATGGGGCTGTAGAAGCAGCTAATAAAAACATCAAGAAGATCGTGCAGAAAATGACAGTGACTTATAAAGATTGGCACGAGATGTTACCGTTCGCTCTACATGGGTACCGTACCTCAGCTAGGACGTCAACCGGGGCAACTCCTTTCTCTCTGGTTTATGGCATGGAGGCAGTCTTGCCGATCGAAGTGCAAATTCCCTCTCTCCGGATAATGAAGGATGCAAATCTGAACGAAGAGGATTGGATCCAGACACGACTTGATCAGCTCAACCTCATTGACGAAAAGAGACTTGCTGCTATCTGTCATGGTCAGACGTATCAGAAACGGATGATCAGGGCATTTAACAAAAAGGTCAGACCACAAGAATATCAAGTCGGGGATCTGGTAATCAAGAGAATCATCCTTCCTCAGAGTGATCCAAGGGGCAAATGGACCCCTACGTATGAAGGGCCATTTGTGGTTAAGCATGTGTTCTCGGGAGGAGCAATGATATTGACCAACATGGATGGTGACGACCTTCCTCACCCCGCCAATGCAGACATAGTTAAAAAATACTACGCATGAAAAAAGACCCGCTAGGCTGACATGCCTAGGCAAAAATTAGGGCTTCCCGTCGAACCAAAAGGGTTCGGGCAAAATGAAGGGATGAAAATAAAAATCTGTACACCCGGCAAGTCGAAAACCTGAAAAGGCGGCTTGGGCAAAAATGGGTATCCCGGTGGACTGAAAACCCGAAAGGGCGGTCCAGGCAAAAATTAGGGATAAAAGCGTAATACTATGTCTCATTGATCACTTTGCATCCAGAATCCGGTATCTACATCAAGTTCAGACGGCATCGATCAGTCAGCTTCATCTTCAACCAAGGTCATCAAGTGATGAGACGCTCAGAGTTATAAAGGCAATAGCAGAGTTGAAACCCAGTGGGATCATTCATTTCACACAGCTGTTTTCTTTTCTTTTGTACAAAATTTGTATAAACTCTTTTGTTCGGCGGCGTTCCTCTTACTAGGACGTCAGCCTCTTGTATACAAACGCCTATTCACAGGCTATTCAAAAATCAATACAAATATATTTTCAGTTAAAACGTGCCAAGTGTTTTCCTTTTTCTGTTTTGTTTTGCGAAGAACGTCCAAGGTTCAATTTGTGATATATGCATTGACAATAATGTGCTAACTCATAAATATTTGCATACGAAACAAAGGAATTAATTGCAGGTGACACTAGAAACAGGGGCAATAAAAGAGTTGTCTAAAAAATCCAATTGCTCTATCCTCCAAGGTACCAAGGTAGGTTCAGCTAGAGAACATGACCAGTATACCTGAATTCCCCAGAGAGTAAGCAGTCAGTGCACTCTTCTCCAAGCAAAATTATCAAGTCCCAAGGAAATTGAGTATCCTCCCGTAGATCTCAATACTTCCCCAGCAGCACATATTCTTAACAAGCATCCCCGGCAGTCTTGGTCTAAAGATTGTTCCCCGGCGGTATACAAACATTCAAAGGGATCACTTTCCCCAGCATATCAAAACTTCCCCAGGAAAGATGGAGTCCATATCCCCAAGCAGTAAGCTTATCCCCAGTAGATTCTGGAAGCTTACCCCCTCGCAGAACACGAACGCGTCGCCCGGCTTTATTCAAAGAGTTATTTCCTCAATAGGATATAACTGGGTTATCCTCAGCCAAAAGCCACGGAAAGAGCGTCTTCGACAAAGTCTTCTTACCCCAGCGAAGTCTATCAACACTTCCAACAACAAGGATATCCTCGGCAAGTTATCAACAATTCAGCAAAGCATCTCTATCCCCACAGAGTATCGCTTCCCAGCATGGTCGCTAGAGTATCTTTTCTCCCCGCAGAATCTTCCATCTGCCAAGTTTATTCCGCAACGGAGTCGTCTTCTCCTACCGGTATTCTTGCAACTATCATCCCCAGCGGAAGTAAAAGCTTATTCTCCGACATCAGCCCAGGATATGACTTCCCGGCACCCGTCAAGGATTTACTTTCCTAGACGAAAGCATACATAAACATTACATACATCATTATAGCATGCATAGACGCATCATACAAATCTCATTTATGTTGAGAACATTATTGCTTGATCCATATCATGCATTGCATATGACTGACCTTTACCTTTCAGGAAAGACGCAGTTAAAATGCTCAAACATATTTCAAAGCCTTCTCTAGTCCAGCTAAATCGACTCCCAACAGATTTTTCTGATAAGGACTCAGCAGAACTTATGGTTCCCTCTCCGACGGTGTGTGAGGTGGTAAGTCCTTCTTCAAGATGTTTCCCTCTCCGACGATGAGTGTGAGGTGATAGTCTCTTATGGTCCCCTCTCCGGCAAGTGCGTGAGGTGGTAATTCCTTTTTCAGATGTTTCCCTCTCCGACGATGAGTGTGAGGTGATAGTCTCTTATGGTCCCCTCTCCGGCAAGTGCGTGAGGTGGTAATTCCTTTTTCAGATGTTTCCCTCTCCGACGATGAGTGTGAGGTGATAGTCTCTTATGGTCCCCTCTCCGGCAAGTGCGTGAGGTGGTAATTCCTTTTTCAGATGTTTCCCTCTCCGACGATGAGTGTGAGGTGATAGTCTCTTATGGTCCCCTCTCCGGCAAGTGCGTGAGGTGGTAATTCCTTTTTCAGATGTTTCCCTCTTCGACGATGAGTGTGAGGTGATAGTCTCTTATGGTTCCCTCTCCGACGATGAGTGTGAGGTGACAAATCCTTTTTCAGATGTTTCCCTCTCCGACGATGAGTGTGAGGTGATCATCCCTTTCAGATTATAATTTTCTATGGTTCTCTTCCCGACATTGCAAAGATGGTAATTCCCGCTAAGATTTTTCTCAACGAGCGTTGTTGAAGTTAAAATCACCCAAGGTTCTCTTACCATTCATGCTAAGGCAGTAACCATACCTGGTTCATTCATCATCTTTTGAAGCTCCAGACTCAGCTCCTGTAACCAGTCAGGACATATCTATGCCAAGCATCTGAAATCAGCTCCTGCAACGTGTCAGGTACTCATTTTTCTTTTACAGGTATGCAGGTTCGCGCCAAGGAATCTCCTACGCGATCAGCATCCAGATGGCATCTATAAGCCCATCACCCTATCCAGCAATCTCTAAATGGCATCTATAAGCCCATTCCCCCATCACACTGCTAACATGCGAGCGCAAATTTCTGGGCACTCTAGTGTTCAATCATCTCCTACCCTCGGATTACGAAAGGCACGCCAGCCAATCTGCATCCTCAGGTCTAAGAAGATTGAACAGGGGCAACTGTTGTACCCCAAAATTTGCCCTCCCATATTCTCCAGGAAATTGCCAAGCCAAGTCACAAAATTCCCCAAGGGTGGCACAGTGCAAAGGTCTCCTATACAGTCAAGATTAGGGTTTTGTGTTCTGATCAAGAAAGGAAGTTTTCAAAGGCCCAATCAAGTCTCATATGCCTACAAATGTGGTCAAGCATCCTCATATCAAGTTTCAAGGCATTCAGCTCAAAATTGCACAGTCAAAACCCTAAATTGCACTACAGTCAACTGTAGGGGAAAAATGGTCATTTGACAGTCAAAAGTTCAAGTTTTTGGTCAACATATCATTTTGAAGCCACAAACATCATTTGATCAATGCTTGATCATGATTCTCAAAATTTGGCTCAGAAATCACCAAGGATGCAAAAGTTACTATATTTGGACAGCTGAAAAAGTCAACTGAAATTGACCAGGGCATAACTTTCACATGGATTATCAGAAAAATTCCATCCAAAGCTCATTTTGAAGAGAAAGACATTTCCTACAACTCATATTCATACTTCAAGTCCAAGAAATGCTCACACAAAAAGTTATCAATTTCAACATTATAGGTCATTTTCAAAAGTCAACAAAAAGGGACTTTAAGTCAAAGGCCATAACTTGATATTGGTAAATCAAAATGACATGGGACCAAAGGCATTGGTTAGAGGACTCAAAGACCTTTCCATAATGTCCAAGAACATGTGAAAAGCTTAAAAATTGAGCAAGTTATGCCTTGTGGAAGTTGGGAAATTTTGGATATTTTGAAAAGTCAACAATGGTTCAAATGACTTAAATTTGCTAATGGGCCCATTTTTCTTCCAAGATTCATCATTCTAAACATGTGCACGACCATTTGGCCCAAAGGGAAGTATTTTCTCCTTTTTTATTTATTTATTTGAATTTCTATTAATATTAATTCATTTAAATCATTTTAATATATGGAAAATATTTAATTCACCTTAACCAATCTTTTTGTACACATTCTAGACTCAATATTTCGTGCATATGCCAATTAGGAAAGATTTGGTTTGAATTGATCATAATTTGCACAAAAACCATGTGAAAAAGATATGTAAAGATCTTAAGAAAATCAAATATGCAAAACAATGAATGCCTTGGATTTGTGCTAGTTTTGTTGACCTAATAGGTTCCATACAAATACTTGAATCAAAACCTAATCATAAGACACTCTAAGCTGCGCTAAAGAACACTTTGCAAACTTGAAAAATTTTCCATAAAACTCAAATCTGAAATCAGTGTTCTAGGTGGATTCAAGTCCTAATATCGATTCCAAAAGCTTCCTTGGCAATTCCTGAACGTATTCCAATCCCAAACATCCATCAACACGCCAAGAATCGGTACCTAGAACTCAAGCTGCATCAAAAAAATTGCAGAATCGTGCATCATAATTTAAGCATCTTTTGCATTTTTTATTTATGGATTCATGTTCATTATAATGTTTTGAAGCTAACCCATGTATTCAATTGCTTTTTTCTGTACCACACGCGATTTCACCATGTTAGCTTTCTAGGGTTTACAGGGGTGTAAATTTAGGGCTTCTTAAAAGAGGAAAAATTGGACATCCACAGTACCATGGTTGGACTCAGCGCATGAAGACGAAGAATATGGAACCCTCGCGCTCAATTTATGAGCGTTGAGGGGCTAATCGTTATTTTCTCAAAACACCTCTAAACCCACGTTTGCAAAACCGTTGCCTCATAGTTGTGTTTCAGGAAGAAGAAAGAGGACGACCTCGTTGTCAAGACGTGATTGGCTTATTCAAATTTTTGCGCGCAAATTCCATTCACCGTCGCTTTTGTTTTATATTATTTACTTGTTATACATATATTAAAAGCGTTCAATGGCACAGATGGCAAGCGAGTCTCTTGGCAAGGCATATGACCTGGGTCCGAACCCCAGGTCTTTCACATGTTCAATATTATTTTTCATTAACTAATCCCATGCAGCGCTTAATGTGTGGATATACCATATTCCCTCCATCATCAACGTGCCACGTCCACTTAGAGATCAATCTAAAGGCTGAAATTGAAGGGACATCCTGAACTCCAGTCAACGCGCTAGCACACAAACTGGAAAGGTCAAAAAGGGCCAAATTCGTTGGGCCAGAATTTCACAACAAAGCCTCCACTTTGGGGCCTGAACCCCCCTTGGTTTGCATTCTCCATATTTTTTATTTATTTCATTTTCAATTGTTGTTTTATTCCCTTTATTGTGTTAAATTAATTAATTATTTTTGCTAAATACAAAAAATGCCTAAAAAACAGAAAAAGAGAAAAAATGTAATAAATTATTTTATTCTAATATTTTCATAAATAAATTAATATGTAATTATTTGGTTAAAATAGGTTTTAATTCTTTTCATAATAAAAAAAATCCAAAAGAAGTAGAATTAGGTTTAGTTAATTTTTATTCTTTTTTTTTTATTTCTTTTTCACAATAATAATATTTATTTTATTTTTTATAATTAAACGTACATAAGTGAAAATTAGGGTTTAATTTAGGTTAATTTAACATTTTCATAATAATTAAAAAATAATTAGAATTAGGGTTTGACATTTTATTTTTATAATTAATTCTCTTTTTTCTATTAAATCAAAAAAACATAAAAACACCAAAAACATTTCCTTTTTTTAATTTTTAATTTCAGTTCTTCATTAACTTTAATTTTTTGCAAAAGGGTCCAACGCCCTCGTTCGTAATTTATTTAATTCGCACATTTATTTTATTTCGCTTAATTCATTATGTATCTCTCCCAAAGCGTTGTAACTTAAACTTCTCGCACTTTTATTTCTTTTGCTTTATTTACTTTTCTGTCAAATCGGGTCCGGTTTAATTTTGGCGATGTGGACCCGCGCCATTTGTAATAGCTGTAGATTTATTTTCCTCGCAACTTTTAAACTGTTAAATATGCATGCAAGAATGAATGGCCCTAATTAAAACCAAGCGTAGATCACAATGAACATGACAAGACAAATATCAATGAAAACAACACACGAATCGCACACACCACCCCTAGGGTACGCCTCACTGTTGCCTTGCCTCGAAGGGTGATCGTCGAGTAGAGGACGTCTTAGTAAGTCCTCATGATCCGGGAACCTGGCATGAGGGTAGCTTCTAAGGTGTCTTCCCATTGCTCTGGTGATCACCATGTCCCTACAAACTCGAATTGACCCGAACACCTCCAACGGTGGTGCTACCTACCTCTCAATGGTGGGATGGCATTACTTTAAAGGACATTTACACAGACGAATTCCTTAGGGTAGGTAGGTTCTCGTAGATACTTGCTCTCTTCAAAAAACAAAACAAACAAAAATCTTTTCACACCGACACTTTTCAAAAGCTTTCAAAGCAAATTTTTCAAACACTCTGACGTACGAGTCGAACTGAAATTTTTCAAAGAAACTTTTTTAAAACCCACATTGAAAAGCAAACAAACAATTTTGAAAACACATTGAGCAAGTATCTAAGAGCCCATGGATAACCATGGATAGAAAGGGTGCTAACACCTTCCCTTTCTATAACCTACCTCCTGAACCGAGAGCAATCTCTATAAGGAATTTTTCTGTGCTTTTGTCCTTTCCATTTGGAGAAAATAAAAGACGGTGGCGACTCTTGCTCACCGCGACATTTCGCGAAACCAGCGTTAAACAGTCAGTTCCAGATCCACCGATCACAATAGTATAACCTATGACACCAAAGCCTGGATATGATCAGATAACGGTATACCTAAGATTCAAGTTAAAGCCTGGACCCGACCAGATAATAGCTTATTTTCTTTAAATCACTGAATCCTAGATATGACCAGATAACAATTCAATGTCTACAATTATTGCGAAGCCTGGAACCAACCAGATAGCAGTTAATTTCATATTCCCCGATAATTCATTGTGAAGACTGGAATACGACCAGATAATAAGAAGCCTTATTATCCTCAGCAAGTTGCTGTGAAGCCTGGATCCCAACCAGATAACAAATTGCTTTCATCTCTCCAGTCAAGAGATAACTCCCCAATAGAGTAATGAACAACCGAAGCTCCTAGACTCTATTCCCCTAAAACATTCCCCAGCGGACTCCTCCTCAGATAACAGGAACAAGAATCCCCACAAAGAGACTTCTTATGAAGTCAACATCTACTTTGGATGGCATCTCAAAGCCCCATCTCTGACGACTCTCCGTCATGTTCTTTAGATGGCATATTTAAGCCCATCTCCGATGACTCTTCGTCCTAATCCTTGGATGGCATCTTTAAGCCCATCTCTGACAATATTCCATCATATTTTCCAAATGGAATCTATAAGCCCATTCCCGATATTATCCAACAACAGTATCACTTCAGACGAGTGCAAATTTCTGGGCACTCTAGTGTTCAATTATCTTCCACCTTCAAATCACGAAAGGAAGACAAGCCAACCTACATCCTCAGGTCCAAGAAGATTGAATAGGGGCCTCAAGGCATGCCCATTGAGCTCCCCAACTTGCTCAAGGATGACCAAGAATTGACCAGGCAAACTCTCCTTCTAAGGCAATGAACCCCTAACTAGGGTTTCAATTTTCATCAAGATGTGTGATCTCCAATGGTCTCAAATATTTTCCATGGTCCTAATATGTCCTTAAGGTTATCCATGCCAAATTTCATGCCTTGCACAACAAGTTTGCTCAATCAACTGCTCAAATGCCTGAAAATCAACTATATTAGGTCAAAAGTCAATTGTGGCCTATATACAGTCAAAATTTAAGATTTTCGGTAAACATCAACATCTTGAAGTGATATACATTATTTGATCAAGGGTTGATCATGATTCCTCAAGAAATACTCCTAATTCATCAAAAATCAAAAATTGCTAATTAGGGTTTCTATAGGAAAAGTGAACCAAACTTTGACCAGGCATAACTTTCTCATACTTTATCAGATATTTTTTCACCAAAGCTCATTTTGAAGAGAATCCAATTCCCTACAACTTCTCTTTATCCCTCAAGTTCAAAAAATGCACCAATTGAAAAATAGAAGCTCAGACATTATGGGTCCTTTCAAAAAGTCAACAAAAACACCTTTTGGGTCAAAGTTTAGTACATGAACATGGAAGGTTCAGTTGATATGAAACAAAAATGGTTGTTTATAGGACATCCTAAGTTCTCTAAAAAGTCCAAGAACACCCTCATAGGGTTAAAATTGAGAGAGATATGCATTGCTAAAGTTGACCAATTTTTAGAAGAATGCATGAATCAAATATTGAACTAACTTGGAATTTTTCCAAATGGGCCTATCGTTTTATGTTTGAAACTTGTTTCTAACATGGTCAAAGACCTATAAGCCCACCCATGCATTGTTATATTATTTATGCTATTTTTTTTATTCATCAAAATTCAAAATTAAATAAGTAAATAATGGAAATAATAAAAGATTGGATTGAGATCATATTTCTATTAAATATTGGGCAATATATTTTGATTATGTCAAAAAAGAAATGTGCAAGACCAGGAAAAGGAAGAAATCTTCAAAAATGGAAAGTTTGGAAATCAAATATTTCTTTCATGAAGGCATTGATATTTTTCCACATTTGTTGACCTAATGTGATTCACTATATATGCACAACAAGATGCCAAGATAAGGATACACGCAGTTGCCTCAAACAGAACCCTAAAGTTTCACAAGAGTCCGCACCTATCACTCTTGAAGCCTGTGGCATCTTAAATCAGCATATCCAAACAGTTCCAATCAAGCAAGGTTTGATAGATTTCAAACTAAAATTTATACATTGTTGAATGCTTTGACATGTGTTCATGTGTTCATATGCATCCTTAGAATAGGTATAACGCATCATGGGAAAGCTTGAACGTCCAAATAAAGATCCACCATTGTTATGTCGTGCTATTTTCTTCTCACCATATCTCGTTGTACAGGTCACGTTAGCCAAAAGGGAGGTCACCATTAAACTCACAATGGTAAATTTAGGAGGATATGCCCTTTCTTTCGCATTGACTTTTATTCTTGTGCAGGTTTTGGAGGTTAGGGTTGCTGGAGAAGGCGACCGGAGCTAGGGCTGCGGCGCTTCTCCGGTGAGTCAAGGGTTGAGGCTTGTGTTGATTGTAGGCGTGGCATTAAGGAAGCATCTCATTGGCTCATTCATAACAACAAGAGTCCACCTGGATTGGTTTTGTTTGAATAAAAAAACTAAAACTTGTTTTATTATTTAATTAATTATTTATAGTCTAAGCATTGTATGATCGGTGGGAAAGAACTGACTGTTTTTTTGGAATGTTGGTTCGCGTTTTGCGTTTGTTTTTGCAAAATGTCGCGGTAAGCAAGAGTCGCCACCGTCTTTTATTTTATCCAACAAGGAAAGGAAAAAAGCATAGAGAAATTCCTTTTTCGAGATGTTTCTCGGGTTCGTGAGGTAGATTATAGAAAGGGAAGGTGTTAGCACCCTTTCTATCTGTGGTTATCCATGGGCTCTTAGGTACTTGCTCAAAGTGTTTTCAAAATTTGTTTTTCTTTGTGTTTGTGGGTTTGCAAGAGTTTTTGTTTGAAAGGAGTGTAAGTGCGAAAAGTTTTATTTTATTTTAAAAGGAGCAAGTACTTAAGAACCATCTACCTACTCGAAAAGGGAATTAAACTGTGCTAATATCCTTTAGACAACGCTATCCCACTATTGAGGAGTAGGTAGCATCGCCGTTGGAGTTTTCGGGTCAATTCGATTAAGGGACGTGTGGTCACTAAAGCAATGTTAGGATGCCTTAGCGGTGACCCTAATGTCTTAGATCATTTCATCTGAGGCAACCGTTTCGAGGCAACTTATGATCTTTGGACAAGAGGACGACCTCTAAAACTTCCTATACTCAATGACCACGTTCTAAGGCAACCAAGTGAGGTGTACCCTAAGAGTGGCATGTGCGAGTGTATTGTTTTTCAGTTGTTTATCTTTGTACATGTCATGGTGAGCTATATTGATTTTAAGTTCATACATTGGATCTTGTCATGCATTCCCTATTATCAAACATCTAACAGTGTATAGTTGCGAAATTTAAATTGCGAAAATTAAATCTAAACTATTACAAGGCGTCGGGTATTTACATCGCCAAAAACAAACCCTTTAATTTAAATTGCGGAAAGTAAAATAAAGCGACAAATAATTAAAGTCCTAATTAAAAGCTATTACATACCGGAAGCAATTACAATATTGGAATCAAACGGATACGCGTGCGAGAAAATTAAATCGGCGTATTTTTTAGGGTTTTGACCCTTTTTGTGAAAGAAAGAGATTTTTTGTTATTTTTTGAATTAAAAGAAACTAGATCTAAATTAACAATTAAATTAATTAATTAATGAAAATATTTTTGGATTTTTGAATATTTAAAGAAATAAAATAAAAGTGATTAAAAGTTAGTAAAACCTAGTTATTCTAAATTAATTTTAATTTATTGCAAAAAATATTAATGTTAAACCTATTTAAAACTAAATCAATTAGGTTAATATTTATTTACAAAAAATAAAATAATGAAATTAATAAAAACATTTTTTGTTTTCTGATTTTTATGAAAATAATAAATTATTTGGGTGATTAAATAATAATTAAATAAAGCAAATAAATAAAAGAGAAAATATAAAGAAATAACCCATGGGGAGGGTGTCGGGCCCAATTCTGAATGTGAGAATAGCAATTCCAAGCCGATTTACTGCAAGCCTGCTTTGACCTTTTGGAATCCCACGTGCTCCTGTTGACTTGAGTGTATGGTGTACCTCCAATCTGGGCCTTTAGATTTGGCCTAGAGGCCATCTGGCATGTGGATCTTTGAGGCATATGGTGGACTACATTTTGAGCATTGCATGAGAGTACCTGAAGAAAAAGAAAACAAATGTATTGGGGGACCTGGGATTCGAACCCAGGTCCCAAGGGACTTTGTAACAGCGCGCTTGCCAACCCAACCATCATGCTTTATTGATATAACATTGGAAATCAAATAATATATATAAAAAAACAAATAAATGTCAGAATAAAAAATAAAAAGGCGCGATATTTTGAAAGAGCCAGTGAAGAAGAGACACATCTTCATCTTCTTCAACGAAACTTGGTTATTTACCTGCGGATTTTCATCCGCAGCTAAATCCCTAGGGCCATCCTAACATGAGTTATAGGCCATATAAATGCAAATGGAGAACATCACTGTGTTCGTCTCTCTTCCCTGAACACAACCATGTCCATGGTTTGTCTTGATTTTACCTGTAATCAAAACGCCTAAAAACAAAGAAACAAAACCCTAGCTTCGGGCATGGCTATACAGGATACAAGAACAAAATTAAATATTGCAGAGAGGTCTGAAATTATGCAAGGATCAAGAATATATAAATATTTTGGCAAAAAGATGAAAGAATCCAAGGTTGTGAATTCGTGCACAGGGCTATGTTCTTGAGTACTTACAGCGCGATTCAGGTGGTTTCAAAGCTTGGTTTTGATTGCAATCGCTTCAATGGACCTCAGGCAAGGAGATAGTGTTGAGTTTTTGGATTGAATCGAGCTTTGACCAAGATTTTGATCTCACACTTTTTCAAGCTTTTTTCAGTTTTGGTTTGGTCGTTTATGTCACTTTCAGGTCGTGTTCCTGATGCCTTTGGCTTGTGTGTGTATATTAGAAGCAATTAGGTTAAACTTTGGGCCTCCAGTCCTTGTGCATTGAAGATTCAAGATATGATTTGATCACCATTAACAAAGCTTCCATATTTGTCTCAAATCAAATATTTTGTACATAACATGGCATGATTCGGATTTGATTTGGTCCATGATGATACTTGAATCCTATATCAATCAAAAAGATTCTATTCCATCAATTTTTGGATTTTATTTGAATTAATATTGATTTAAAATGAATTAATTCAATAAAAATCAAATAAAATAGAAAAATTAATGAATAGACATGAAATTGAAGATAGGACACGTGTGTGGTGTGACAAGATCAAATCAAGTGGGAAAAAATGGGCCCTTTTGTCAAAAATTGGAGTTTTGGGGATAGTTGACTTTTGGTAATTTTGGAAACATGCCCAACTTCAACAATACATAACTTCTTCAATTTAGAACTTTTAGAGGTGTTCTTGGACTTTTTAGAAACCTTGAGATGTCCTATAACCAACCCTTTTGGTCTCATCTCATTTTTATATTCCATTCTCAAGTTATAAGCTTTGGAAAAAAAGGTGTTTTTGTTGACTTTCAAAAATGACCTATAATGTCCAAATTCAGAACTTCTTGTGAGTGCACTTCTTGATCTTGGGGTGTGAAGATGGATTTTAGGAAATTTCATCCTCTTCAAAATGAGATTTGGATGGGTCATTTCTCATAAAGTATGAGAAAGTTATGTTTGGTCAAAGTTGAGTTGACTTCTCTTGCAAAACCCTAATTTAGCAACTTTTGAATCTTGATGAATCTTTAGCAATCCTTGATGAATCATGATCAACCCTTGATAAAATGATGAATTATCCTTCAAAATGAGAATGTTGACAAAAAATCTTGAGGTTTGACTATTTGTAGGCCACAATTGACTTTTGCCCTAGCATAGTCGACTTTTGGACCTTTTGAGCAATTGGCTGACCAAACTTCCTCTGCAAGGCTTGAAATTTGACATGTATGATCTTGAGAACATATTAGGACATTGGGGAGAACTTGAGGCCATTTGGATGCAAGGACCTTGATGCAACACAAAACCCTAATTTTGAATTGACTGCCTTAGGAGGTGATTTGACTGTCCAACTCTTGAGCTATTTTGAGCAACTTGGGAGTTTATTCTTGAAATGTCTTGAGAAATATGGGAGGGCAAATTTTGGGGTACAACTGTTGCCCCTGTTCAATTTTCTTAAACCTGAGGATATAGATTGGCTTTCGAGCCTTTCGTGATCCGAAGGTGGAAGATAATTGAACACTAGAGTGCCCAGAAATTTGCACTCGCATGGTGTAGTATCAGCATTGTGATGTCGGGAATGGGCTTACAGATGCCATTTGGAGATTGTTGGTAGGAGTATGGGCTTACAGATGCCATCTGCAGGAGTTTCGATCGCATAAGAGATTCCTTAGCGAGAACTTGCATACCTGTTGTTGTAGAAGATTCCGCTGGGGAAGCCTAACTTTTGTTGAGATTTAGGAACCTGCCTGTACTTCAACTGAGAGAACGCCTCGGCTGAGTCTTAAGAACCTGTCCATAATTCAATTGGGGGGGAAACATCTTCATCAAGATCGAGGAACTGTCTGGTCTTCAACGTAGTATACCGTTGAAATTAGAGAACTCGTCCACACTATGACGGAGGAAAACATCAAGATCTAGGAACTGACTAGTGCTAAACTTAGTATACTGTTGAGGTTATAGCACTCATCCATACTATGACGTAGGGAAACATCTTCATCAAGATCTAGGAACTGTCTGGTCTTCAACGTAGTATACCGTTGAAATTAGAGAACTCGTCCACACTATGACGGAGAAAAACATCAAGATCTAGGAACTGACTAGTGCTCAACGTAGTATACCGTTGAGGTTATAGCACTCGTCCACACTATGACGTAGGGAAACATCTTCATCAAGATCTAGGAACTGTCTGGTCTTCAACGTAGTATACCGTTGAAATTAGACAACTCGTCCACACTATGACGGAGGAAAACATCAAGATTTAGGAACTGACTAGTGCTCAACATAGTATACCATTGAGGTTATAGCACTCGTCCACACTATGACATAGGGAAACATCTTCATCAAGATCTAAGAACTGTCTGGTCTTCAACGTAGTATACCGTTGAAATTAGAGAACTCGTCCACACTATGACGGAGGAAAACATCAAGATCTAGGAACTGACTAGTGCTCAACGTAGTATACCGTTGAGGTTATAGCACTCGTCCACACTATGACGTAGGGAAATGTGATCGGTGGAAATAGAACTGACTGTTTTGAAATGCTGGTTTCGCGAAATGTCACGGTAAGCAAGAGTCGCCACCGTCTTTTATTTTATCCAACATGGAAAGGATAAAAGCACAGCAAAATTCCTTTTCGAAATGTTTCTCGGTTCGGGAGGTAGATTATAGAAAGGGAAGGTGTTAGCACCCTTTCTATCCGTGGTTATCCACGGGCTCTTAGGTACTTGCTCACTATGTTCTCAAAAATGTTTGCTTTTCAAGTGTTTGTGGGTTTTGAAAAATTTTAGTTTGAAAACTTCTAGGTAACTCTTGTATCAGTCCTCAAGAGTTTATGAAGTATTTGTTTGAAAACTTTTTGAAAGTGTAGGTGCGAAAAGATGTTTTTGTTTTTGAAAGAGCAAGTACCCAGGAGAAATCTACCTACTCTAAGGAATTAAGCTGTGTAAGAGTCCTTTAGACAGTACTATCCCACTATTGAGAAGTAGGTAGCACCGTCGTTGGAGTTATTCGGGTCAATTCGATTATAGGGATAATGTGGTCACCGAAGCAATAGTAGGACGCCTTAGCGGTAACCCTAATGTCCTGGATCCTTTTTTATCCGAGGCAACCGTTTCGAGGCAACTGGATCTTTAGACAGGAGGGTGACCTCTAAAACACCCTATACTTAATGACCACCTCGAGGCAACCAAGTGAGGCGTACCCTAGGAGTGGCATGTGCATGTGTGTCCAGTTTCATGTTAAATTATCTTTGAACATGCATCATTGTGAGCTACGGGTTGATTTTATTTTCATACAAGTCTTGTCATGCATAATTAACAGTTAATAATTTGCGGAAAATAAATTACGGGAAGTGAATCTACGCTATTACAAGGCGTCGGGTATTTACATCGCCAAAAACATAACCCTTGACAATAAATGCGAGAAAAATAAAGAAAGCGATAAAAGCCTAATTAACTATTACATTCTCGGAGCAGATACATAAATATAATGAATTAAAATAAATATGCGCGCGAAAGATTGAATCGGGACGTCCTTAGGGTTTTGACCCTTTTTGAGAAAAGAAAGAAATTTGGTCCGTTTTGCAATTAAATTAAATATTAAACCTAATTTACTAATTAATTAATTAATTAAAAGAAAAAGTATTTTTTATGTTTTTTATGTTTTTTAGTGAAAATAAAATAAATTAAAAGTCAAGTAAACCCTAATTCTATGCTAATTTTATTTATTGTAAAAAAGATTAAAATTAAACCTAATTTAAAACAACTAAGTTAATTAATTACATTTATTTACAAAATAATAATTAATAGTGAAATTGATAAATAATGATAATAATAATAAAATATTGTTTTATGAATTCATTATGAAAATAATTATTTGTTAGTTAAATAATAATAATAGTAATTAATAATAATTAGTAAAAGAAAATAATTAAAAAGAAAATTAAAAAGAATAATAAACCAGGGGGGTGCTGGGCCCTATAGGAGGTAAATCTGGAATTTTTGTAGCCCATTAAGCTCAAGCCCTTCTAACTTTCCTGATTGTCCAGCGCATGGTTGACCAGGGAGCATGGTGTTCATCATCCTTTGGCCTTTGGATCTGTCTTTAGAGACACTTGGCGTTTGGATGAGTGGGGATACATGGTGGACATCATTGGGAATCCTGCATGCAATCACGTTAAACAAAATATGAAACAATTATTTGGGGGACCTGGGAATCGAACCCAGGTCCCAATAGTTACCAGACAACTCATCTTCCACTACGCCATTACGTTGCATCTGTTAATATAATGACCATTAATTATAATATAACAAAATTAATTCATATGTTATCAAAATAAAAAAATGCGCGTCTCATTCAAACCAGCCAATCACGTGTAAACACGCAGTCGTCTTCTTCATTAAACCTGCAAAAAGATAAAGAGATAGCGGGGGTTTTTAACCCCCACAATATGGAATGACAAATAATAGCGATTAGGCGTAGAGGCTATATAAATTGTTCGCGAGGGTTGCATTCAATTCGTCTGGTTGCAACGATTACAACCATATGCATGAGAAGGTCCAATTTTTCTTGTATGGGAAAGCCCCAAAATCAAAGCTTCGGAACCCTAATATTTGTCAATGGTGATTTGTGATTCAGGGCGTTTCAGTCCAATTAACCTATGCCAAAAGCTTTGTATGATTGCTAGCAACACAAAACACACAGAAAATCATGTTAATGATGCATAAATTTAGAGTTACGATTCTGAAAAAGATTGAGAAACCGTGGGACTGTTCTTGGTGGTTTTGATAGCTTTAAGGCTTAGTTTTGATTGCAATATGTTCCTTACACCTCCAGCAATGTATTGGAAACGCTATAATGCTTTGAATTGGCTTGGAATGTGGAATACTGTTTTCAAATTTTCTTGAGTTTTTTGGAATTGGTTATGGCTTTTTGCAGCAGCTTTTCACGTGTCAGGCATTAGGGTTGAGCTTGTGCATATATAGTAGAATGGATTTAGGTTAAATCTTTGACCAAAGATCCATGGAATTATGGTTTGCATATTTGATTTTCAATCATATCTTTTTGCATCTTTTTGATTGAAAAATCTTGCCAAATTGAGAGATCCTTGTCCCCTTGATGTGTACACGAAATCTCCAGCACATGTAGGTCATATTTGCTTCATGAAAAGATTGCAAAACCATATCTTGATATTTTCCTACAATTAAATGAATTAAATGAATTAATATTGATTAAAAATTCAACTAATTAATAAAAAATAAGAAAATAATTCAATTTAATCTCAATGGGTCGTGCATAAGCCTTGGATAAATTTTCAAGAAGGAATTTAAGGCCCATTAGCAAAAATGATGTGTTTTGAGCAAAGTTGACTTTTGCAAATTCACAAAAATTTCCCAACTTCTCCAATGCATATCTTGCTCAATTTTGATCATATGAACATGTTCTTGGACATTTTGGAAAGGTATTGAAGTCCTCTAACCAATGCCTTTGGTCCCATGTCATTTGGATTTACCAATCTCAAGTTATGGTCTTTGACTTAAAGTGCATTTTTGTTGACTTTTGAATTTGACCTATAATGTAGAAATTGATAACTTTTTGTGAGAGCATTTCTTGGACTTGGAATGTGAAGATGAGTTGTAGGAAATGTCATCCCCTTCAAAATGAGCATTGGATGGGATTTTTCTGATGAACCATGAAAAAGTTATGCCCTGGTCAAGTTACAGTTGACTTTTCTACTGTCCAAAAATAGTAACTTTTGCATCTTTGATGATCTTTGAGCCATTCTTGTGGAATCATGATCAAGACTTGATCAAATGATGATTGTGGACTCAAAATAAGATGTTGACCAAAAATTATGACTTTTGACTGTAAAATGACCATTTTGCCCCTGCAGTTGATTGTGAAGCAAATGGGACTTCTGACTGTGGAATTTGGCACTGTGAGCCTTGAGACTTGACATGTAGATGCTTGACAATGTACATAGGCCTATGGGACTTGATTGGACCATTGAAAACCTCAAATTCCCTGAAAGAAACCAAACCCTAATTTTGACTGGCTTAGGAGGCATTTGAACTGTGCAATCCTTGAGTGATCTTGAGCCACTTGGAGATGATTCTTGATAAATCTTGGAGAATATGGGAGGGAAAATTTTGGGGTACAACAGTTGCCCCTGTTCAATCTTCTTAGACCTGAGGATGTAGATTGGCTTGCGTGCCTTTCGTGATCCGAAGGTGGAAGATGATTGAACACTAAAGTGCCCAGAAATTTGCACTCGCATAGTGGAGTATCAGCAATGTGATGTCGGGAATGGGCTTACAGATGCCATTTGGAGAGATGGTGGATAGGAGGATGGGCTTATAGACGCCATCTGGAGACGTGACAAAATCTTGTCGGGAATGGGCTTATAGATGCCATTTGGAAGTGTAATGGATAGTTGTGGAGATGGGCTTAAAGATGCCATCTAGAAGTGTCGATCGCGTAAGAGATTCCTTAGCGAGAACTTGCGTACCTGAGAAAGAAAGATAATTTCCTGGCCTGTTACAGGGGTTGATCTTCAAACTCTTCATGCAGATATGCCCTGGCTAGATACAGGTATCGAATCTACAATCAATTACTCACAGATATGCCTTGGCTAGATACAGGTATCGAATCTGGAATTAGTCGCCCACAGATATGCCCTGGATAGATACAGGTATCGAATCTCTAAACTCTTCATGCAAATATGCCCTGTATAGATACAGTTATCAAATCTACAATCAATTACTCACAGATATGCCCTGGCTAGATACAGGTATCGAATCTGGAATTAGTCGTCCACAGATATGCCCTGGCTGGATACAGGTGTCGAATCTGGAACTGGTCGTCTACAGATATGCCCTGGCTAGATACAGGTATTGAATCTGGAACTTCAAAAGTTGATGGGTTGGCTCTACTGACAGATTATCTCAGAAAAATCTGTAGGAATCGATTCAACTGAACCAGGGGAGATTTTGTCTTTGTTGACGAGTTGTTTCTTTTAACGGGTTGTCTTCAATGACGGGTTGTCTTCAACGACGGGTTGTCTTCAATGACGGGTTGTCTTTAATGACGGGTTGTCTTCAACAACGGGTTGTCTTCAATGACGGATGGTCTTCAATGACGGGTTGTCTATAATGACAGGCTGTCTTCAACGACGGGTTGTCTTCAATGACAGGTTGTCTTTAATGACGGATTGTCTTCAATGACAGGTTGTCTTTAATGACAGGATGTCTTCAATGACGGATTGTCTTTATTGACGGGATTTGTCTTTTTTGACCGGCTTTGTCTTCTTTGACCGGATTTAGAGTTTAACCGCATCTTTCCTGAAAGGTAAAGGTCAGTCGTATGCAATGCATGATATGGATCAAGCAATGATGTTCTCAACATAAATGAGATTGTATGATATGATGCATATATGCATGTATTATGATGTATGACAATGTGATGTTTATGAATGTATTTTCATCTGGGAAAATGAATCCTTGACGAATGTCAAGAAGTTTGTTGAATCCTGGGCTGATGTTGAAGAGTAGAGTTCTTCATTTCCACTGGGGATGATGATTGCAAGAATAAACCGGTAGGAGAAGATGACTCCGTTGGGGAATAAACTTGATGGAGAGATTACTCTGTGGGGAATTACTCTGTGGGGAGGGATACTTCGCTGAGATTTTAACGATAACTCCGTTGGGGATACTGTTGATAAGCTCTGTTGAGGGAATTTGATGAACTCCGCTGGGGGATAGGAAGAACTTCGCCGAGGACGGTCTTTCCGTTATAATTGGCGGAGGATAACCCAGTTAGACTCTGGTGAGGAATAACCTTGGAACATGGTCGGGGAGATGCTTCTGCACTCTGCGGGGGATAAGCTTCCAGAATCTACTGGGGAGATGGTTCAACTCTCCTGGGGAAACTTTTGAACTGTACTGGGGAAATGACTCCACTGGGATGTCTGTATTCCATCGAGGAACAATCTTATATTTCTGTCGAGGAATATTAAGACTGCCGGGGATGCTGGCTGAGGAATATCTGCATACTCTGCTGGAGAATATTGAGATCTTCTGGGGATATCCAACTTCCTTAGGGATGACAGTAGCCTAACTCTGCTTGAGGATAGTGTAGCTGACTTGCTGGAGATACCGTGCCCTTTTGGGGCTGGTGGAAGCCAACTCTGCTTGGGGAGAGTATTGTTGATTTGTCTTACTCTGCAGAGAGTGAAAGTATCCTGGTCATATTCTTCAGCTGAACATACCTTGGTACCTGGATGGACAAAGCAACTAGTACCATTCAGACAATTCTTATTGCCCTAGTTTCTGTGGGAGAAAGTGCCTGTGAAGGTGCTTGATAACTGCCAATTGACAAATCTTCTTCTGGTAGGCAAGTGACAAGATGACGGGACATAGTCGTACACTTTTGATCCCTAACTTTTGCCTGGACCGCCCTTTCGGGTTTTCGGTCCACCGGGATACCCTTTTTTGCCCAAGCCGCCCTTTCAGGTTTTCGACTTGCCGGGTGTACAGATTTTTCATTTTCATCCCTTATTTTTGCCCGAACCCTTTTGGTTCGCCAGGAAGCCCTTATTTTTGCCTAGGTGTGTCAACCTAGCGGGTCTTTGATTGTGCGTAGTATTTTTTCGACTATGTCCACGCTCTCAGAATGTAGGGAGTTGTCACTGTCAGTAGTGTTGTGTTGTCATATTGCCAGAAGATGTTTGATTATGCAAGATTCGTAGCTGGAATTTATGACCAATGCCCTAAGTGACTCAGGCAGAGATTTGCCCCTTGCTATTTGTCATCTTGAGAGATTCCTTGAATCTTGACTGGACTGCCCCAGATAACAGCCCATTATCATGCCGTGCCCCTTGATTGGAAGTGCTTTTGTTCACTAGATATTATTCGTGCGAACTTCTATGCTTTTCAAACAAATAGTCATATGCAAACAATGTTATATTAAAAATGCAAAGCTTATGTCTGTCTTGAAGTTTTTGAAAATGCAGTTTCAATAAAACATGCAAATTTTGTAAAATGTGATGTCAACTCAAGATTTTTACAGCGAGCCCTAAGGAGTCAGGATACCTTTGTAACAGTATGCTTTCGAACTAACCCATGCTTCAGCTAGGACTTTTAAGGGTTATAACGTGGCCTGGTTCACGGTTTAAGAAACAAAGGATAAAGGCTCAAATTTTATTTGTACCCACCCGCTCTTCATGATGTTCTTCAAACCTAAACTCAGTTAATCGTGCGTTAGACCTTGTTTGAGTCTTTGCTCTGATATTCCAGTGATGGTTCGGATACTGATAGTTTATTTTGAATAGGCAGTCATTTCCCTTTTTTTTTGAGGGTTTGTAGGACCTCTTTCTTTTTGATTGTGTTATCCCTGTTTTTTGCCTGAACTGTTTCTTTTGTGATTACAGTCAGCGGGATGCCCCAGTTTTGTAAGTCTCCTTCATAGGTTTTGACTTATTGGGCTTTTATTTTTTTTTTGAAAGATAATGACTGCATGTCCTTGCGATTATACAGAACCATCACCGTCTTTTGTTTTGGGAGGACTTCTTTGATGCCATTTATTGTGCACCTGGATTAACTGAGAGAACTACCCTGCCCCAGGTTATGATTAAGGGTTTTAATTTTTTTTTTGTGAAAAGAAAAACTCCAACTTCTTTGGCTCAAAGGGGTTGACTAGGGATTATCTTCCTTATAACTCCACTATTTAGGATTTGAAACAATGCATGTACCTCATCAGCGGGGTCTGTTCAAAAGCATACTGTAAAGATCGTGGTATCGTTTTCGTCATCCTCCTTCAAAAGGCTTAGAATTTTCAATCGATATTTGAACATCAAAAAATAAAGGCAATTTTGAATATAGTAAACACAATTACTTCAAAACAGACACGTGTAATGCATTAATGAAATAGGAGAATTTGACATGATAATTGTTTGAACAATCAAAGAAAAATACAACTTGAACATTCGAATGAACAAAAGTTTTTTTTTCAATCCTAGCCATGTTTTGGAAAGGGAGCAGTGATCACATTGGGAGTCTCAGAAGGCTCGAATTCGATCTCCTTAGCATCAATCAGGTCTTGAACCTTGTTCCTCAAAGTCCAACAATCATCTGTAGCATGCCCCGGGCTGTCAGAATGATAAGCGCATCGGACGTTGGGGTTATACCTTGAAGGTGTCTTGTTGGGATTCTTAGGAGGGTCCCTTAGAGTTACCAGATTGGTCTCCAGCAACTGTGGCAATATCTGGGACAAGGTCATGCTGAGGGGAGTGAACTGCCTTCTAGGTCTCTCTTCCCTTTGTTGGTTGTGATGTTGAGGAGCACTGGCCGGTTTTGAAATAACTACCGCGTTGACAGCTTGGCAGTGTTCGGACCTATTCTGCCCTCTTGAACCATAGACAGCACTAGATTCTTTCTTGAACGGTTTCTTCTCAGTGTTCGAGGAGTCACCTTTCTGTATCTTCCCAGACTTGATACCAGCTTCTATCCTCTCACCAGTCAAGATCAGATCTGTAAACCCAGCAGAAGAATTCCCAATCAGATGGTTGAAGAACGGACCAGACAGGGTCCCCAGGAACATGTCGACAAGTTCACGGTCAGTTAAAGGTGGCTGCACCCTTCCAGCCAGGTCTCTCCACTTTTGCGCATACTCCTTAAATCCTTCACCCGTCCCTAGTGACATACCCTGGAGTTGGGTACGCGTAGGAGCGAGGTCGGAATTATATTGATACTGCTTGTAAAAGGCAGCAGCAAGGTCCTCCCAGTTGCGGATGTTGGCTCCTTCCAACTGATAGAACCATTCGAGTTGAGTCCCTGAGAGACTATCCTGGAAGAAATGGATCCACAAATTCTTGTCAGTTGTATACGGTTGGATCTTCCTTACATACGATCGGAGGTGCAGCTTAGGACAGGAAGCTCCATCGTACTTTGCAAAAGCAGGTGCCTTGAACTTATGTGGGATCACCACCCCAGAGGATAGACCTAGATCTTCGAAGTCCAGGCCGGGCACTTTTTGTATCTCCATAGCACTTAACCGGTCTTCGAGCTGTTTGTACCTATCCTCAGCAGGAGGGTACTGTTCATCATTATAATCCGTCTCGTTTTCGGAGACCACGGGACTAGGAACCCTTCTCTCTTGGGGACTGTCCTTGCCTACAGATGAGGTAGTCAGCTCAGCCTCATTCTGTAATCCATTCCCATATCTGCATCTAGTGTTGAACAAAACAATCCTCTTCTTCTTCTTCTTCTTCCTCTCTTTCAGAATCAGAGTTTTCAAGTCCTATTGACCCTGGGCTAGGTTCATAACCAACTCCTGGAACTGGGCATTCTGGGCCTGGAGGGCCTTGATAGCTTGTTCAGCGGAAGGTTCAGAAGACATGATGATTGCTGAAATAAACAACGAAGAAGATAAGTGACCTGTAAAAGGGTACCTGTAATGCAATGATATGTATGATATGCATGCAATGTTTTCAAGGATCTCGCGGGGTAAACAGAGAAATTTGTTAGAATCTGGTAGCTTGATTGAAGAAACTTCATGTTGTTGAGAGTCCTTCTTCAAGAGTCAAGGCTCACCATATCGAGTGGGTCATAGCCCTTGACTCAAGTTATCAACCTTGGCTAGAGGAAAATAAATCCCCTTTGCCCCTTGCTAGACAGTTGGTTTATCATGACCTGTATCACAGACCCTTGAGATCCTTGAAATGGGTTAGTCCTTATGCAAGATGTATGTAGGTTAGTCCTTATGCAGGATGCATGCAATGTTATGATGGTATGATGTTATGGTAAAGCACACCACAAGTATTCACAAAAGGCAAACATGATAAGGCACACAAGTCACACAAGACAACCCTTAGATTTTAGGCCAGCATGAAGTTTGGGTACTACCCTCTTTCAGTTTTCAGTTGGTTAAGACCTGTCCTAGAAAATAGTAACCGGGTTCTAGAGGATCTCAATATAACTGACTACCCTCAATCGGTCATAACTCCAGCGTCGCAATCTTTTCTTGCGGCCAGAACCATCGCGAGAGTTTAGCCTCAATGAGCGTAGCATACTGCTACTGTTCTATGGCCAAGTTGGGTCAATTTAGGGTTCTAAGGTCGGTTGGTGCTTAATGACTCCTCAGAAGACCCATATTCTCCTTGTTCCAACACAAGGGATATCGGTACAGACCAAGGTGTCACACCAACGTAGCTACTGCTTCTCCCGTGTCGGTCTACGTCGGACAGGTCCCTCACAGCTTATGCTACCTAAAGGGTATTCCCCAGAACCGGGTTAGGATCTATGAAACTCCGATGCAAGCCCACAAATATAAAAGCAATCAAGACATACAATTGAAAACATAAGAGTGGTCTAATCCTAAGGTACACCTCACTTATTAATTCCCCAGCAGAGTCGCCAGTTCTATGATCGGTGGAAATAGAACTGACTGTTTTGAAATGCTGGTTTCGCGAAATGTCGTGGTAAGCAAGAGTCGCCACCGTCTTTTATTTTCTCCAACATGGAAAGGACAAAAGCACAGCAAAATTCCTTTTCGAGATGTTTCTCGGTTCGGGAGGTAGATTATAGAAAGGGAAGGTGTTAGCACCCTTTCTATCCGTGGTTATCCACGGGCTCTTAGGTACTTGCTCACTATGTTCTAAAAAATGTTTACTTTTCAAGTGTTTGTGGGTTTTGAAAAAGTTTAGTTTGAAAACTTCTAGGTAACTCTTGTATCAGTCCTCAAGAGTGTATGAAGTATTTGTTTGAAAACTTTTTGAAAGTGTAGGTGCGAAAAGATGTTTTTGTTTTTGAAAGAGCAAGTACCCAGGAGAAATCTACCTACTCTAAGGAACTAAGCTGTGTAAGAGTCCTTTAGACAGTACTATCCCACTATTGAGAAGTAGGTAGCACCGTCGTTGGAGTTATTCGGGTCAATTCGATTATAGGGACAATGTGGTCACCGAAGCAATAGTAGGACGCCTTAGCGGTAACCCTAATGTCCTGGATCCTTTTTTATCCGAGGCAACCGTTTCGAGGCAACTGGATCTTTAGACAGGAGGGCGACCTCTAAAACACCCTATACTTAATGACCACCTCGAGGCAACCAAGTGAGGCGTACCCTAGGAGTGGCATGTGCATGTGTGTCCAGTTTCATGTTAAATTATCTTTGAACATGCATCATTGTGAGCTACGGGTTGATTTTATTTTCATACAAGTCTTGTCATGCATAATTAACAGTTAATAATTTGCGGAAAATAAATTGCGGAAAGTGAATCTACGCTATTACAAGGCGTCGGGTATTTACATCACCAAAAACATAACCCTTGACAATAAATGCGAGAAAAATAAAGAAAGCGATAAAAGCCTAATTAACTATTACATTCTCGGAGCAGATACATAAATATAATGAATTAAAATAAATATGCGCGCGAAAGATTGAATCGGGACGTCCTTAGGGTTTTGACCCTTTTTGAGAAAAGAAAGAAATTTGGTCCTTTTTGCAATTAAATTAAATATTAAACCTAATTTACTAATTAATTAATTAATTAAAAGAAAAAGTATTTTTTATGTTTTTTATGTTTTTTAGTGAAAATAAAATAAATTAAAAGTCAAGAAAACCCTAATTCTATACTAATTTTATGTATTGTAAAAAAGATTAAAGTTAAACCTAATTTAAAACAACTAAGTTAATTAATTACATTTATTTACAAAATAATAATTAATAGTGAAATTGATAAATAATGATAATAATAATAAAATATTGTTTTATGAATTAATTATGAAAATAATTATTTGTTAGTTAAATAATAATAATAGTAATTAATAATAATTAGTAAAAGAAAATAATTAAAAAGAAAATTAAAAAGAATAATAAACCAGGGGGTGCTGGGGCCTATAGGAGGTAAATCTGGAATTTCTGTGGCCCATTAAGCTCAAGCCCTTCTGACTTTCCTGATTGTCCAGCGCATGGTTGACCAGGGAGCATGGTGTTCATCATCATTTGGCCTTTGGATCTGTCTTTAGAGACACTTGGCGTTTGGATGAGTGGGGATACATGGTGGACATCATTGGGAATCCTGCATGCAATCACGTTAAACAAAATATGAAACAATTATTTGGGGGACCTGGGAATCGAACCCAGGTCCCAATGGTTACCAGACAACTCATCTTCCACTACACCATTACGTTGCATCTGTTAATATAATGACCATTAATTATAATATAGCAAAATTAATTCATATGTTATCAAAACAAAAAAACACGCGTCTCATTCAAACCAGCCAATCACTTGTAAACACGCAGTCGTCTTCTTCATTAAACCTGCAAAAAGATAAAGAGATAGCGGGGGTTTTTAACCCCCACAATATGGAATGACAAATAATAGCGATTAGGCGTAGAGGCTATATAAATTGTTCGCGAGGGTTGCATTCAATTCGTCTGGTTGCAACAATTACAACCATATGCATGAGAAGGTCCAATTTTTCTTGTATGGGAAAGCCCCAAAATCAAAGCTTCGGAACCCTAATATTTGTCAATGGTGATTTGTGATTCAGGGTGTTTCAGTCCAATTAACCTATGCCAAAAGCTTTGTATGATTGCTAGCAACACAAAACACACAGAAAATCATGTTAATGATGCATAAATTTAGAGTTACGATTCTGAAAAAGATTGAGAAACCGTGGGACTGTTCTTGGTGGTTTTGATAGCTTTAAGGCTTAGTTTTGATTGCAATATGTTCCTTACACCTCCAGCAATGTATTGGAAACGCTATAATGCTTTGAATTGGCTTGGAATGTGGAATACTGTTTTCAAATTTTCTTGAGTTTTTTGGAATTGGTTATGGCTTTTTGCAGCAGCTTTTCACGTGTCAGGCATTAGGGTTGAGCTTGTGCATATATAGTAGAATGGATTTAGGTTAAATCTTTGACCAAAGATCCATGGAATTATGGTTTGCATATTTGATTTTCAATCATATCTTTTTGCATCTTTTTGATTGAAAAATCTTGCCAAATTGAGAGATCCTTGTCCCCTTGATGTGTACACGAAATCCCCAGCACATGTAGGTCATATTTGCTTCATGAAAAGATTGCAAAACCATATCTTGATATTTTCCTACAATTAAATGAATTAAATGAATTAATATTGATTAAAAATTCAATTAATTAATAAAAAATAAGAAAATAATTCAATTTAATCTCAATGGGTCGTGCATAAGCCTTGGATAAAGTTTCAAGAAGGAATTTGAGGCCCATTAGCAAAAATGATGTGTTTTGAGCAAAGTTGACTTTTGCAAATTCACAAAAATTTCCCAACTTCTCCAATGTATATCTTGCTCAATTTTGATCATATGAACATGTTCTTGGACATTTCGGAAAGGTATTGAAGTCCTCTAACCAATGCCTTTGGTCCCATGTCATTTGGATTTACCAATCTCAAGTTATGGTCTTTGACTTAAAGTGCATTTTTGTTGACTTTTGAATTTGACCTATAATGTAGAAATTGATAACTTTTTGTGAGAGCATTTCTTGGACTTGGAATGTGAAGATGAGTTATAGGAAATTTCATCCCCTTCAAAATGAGCATTGGATGGGATTTTTCTGATGAACCATGAAAACGTTATGCCCTGGTCAAGTTATAGTTGACTTTTCTACTGTCCAAAAATAGTAACTTTTGCATCTTTGATGATCTTTGAGTCATTCTTGTGGAATCATGATCAAGGCTTGATAAAATGATGATTGTGGACTCAAAATAAGATGTTGACCAAAAATTCTGACTTTTGACTGTAAAATGACCATTTTGCCCCTGTAGTTGATTGTGAAGCAAATGGGACTTCTGACTGTGGAATTTGGCACTGTGAGCCTTGAGACTTGACATGTAGATGCTTGACAATGTACATAGGCCTATGGGACTTGATTGGACCATTGAAAACCTCAAATTCCCTGAAAGAAACCAAACCCTAATTTTGACTGGCTTAGGAGGCATTTGAACTGTGCAATCCTTGAGTGATCTTGAGCCACTTGGAGATGATTCTTGATAAATCTTGGAGAATATGGGAGGGCAAATTTTGGGGTCCAACAGGAAACATCTTCATCAAGATCTAGGAACTGTCTGGTCTTCAACGTAGTATACCATTGAAATTAGAGAACTCGTCCACACTATGACGGAGCAAAACATCAACATCTAGGAACTGACTAGTGCTCAACGTAGTATATCGTTGAGGTTATAGCACTCGTCCATACTATGATGTAGGGAAACATCTTCATCAAGATCTAGGAACTGTCTGGTCTTCAACGTAGTATACCGTTGAGATTATAGAACTTGTCCACACTTTGACGGAGGAAAACATCAAGATCTAGGAACTGACTAGTGCTCAACGTAGTATACCGTTGAAGTTATAGCACTCGTCCACACTTTGACGGAGGAAAACTGTCGAGATTGAGAACCTTATCTGAAATTCAACCGAGGATAATTCAATTGAGATTTAAGAACCGGTCAGGTCTTCGACGTAACTGAGAACTTTAACTGTATCTTTCCTGAAAGGTAAAGGTCAGTCATATGCAATGCATGATATGGACCAGGCAATGATGTTCTCAAAATAAATGAGATTGTATTCTTATGACGCGTATATGCATGTATCATGATGTATGGAAATGTAATGTTTTAGCTGGGGAAAATAAATCCCGGATAGCTGCTGGAGAATAGAGTTGAATTCTTCGTTTCCGCTGGGGATGATGAACGAAGATGATTGTGAGAATAAACCTGCAGGAGAAAAGAACTCCGTTGGGGAATAAACTGATGAAGAGATTACTCCGAGGGGAATTACTCTGTGGGGGAGAGATGTTCTGTTGAGGATTTTAACGATAAACTCCGCTGGGGATTCCGCTGATAAGCTCCACTGGGGATTTCAATGATAAACTCCGCTGGGGATGGATTACCGTTGCTGGTGATATTGAATCTATTGAGGATTGAAGTCCTGCTTGTAAAAGGAAAGAATTTCGTTGGTGATGATCTTTCGGTTGCAACTTGCTGGGGATAACCCTGTTAAACTTTTGTGGGGATAACCCTCGGAATTTGGCTTGGGAGATTTATTGTACTCCGCTGGGGATAAACTTCCAGAGTCTACTGGGGAAGATGATTCAACTCTGTTGGGATAGCTTTTTCCGGACCGTGCTGGGGAAATATTGACTCCACTGGGGGTATCTTGTATGCTTCCTGAGAACATTCTTATACTCCATGGAGGAATTTTAAGACTGCCGGGGATATTCTGATACTTGTTGGGGAATATTCTTATACTCCGTTGGGGAATATTAAGACCTTCTGGGGATACCAAGCCTTTTTAGGGCTGATGGTAGACTAAATCTGCTTGGGGGAGTATTGTTGATTCGTCCATAGTTGCAAGTCTCAGCTGAGAGAGCTATCATTATTGTCTTACTTTGCGGGGAGTGAAAGTATCTTAGCCATATTCTTCAGCTGAATATATACCTTGGTACCTGGTGGACAGAGAAACTTGTACAGTTCGAACAATTCTTATTTTCCCCTCTTTTTGTGGGAGAAGATGCCTGCGGAGGCCCTGTGGATCGAGTATTATCCCCACCTATGAGGTGCTTGGTATCTTTCGGCCAAAATGACAAGTCTTCTTCTGGTAGGCCAGTGAAGAGATGACGAGACATAGTCGTACGCTTTGATCCATAATTTTTGCCTGGACCGCCCTTTCGGGGTTTCAGTCCACCGGGATACCCTTTTTTGCCCAAGCCGCCTTTTTAGGTTTTCGACTTGCCGGGTGTACAAATTTTTTCATTTTCATCCCTTATTTTTGCCCGAACCCTTTTGGTTCGCCGGGAAGCCCTTATTTTTTCCTAGGCCAGTCAACCTAGCGGGTCTTTGATTCACGTGTGGTGTTTTCTGACTATGTCCATGCCCTCAGGATGCAGAGAGGTGTCACTGTCGGTAGTGTTGTGTTGCCATACTACCAGAAGATCTTCGTTTGATCATGCAATATTCGTTACTGGAATTCATGTCCAATGCCCCAATTGATTCTGATGGAGATTTTCCCTTGGCTATTTGGCATTTTGAGAGATTCCTTGAATCTTGACTTAACTGCCCCAGATGATGGATAATGCTCATGTCGTGCCCCTTAGTTGGAAGTGTTTTTCCACTTGAGGTGATCCTTTTTATTTAGAAGGTTTTTGTTCACTGGATATTCGTCGTGTAAATTTCTCTGCATTTTGAACAAATAGTCATATGCAAACAATGTTATTTTAAGAATGCAAAGCTTATGTCTGTCTTGAAGTTCTTTGAAAATGCAGTTTTTAATAAAACAAGCGAATTTTTGTAAAATGTGATGTCAACTCAGGATTTTACAGTGAGCCCTACAGGAGTCAGGATACCTTTTGTAACAGTATGCTTTCGAACTAACCCATGCTTCAGCTAGGACTTTTAAGGGTTATAACGTGGCCTGGTTCACGGTTTAAGAAACAAGGGATAAATGCTCAAAATTTATTTGTACCCACCCGCTCTTCGTGATGTTCTTCGATCCTAAACTCAGCTAATCGTGCATTAGATCTTGTTTGAGTCTTTGCTCTGATATACCAGTGATGGTTCGGATACTGACAATTTATTTTGGACAGGCAGTCATTTTACTGAGAGTTTGCAGGATCTCTTTCTTTTTGGTTTTTATTATCCCTGTTTTTTGCCTGAACTGTTTCTTTTTGTGATTACAGTCAGCGGGATGCCCCAGTTTTTCTTAAGTCTCCTTCACAGGTTTTGACTTAATGGGATTTTATTTCTGAGAGATAACGACTGCCTGTCCTGACGATTATAAGGAACCATCACCGTCTTTTGTTTTGGAAGGACGTCTTTGATGCCATTCATTGTGCACCTGGATCAACTGAGAAAACTACCCTGCCCCAGGTTATAATTAAGGGTTTTAATTTGTGAAAAGAAAAACTCCAACTTCTTTGGCTCAAAGGGGTTGACTAGGGATCATCTTCCTTATAACTCCACTGTTTAGGATTTGAAACAATGCATGTACCTCGTCAGCGGGGTCTGTTCAAAAGCATACTGTAGAGATTTTGATATCATTTTCGTCATCCTCCCTCTAAAGGCTTAGAATTTTTTAATCGAGAATTGATCATCACAAAAAATGAAAGCAATTTGAATATAGTGAATACGAATGGATTGATTCAAAACAGACATATGCAATGCATTGATAAAGTAATAAAGTTTGACATGAATAAATGTTCGAACAATCAAAAGAAAATTACAAATTGAAAATTCTAATGAACAAAAGTCTCTTAGTTCGAACTAGTCATTTCAGGTGGAGAACCCTCAGCAGAAGATTTTCATCTCGCCATCTGGCATGAATTACAGCACTCTTCTGTCAATCAAGTCTTGGATCTTGTTTTTCAAAGCCCAATAGTCATCGGTGTCATGTCCAGGACTATAGGAGTGGTATACACAAAATGCATCAGGGTGATAGCCAGGAGCAAAGGTATTGGGATTCCGGAGAGGATCCTTTAAAGGAATCAGATTGACCTCCAACAAGCGTTTCAGTATTAGAGATGATGGTATATCAGTCTCAGAGAAATGTCTTCCAAATGTATTTTTCTTACACCGATTACCCCGTTGACGCTGGCGAGGTTGTTGCTGGGCTTGTGACCCTGAAGCAAGCTGGGGAGCTTTTCCCTTGTCTTCTTGTCTCAAAGGAGGTTGAATGATGACTTGATCTTCAACCCTAGTTGTTTGCCCCACTTGGTTATTTTGAAGTAGTTTGTTGATGAGGACCCTGAGCTCTTCTTGTCTTGGAGCCAGGTCTTGAATGAGAGCCATCTGGCCCACCAGCTGTCCCATCATCTGGATCTTCATTGTTGCCAACTCAATTTGTAGCCCTTCCAACTGATCATTCCTGATGCCGCCTGGATTCCCTAGGACTAAGCCCCTTGTGAGGAGAGCTTTTATTTCTTCCTGCCCTTGGGATAGGTTCAAGAACATTTCTTAAAGTTGAGCGTTTTGAGCCTGGATATCTTTGACAGTTCTCTCTAGGGCCATCTCTATTGAAATAAACAGTAGGAGAATAAGAAAACCTGAAAGGGAAAACCTGTCATGATGTGGATGCATGTTTTCAAGAATCTCTCGGGGTAAACAAGAAACTTGTTAGAATTTGAATTTTGCAGCTTTGATTGAAGAAACTTCATGTTGTTAAGGGTCCTTCTTCAAGAGTCAAGCTCACCATATCGAGTGGGTCATAGCCCCTGACTCAAATTATCGTGTTTTGATTTCTAAACAACCTTGGCTAGAGTAAAATAAATCCCTTTTCCCCTTGCTAGACCTTTGATTTACCATAACCTGTATCACATACCCTTGAGATCCTTGAAATGGTTAAGGAAATGTTAAGGCATGATGTTATGATGTGTATGCTATGCGTTTAAGCAAAAGTGTGAAGTGATGTAAGTGAACCCTGCAATAAATCCAAATTATTGGATAAGGACTGTAAACAAAACCTGCAAGGAACTCATGTTGTCAGATAACAAGAATGTGCAAGTAGTTCAAGTTTTGAAGGCACACAAGTCACACAATAGCCCTTACATTTTAGGCCGGCATGGAGTTTAGGTATTACCCTCTTTCAGTTTAGTTGGTTCAAACCTGTCCTAAAAATAGTAACCGGGTTCTAGAGGATCTCAATATCACTGACTACCCTCGATCGGTCATAATTCCAGTTTAGCAACCTTTTCTTGTGGCCGGAATCATCGCGAGAGTTTATTCTCAATGAGTGTAGCATACTGCTACTATTCTATGGCCAAGTTGGTCAATTTAAGGTTCTAAGGTCAGTTGGTGCTTAATGACCCCTTAGAAGACCCATATTCTCCTCGTTCCAACACAAGGAATATCGGTACAGACTAAAGTGCCACACCAACATAGCTACTGCTTCAACCGTGTCGGTCTACGCCGGACAGTTCCCTCACAGTTTATTGCTACTTACCTAAAGGGTACCCCCAGATCTGAGTTAGGATCTATAGAAACTCCGATACAAACCCACAAATGTAAATCATACAAAGCATACAATTAAAAACACAATGATCTAATCCTAAGGTACACCTCACTTAAGATATTTCCCCAGCAGAGTCGCCAGTTCTGTGATCGGTGGGAAAGAACTGACTGTTTTTTTGGAATGCTGGTTCGCGTTTTGCGTTTGTTTTTGCAAAATGTCGCGGTAAGCAAGAGTCGCCATCGTCTTTTATTTTATCCAACAAGGAAAGGACAAAAGCACAGAGAAATTCCTTTTCGAGATGTTTCTCGGGTTCGGGAGGTAGATTATAGAAAGGGAAGGTGTTAGCACCCTTTCTATCAGTGGTTATCCACGGGCTCTTAGGTACTTGCTCAAAGTGTTTTCAAAATTTGTTTTTCTTTGTGTTTGTGGGTTTGCAAGAGTTTTTGTTTGAAAGGAGTGTAAGTGCGAAAAGTTTTGTTTTATTTTAAAAGGAGCAAGTACTTAAGAAACATCTACCTACTCGAAAAGTGAATTAAACTGTGCTAATGTCCTTTAGACAACGCTATCCCACTATTGAGGAGTAGGTAGCATCGTCGTTGGAGTTTTCGGGTCAATTCGATTAAGGGACGTGTGGTCACTAAAGCAATGTTAGGACGCCTTAGCGGTGACCCTAATGTCTTAGATCATTTCATCCGAGGCAACCGTTTCGAGGCAACTTATGATCTTTGGACAAGAGGACGACCTCTAAAACTTCCTATACTCAATGACCACGTTCAAAGGCAACCAAGTGAGGTGTACCCTAAGAGTGGCATGTGCGAGTGTATTGTTTTTCAGTTGTTTATCTTTGTACATGTCATGGTGAGCTATATTGATTTTAAGTTCATACATTGGATCTTGTCATGCATTCCCTATTATCAAACATCTAACAGCGTATAGTTGCGAAATTTAAATTGCGGAAATTAAATCTAAACTATTACAAGGCGTCGGGTATTTACATCGCCAAAAACAAACCCTTTAATTTAAATTGCAGAAAGTAAAATAAAGCGACAAATAAATAAAGTCCTAATTAAAAGCTATTACATACCGAAAGCAATTACAATATTGGAATCAAACGGATACGCGTGCGAGAAAATTAAATCGGTGTATTTTTTAAGGTTTTGACCCTTTTTGTGAAAGAAAGAGATTTTTTGTTATTTTTTGAATTAAAAGAAACTAGATCTAAATTAACAATTAAATTAATTAATTAATGAAAATATTTTTGGATTTTTGAATATTTAAAGAAATAAAATAAAAGTGATTAAAAGTTAGTAAAACCTAGTTATTCTAAATTAATTTTAATTTATTGCAAAAAATATTAATGTTAAACCTATTTAAAACTAAATCAATTAGGTTAATATTTATTTACAAAAAATAAAATAATGAAATTAATAAAAACATTTTTTGTTTTCTGATTTTTATGAAAAAAAATAAATTATTTGGGTGATTAAATAATAATAATAATAATTAAATAAAGCAAATAAATAAAAGAGAAAATATAAAGAAATAACCCATGGGGAGGGTGTTGGGCCCAATTCTGAATGTGAGAATAGCAATTCCAAGCCGATTTACTGCAAGCCTGCTTTGACCTTTTGGAATCCCACGCGCGCCTGTTGACTTGAGTGTATGGTGTACCTCCAATCTGGGCCTTTAGATTTGGCCTAGAGGCCATCTGGCATGTGGATCTTTGAGGCATATGGTGGACTACATTTTGAGCATTGCATGAGAGTACCTGAAAAAAAAGAAAACAAATGTATTGGGGGACCTGGGATTCGAACCCAGGTCCCAAGGGACTTTGTAACAGCGCGCTTGCCAACCCAACCATCATGCTTTATTGATATAACATTGGAAATCAAATAATATATAAAAAAACAAATAAATGTCAGAATAAAAAATAAAAAGGCGCGATATTTTGAAAGATCCAGTGAAGAAGAGACACGTCTTCATCTTCTTCAACGAAACCTAGTTATTTACCTGCGGATTTTCATCCGCAGCTAAATCCCTAGGGCCATCCTAACATGAGTTATAGGCCATATAAATGCAAATGGAGAACATCATTGTGTTCGTCTCTCTTCCCTGAACACAACCATGTCCATGGTTTGTCTTGATTTTACCTGTAATCGAAATGCCTAAAAACAAAGAAACAAAGCCCTAGCTTCGGGCATGGCTATACAAGCTACAAGAACGAAATTAAATATTGCAGAGAGGTTGGAAATTATGCAAGGATCAAGAATATATCAATATTTTGGCAAAAAGATGCAAGAATCCAAGGTTGTGAATTCGTGCACAGGGCTATGTTCTTGAGTACTTACAGCGCGATTCAGGTGGTTTCAAAGCTTGGTTTTGATTGCAATCGCTTCAGTGGACCTCAGGCAAGGAGATAGTGTTGAGTTTTTGGATTGAATCGAGCTCTGACCGAGATTTTGATCTCACACTTTTTCAAGCTTTTTTCAGTTTTGGTTTGGTCGTTTCTGTCACTTTCAGGTCGTGTTCCTGATGCCTTTGGCTTGTGTGTGTATATTAGAAGCAATTAGGTTAAACTTTGGGCCTCCAGTCCTTGTGCATTGAAGATTCAAGATATGATTTGATCACCATTAACAAAGCTTCCATATTTGTCTCAAATCAAATATTTTGTACATAACATGGCATGATTCAGATTTGATTTGGTCCATGATGATACTTGAAGCCTATATCAATCAAAAAGATTCTATTCCATCAATTTTTGGATTTTATTTGAATTAATATTGATTTAAAATGAATTAATCCAATAAAAATCAAATAAAATAGAAAAATTAATGAATGGACATGAAATTGAAGATAGGACATGGGTGTGGTGTGACAAGATCAAATCAAGTGGAAAAAAGTGGGCCCTTTTGTCAAAAATTGGAGTTTTGGGGATAGTTGACTTTTGGTAATTTTGGAAACATGCCCAACTTCAACAATGCATAACTTCTTCAATTTTGAACTTTTGGAGGTGTTCTTGGACTTTTTAGAAACCTTGAGATGTCCTATAACCAACCCTTTTGGTCTAATCTCATTTTTATATTCCATGCTCAAGTTATAAGCTTTGGCAAAAAGGTGTTTTTGTTGACTTTCAAAAATGACCTATAATGTCCAAATTCAGAACTTCTTGTGAGTTCACTTCTTGATCTTGGGGTGTGAAGATGGATTGTAGGAAATTGAGTCCTCTTCAAAATGATATTTGGATGGGTCATTTCTCATAAAGTATGAGAAAGTTATGCTTGGTCAAAGTTGAGTTGACTTCTCCCACAAAACCCTAATTTAGCAACTTTTGAATCTTGATGAATCTTGAGCAATCTTTGATGAATCATGATCAACCCTAGATAAAATTATGAATTATCCTTCAAAATGAGAATGTTGACAAAAAATCTTGAGGTTTGACTATTTGTAGGCCACAATTGACTTTTGCCCTAGCACAGTCGACTTTTGGACCTTTTGAGCAATTGGCTGACCAAACTTCCTCTGCAAGGCTTGAAATTTGACATGGATGATCTTGAGAACAAATTAGGACATTGGGGAGCACTTGAGGCCATTTGGATGCAAGGACCTTTATGCAACACAAAACCCTAATTTTGAATTGACTGCCTTAGGAGGTGATTTGACTGTCCAACTCTTGAGCTATTTTGAGCAACTTGGGAGTTTATTCTTGAAATGTCCTGAGAAATATGGGAGGGCAAATTTTGGGGTACAACACATTGTAAGTACCACCATCCCAACGGTAGAGGCAATGTATGCTAAGGCTAACGCGTGCAGATCCAGTGTCACAAAGGCTAACGCGTGCACCATGCGACATCACCTATACACCATGAGATATCATCAGATCCAGATCTAGGCACCCACGGTAAACCCTCAGGAGCAGGCAACATGATATCAGGCAGGCATTGGGCTTGTTGTATTTTGGGCCTAGCACAATTCAGCATTGGGCTTGTTTTACTCATTTAATTATTTTAAGCTTTTAAAAATCATTTTTTTAATTAATCATAAAATACAAAACACATAAAAAGAACTTAGATCTAGATTTTATTTTACTTTCATAAATTAACTTAATTTAATTATTTTAATTTCTTTTCATAAATTAAAAATAATTAGAACTAGGTTAATTTTTAATGTTTTCTTAAATAAATAAAATGCTAAAAAATACTAGGTTTTGTTAGAATTGTTATAATTAATGATTTTCTTTTTCTTTTAGTTAATTCATTATTTTTAACTCAAACTTTTTCCAAATAAACAAAAACAACAAAAAAAAATTATGTTTTAACTTAGAAATATTTTTTAGGGATTAGACGCTCTTTCCATTTCACGCGCGTTTGTTTGCTTTTGCATTTATTATTGTATTTGCTTATGGGATGTAATAGGTTTATAATTAGGACTCTTACCTTTTACTGCTTTTAATTTCCGCACTCCCAAGTTTTGGTTATGTATCCCCTTCTCTGAGGCCTTGTAATAGCTTACAAATTTTATTTTCCGCAATTTATTTTCTGCACTATTAATTGCTAGTAATTAGGTTTGCATGAAAAAGACTGAAAAGAAAACAATTAGATAACCCTAAATATGCAAGATAAACAAACTGAATCAATACACTTGCACATGCTCACCCCTAGGGTATCTACCACTTCAGTTGCCTTCAAAAACGGTCGCAATTCTCGAAACGTGAGAATTTTTAGTGGCTGTCCTTCAGATCAAGAGATCACAAGTCCCTCGATGACCCTTTCAATGTCGCCTCGGTTAAAAAGTGATCTTAGAATTTTAGGACAATTACTAAAAGTTCTTGCCCAGTTGCCTTAGTGACCGTAAACGTCCCTTCGATAGTACCTTAACATTCAACGATAGGGCTACCTACTCACTAGTAGGATAGCACTGTCTAAAGAAAAGGAGGAAAAGAACGCCTTTTTCGAGTAGGTAGATAACGGTTAGGTACATGCTCAAAAATAACCTTTTTCACACTACACTTTCAAAACCCTTTTCAAAAATGCTTTATCAACACTCTTGAGGACTGATACAAGAGTTATCATAAAGAAAACAAACTTTTCAAAACACACAAACACGAAAGCAATTTTATAAAATGAGCAAGTACCTAAGAGCCCTTGGAAAACGACGGATGGAAAGGGTGCTAACACCTTCCCTTTCCATAATCTACCCCCTTACTCAGAAACTCTTGAAAAAGGTATTTTTTTTCTATTCTTTTCACCCTTTCCTTTGTTGGATAAAATAAAAGTCGATGGCGACTCTTGCTTACCGCACATTTGCGAATACAAAATGCAAACCAGTATAACAGTCGGTTCTACCACCATATCACACTAACAGTTAATATCTTGCAGAAATATAAAGTGCGGGAATCGTAAATCCTACGCTATTATAAGGCTTTGGGGAGGGGGTATTTACATGTTCAAAATTGGGAGAAAATAAAGAAAAGCAATAAAAGTCTAGTTTAAACTATTACATACTGTCATCAGATACATTAGTATATAAAAAGAGTGTGAAAATGATAACACGCGCGAATTTAAGATAACGTCTAAAACCCTAAAAAAACTAAATAAAATAAAATCTTTTTTTTTGGTTTTGTTTATTTTAAGAAAATAGTTAAATTTAATTAAATGAGAAAGACTAAATCTAATCCTAAAGAAAACTAATTCTAATATTTTTTGTATTTTTGTTAAGAAAGTATTTGAATTAAAAAACCTATTTCTAATTGATTTTAAATTGATAAAATAAAAGTTAAAAAAGTTAATTGATTAATTTACAAAATTAAAAAAATAATTTTAGAAAAAAAATCCTAAGTCTAATTATTATTACTATTCTGATTTTATTATTATTAAAAAAATTATTTTTGAAATTAATAAACAAATAAACAATAAAATAAATAAATGAATAAATATAAAGTGGGCCTAATTGTGAAGCAAATAAGGGGGGGGGGGTGCGTTCTGGATTTTTTGCTAGGCCCATGATAGACCAGCCCAGGCCATGCTGGATCCAGTGGGGACAAGCCTTGATGACACATGGTAGATCTGCATATTTGGAGTGTTAGATCTCCATCTGTTGGCATCTGATGGTCCAACCATGAGGGCATATAGTGAGCGCTTGATTATGCAACGCATGGAATCCTGCAAAGAAATGTTTAAAAAAACCAAAATCCAGACCTGGGTATTGAACCCAGGTCCTTTCCTTTCGCATGCACACGCCTTGCCATCTGAGCTGCTTCACCATTCATTAATAAAAATAAAACTAAAGTATTATATATGAAAATATGTTAGAATGCTTTAAAATTAAAACGCGCGCCCAATTAGATTTGAATGGACCAATCATGTAACACGAAATTTCCACACCAACTTTGACCCGAGTCAAAGTTTTTCAGGGATGCCGGAGCTGCCCTCTGGTCATCTTCTCCGACCAAGCGAAATCGTGCACCAGCAAAAGAGAGAGATTCGTGGCAAACCAAGGGGTCTACTCCATACAAAATTTCCTCCTGAGTCCAAATCTGGCCTTAGTTTGGCCTAAAAATTCATGCATTTTGAGTTACGAACAGAAAACCCTAGCACGGTTTGGAAATGAAACATCATGATTCATGCGTCATGGACTTCATGATAGGATCTTAACCTGTTCTAATGATGCCTAGCAACTCATACATACATGTCAAAGCATTCAAAAACACGCAAAAACAAGGATTTGAATTTTAGAATTTTATCAAAATGGTGATGATTGAAAGTGGTAGTTCTGGCGTGTGTTGGGCTTGTGTGATGATTGGAATGGACTCCTGGAGCCTTCAGGGAGTTGATGGAAGGCTTAGAAGGAGCTGACTATGGATGGAATTCGTTGTTTGGATTTCACAACTTTGTTAGATTTTTGGCAATTTTTTCGTGGCTCTCTAGGCAGTGTATATGCATGAGTTTGGCTTGCAAAAATGATCCTTATATAGAGGAGATAGAGGGGACAAGGAAACATGGCTAGAATCCAAGCCATATCCATTGTTTTTAAACCATGATCATAATTTGAAAAAATGCCTTTTATGGAGATTTCATGCCATTTTCAAAGCTGGATGAACCTGGTCATTTCTTGCACGAATTTGTGGGCTTCTAAGCAAGCCAAAACATCAACCCAGATGCCAAAGCCCATCTCTATTTATTTTATACTATTTACTTTGTATTTAATTGAAATAAATCAAAATAAATATGAGTAAAATAGATAAAAAAAATGGTAAGGCAATGTAAAATTAATATTTTAGGTCCTCTATAAGTTTAAGAAGATATTTGAAGTCAAATAAATTAAGCCATTGTCCTAAAATTTTAAGTTTGCTCAATGCACGATTCTTGAAATTTCCAAAATTTTCCCAACTTGAGCAAGCCATAACTTGCTCAATTTTTATCCCATGATGATGATCTTTGACTTTTTGGAAAGCCTAAGATGTATACTTCTATCCCTCTTTTGATCAATTTTGCATTTGAAAATTTATCTTGATGTAAATGGTCTTGACAAAAAGTGCCTTTGTTGACTTTTTGAAAATGACTTGTAATGTATGAGCTTGTATCTTTCAAATGGTGCATCTATTGAACTAGGGGATAAAATAGAAGTTGTAGGGAATAGGATTCCATTAAAAATGATCTTTGGTTAGGGAAAATGGATGATGTATATGAAAGTTATACCTGGTCAAAGTTCAGTTGACTTTTCCTATAGAAACCCTAATTTAGCAATTCTTGACTTTTGATAGATTAGGAGCATTTCTTGAGGAATCATGATCAACCCTTGATCAAATGATGTATATACCTTTAAAATGTTGTTTTTGACCAAAAATCTTGAAGTTTGACTCTATATAGGCCACAATTGACTTTTGACCTAGTACAATTGATTTTCCAACACTTGAGCAATTGACTGAGCAAACTTGTAGTGTAGGGTGTGAAATTTGGCATGGACAATCTTGAAGACATATTAGCACCATGGGAAACACTTGATACCTTTGAAGCTCACACATCTTGATGAAAAGTGAAACCCTAGTTAGAGGTTCATTGCTTAGGAGGAGAATTTGTCTGGTCAATTCTTGGTAAACCTTGAGCAATTGAGGACCTCTAGGAGCATGCCTTGATAGAAGTGGGAGGGAAAATTTTTAGGTACAACAGCTGCCCCTGTTCAATCTTCTTAAACCTGAGGATTTAGATTGGCTTGTTTGCCTTTCGTGATCTGAAGGTGGAAGATGATTCAACACTAGAGTGCCCAGAAATTTGCACTCACATGAAGTAACACTGTTGGTTGATGATATCGGGAATGGGCTTACAGATGCCATTTGGAGAAGATGATAGAGGTTCATCAGAGATAGGCTTAAAGATGCCTTACAAAGTAAATGCTGACTTCATAAGAGGTCTCTTTGTGGAGATTCCTATTCCTGCTGTCTGAGAAGGACTCCGCTGGGGAGTATGGGTTTATGTTGTTCTTCTGCTTGAGGAAAACTCTGTGGGGAATAGAGTCTAGGAACTTCAGTTGTCCAAGGCTCTACTAAGGAGTTATCTATGTACTGGAGAGATGGGAGTTTGTTGCTTTCTGGTTGAAATCCAGGCTTCACAGTAACTTACTAGGGATAATGGAATTAACCGTTATCTAGAAAGGTATTAGAAAGAGCCTGTGTAGGGATGTTTCAGGATGAGTCCGTGTTAGACTGCATCTGAAGATCATGAGAAGAAACCCGTGTAAGATTTCTTCTGGATGAGTCTGTGTTAGACTGCATCTGGAGATCATGAGAATAAACCCGTGTAAGATTGTTTCGTCTGGTCATGTAGATAGTTTTCCTGTCTGGTTTCATGTGTTAATCTACAAATCTGTTGTTCACATATAGTTGTCATGTCTTGTTTCAGGTATTAATCTGGAACTTGCTTTATCGGTCATTTGAGATATTTGTCCTGGCTTGCTTCAAGTATTAATCTCTCACCTGAGAAAGAAATATAGTTTTCCTGGCTTGTCACAGGTATTAATCTTCAATCTCTTTAAGTAGATAGTTTTCCTGTCTTGTTACAGGTATTAATCTATAATCGATCGTCCACAGATAATTCTCCTGGCTTGTTACAAGTATTAATCTGGAACTTGAAAATTGTCGGTTGTTGAGATAGTTGTCCTGGCTGGTTTCAGGTGTTAATCTCTGACCTGAGAAAGAAAGATAGTTTTCCTGGCTTGTTACATGTATTAATATTCAATCTTCTCATGTAGATAGTTTTCCTGGCTTGTAACAGGTATTAATCTACAGTCGGTTATCCACATATAGTTATCCTGGCTTGTTATAGGTATTAATCTGGGACTTTACAACATTGGTCACATAGATAGTTCCCCGTCTGGTTTCAGTCATTAATCCATGGCCTGCTGTATTTGTTGGTAAATCCGTCTTGCTTCGGGAGTCCATACCACTTGGTCGTATAAATAGTTTCCCCGTCTAGTTTTGGGCATTAATCTTTGACCTGCTGTGTAAATTGATAGTGTTTGTCTGTCTTCTAATTTAACCTGAAAAGGTAAAATCAGTTTCATGCGATGACATGATATATGAATTGCATGATGCTCTCAAAATAAATGAGATTGTGATATATGCATGCGTTGCATATGCTATGATGTTTGTAAAATGATGCATGAGTGCAATGTATGAACGTGTCAATTGTTCTATTGCAGTATTGTTGAACTAGGGAAAATAAATCCCTGATTGCAGTTAGGGATGAAGAATGTAGGTCTTCAGATTTTGTTTGAAGTTGACATGCTGGGAGATGATCTTCCGTTTTTAGAGAAATAAACTCTATTGGGGAAGGGAAACTCCATAATCTTCTTGGGAATTTTGTGAAATCCTGTCGAGGAATCCTGAGAAGCTTGGCGACTTCACTAGGGAATCTTTTGTTGGAGCAGTAGTTTGGAGATTTTGCTCTGTCGGGTATATGAGAACACTGGACACCATTAGGATGCATACTGAGAATATGGCAGTGACCTTGTAGTAGGATACCCCTGCCTCTGTACCTGCTGGAGAAGGTATCTGCGGGGTTTTATGGATGGCCCTTAGACATTGTCCCGTTTCTTAAAGTCATTAGTAACTGTCTTTCTGTTTTTATGCATATATTTGTAAGCAGTAATCACATTCAAATGCATATGTTCAAAAATAATCATTGGATGTTTTGCAAACAAAATAGAAAAATAAAAATAGATGTTTTTCACTTTCAAAGAGATAACTTTGTATTATTTTGAAGAAGCGTTTTTTGTACAAGGAGACGAACATCCTAGTAAGAGAATGCTGTCGTAAGAATAAAACTTTACAAAATAGCATACAAAGAAAATATTTATGTGAAATAATCCCATTGGGTTCCCATTCTGCTATTGCCTTTATGCCTTTGAGCGTCTCATCTCTTTTTTGCTTGTCTGAAGCTGACTGAATTGATTATTATTGTTGTACCCCAATTTTCCCCCCTAAGATCCCTTCATCATACCATATTGATTCAATAACAACAAGATCACATTAGGACTTTTGGTTCTCCTCCATATCTCTAGTCTTGCTCTTTGAGGAATCACCAAGCACCTTGACTTGTTTTTCTTTAATGATCATGCATGTTTTGTTTTGAATTTCATTTTAATTAATAAAAGGCAATGTTGGTTTGTCTTACTTGTTAATAATGTAGGTAAATTCAATGTGGCTTAGCAAGTTGATACATGGGTTCATGAGTTTATTTCCATGCCCTAGTCAATAAAGCTTGAGAAGTTCAAACCTCACCATTGGAGTTGTTTTGGAAGAAATGGCATGGTAAGGTTATTTTGGTTCACCATATTTCAAAGTTATCAAAATTGATTCAAAAGTACAAGGGGTTGATTGAAGAAGTTGTCATGGTTGGACAAGGCCTTGCTCCCATTGGTCACAAGTGCACATTTCTCTCAATTCTCAAGATATGGAAGTTATTTTGGTGGATATGAGTCCTCATTATCATCCTCAACAACTTCTATTTACAAAGTAAGAGTGGTGGTACAAGAAGGTTGTTCAAAATTGTCAAATTTCCTCAAAGCATTTTCTTGATCGAGGAGCTAGGGTTTTGAACTTCAAAGAAGTATATCTTGCTCATCTTTTGGTATTTTTGAGCGATTCCAAAGACATCCTTCTCTTTAAAGGGTTATTAAAAAATCAATTCATAATTTTCAAGGATTTTTCATGTGTAAGAAGAAGCTTGATGATGAAGAAAGATTACTAGTCCTCTAGATGAACCCCCAATTTCTCATGTGTGACTTCAAATGATCATAACTTGGTCAATTGTTTTCACCTTGAGCCCACTCTTTTTCCAAAATTATCTTGAGGATGTGAACTTTATCCCTTATTTTATATGCAAAGTGAGAAAATGGTTGGAAGATGCCCTAAGGATATAAAATATTATAGGTCATTTCATGATTTTTTGCCAACTTCAACAATTCATAACTCTCTCAATTTTTTGAGATTTTGAATGGTTCAAGTTTCAAAATGACATTCAAGAGGTATACTTAATTCCATATTTTTTGGTCAAGAGCAAATTCCAAGAGGAAGGCCATGTTTGGATACAAAACATTATAGGTCACTTTTGAAGAAAAACGTGAAATATTTCTATGGAAAGTCAACCATTTTCTTCCAACTTTGACTCAACACAACTTCTTGCTCAAACATCCAATTGATCTCACTCCTTGCACATTTTAAATTTTGTGACTTCTTCTTTCAAATGCTTCAAAAATCACATCATATGGTGCCCTACATTGTTGGCACCATGGTTATGAAAGTAACATCATAAAATGGAAATTCCAAGTTCAGTCAGATATGAAAATTGGTTAAATCCAATTACAATCCTGTTTAAAGATCAATTTCGTGTCTAATCATGTTTAGGAACTTGCCATAACAAGAAACGACCCTTAAACCATTCATTTTGCTACATTTTAAGCCATGTGAAGTCACACTTTTCACACTTAGCAGGTCCACACGATTTCACTGATTTTGCCTCCAATTCACACGCTTGAGCCTTGCATCATGATCAGCTATAAATAAGAATCATCCCTCACTCATTTAGGTAAGCTTTTGATAGCCAATTGACCCCTGTTCAGATCCTACACGAACTCTGAATTTGAAATTCTGATTTCTTACATTCTTACCTTCAAACACCAAAAGCTCCATTCAGTTAGCTTCATTGAACTTCTCTGAAGCTAACCATAGGGTTACTTTCAAGAATTGTGACCTATATTGATATGTAGAAGTCCAGTTTCAGAGTAACTTATCACTAGTTCATTCAGGTAGATTTCTTGGCCAAATTGATTCAAATAAAAGACTAATCCACTCCTTGTATTCTTCTGATCCTCGTGCTCTTTATAGTTTGCAATTTCATTGAGAATTGAGTGAGATATCCCAGATTTTCGTGCTCGCTATTTTTTCTGGTTTTCTTCAAACACAGCCTTGCGTAATTTATATAAATTTGGTGCGATGGTACCATTAGAATCGTCTTGAAGAGACGAATCTAATGGTAGCGGTCTGGTTTGCTAATTTTACAGTTTGAAGGATTCAATTTGGGGATGGCTGGAGGTTGAAGACGATGACATGTCCGTCTTCAACCAATGACATGAGGCCACATTATTTTTTGAAATGGATATAATATGCTTGCCTTACCATGCACGTGTCTCAGAAGCCTTTGGATCTGATTACTTTTGTGAGTCAGACTCCATCCAACGCGCCACATTTTAAGTTGTTTTATTTCAAAAATATTGGATCCGGTGTGATATTTAGTAATGATCATGATATGCACAGCGCGCCAGATCCCTTGAATTTGATTACTAACGCGTTTTGACTTCCATCCATTGGTCCACATCTTTTTGGTTTTTATTTTCTTTTCTTATTTTTATATTTAATTGTTTTAAATTTCAAAAAATCATAGAAAATTCATTTTAAGTCCAAAAAATCTGGAAAAATAATGAAAAATGTTTTTTAATTTTCTCTTTCTGTTTTTTATGTTTTCACAATTTTATTTTGTGTTTTGATATTTTTTATAAATTTTCACTTTATTTGAATTGTTTTAAATGTTTAAAAAATACTTTTATGCATTTTAAATTCTGAAAAAACTATGGAATGATCCAATGATATTGTGACAAATATTGATGACCTTATTTATTTTTTATTTCTGACTTTGTTATTTTTTACCATTTTTAGTTTATTTTACTCATTTCTTTTAATTTTAAAAATAGTTTCTGACTTTTAAAAATTACCAAAAATTCTATAAAAATATTTGAGTTAATTTCTGATTTTTCTATGGTCTTACTTAATATTTCTTGATTAATTTGAACATAGTTGATATTTTTCTCTTTTATTTATATTTTAAAACACTTTAAAACCTTTTTTTAATGTATATATTAAATACAATATTATTTTGTGATTATTTTCTGGCTGATCTTGGGCTGAATTTTTGATCATGAACTTTATTAACATCATTGGATCCATGGTGTTGAGTCTAACTCCACAAAAATGGATGGATGATTTTAATAATAGTTTGATTAAATTTTAATTCAAATGTGGTTTGTATATTCTTTCCCACCCATCTTCATCTCATCCCTTTCTTATTGCACTAAGTGTTATTGGAGTATGATCTATATATCATGTCTCAAAACAAATGGTGCATAGATTTCTATTGACTGGCCTCAAAATAGGTGCGACTTCTATATAAGTCTACTTACGATTGCTTAATATAACGCTAAATTTTGTCCCGATTCGAATAAATGATCATTCATGGCCCAAACTTATGTTTGCAAGCCCAAGTATGTTAATTTAATCTCCTTGATCCAATAACCTTGAGATTCATTGTGTGGAGGTTTTGGTTCTACCAATCCTCTAATGGATCTACAACACTTTTGGTCAACACATATCACTTAAACATCGTTGATCATTAAATACTACTTTTGAGAATTCCAAATGGATGATATACTTGACAAAAAGCGAATGCAACTTGTTATGTGGAGGCTTTGGTTCTACCAATCCTCTAATGAGTTCCAAATGCAAGTTTCAAGATGGTCATCCAATTAACCACTAATTATTAAATTGTTGTTACTTTATGCTTTTATTTTTTATGCTTTATGTACCATTTATTTTAAGCATTACATTTCATGCCATTTTTATTTTGCTCACTTGAGCATTTACTTGTCATTTTTATTTTTCTCACTTGAGGTTTTCTTTTCTTTTTTCAAGACACCTAATAATCAACATGAATCCTAAAAAAGCTTTAATGATACTTGGACTATTTGGTTACTATCCTTGGCATTATGGAGTATTGGACTTCTTGGACTTAGGATTAGAAACCTTGGCCTATTTTGGAGACCTTGTGACCTTAATTGATATTTTGTCTGGAGTTCTTGAGGTTTACCTCAAGACATTGGGTTGTTTGTTTGTTTTGTGTGCAGGTTATTGTGTATACATTCTTTGTTTGTAATGTGGAATTCATCCGTATACAGCCGTTACTCTGTCCAATTTTTGTGAAGACTTAATACACTTGAAGTTTGGTTCTCTCAAGAGGTCTAGTATCTTTGCTTGTTTGATTTAAATCCAAGGAATGTGAATTTTATCTTGATTCATAATGTCAGGTGTTGGCTTCTTGTTGGTTAGATGGTTCTTATCCATAGCTTTTACCTTATGCTTTAGGATAGTCTCTTCATCTCCTCCCATCTTTTTTAATTTCAAAAATCTTCTTTCTCCTTTTGAAAACTCTTCTTGTTTTTAAACTTGAACCACTTTCATAATAAACTTGGACTTATTTCCATGCATTTTCAAAACCTTTTCATAAATAAACTTCAATCAATTTAATAATACCTCGACATTTTTTTTGAGAAGACTAAAAGTCAATCAATCTCAATCAATCAATTTAATAATAACTTTGCCTTTTTACTTTAAAACTTTTCTCAAAAGATTGGACTCCTGTCAATCCTTGTAGTGATGCAAACAACTATACTTCTACAATATATAGTGAAATGAGATATTTTCCACTTGGGTGTTGAGTGAGGCATTATTGATTTTAAAATCCAATTCATATCCTCCACTTTGAGATGATGCAAATTCTCCTTTCTCATGATTGTGGGTAGTAAGTATGTTTTCCACACGGACAATGATGATGATGTCTTATCTCATAAAATTAATCAACACACTTGTGTTTTAAAATCTTTTAAAAGGTGAACTACATGTACCCTGATCCCCTATTGCACGAAAGGTGGTACGTAGGCACTAAAGGTTCGCAACTGCGGCAGGTGCAAAAATCATAAAAAATACTTCTTTTCTCACCTCCACCATCTATTTTACATACAACATTTTATAGCCAAAATATACAGATTTTACAAAGAGGTTCATGCGGAGTACAATAGATGTTTAGGGTGTTAATACCTTCCCTTTCCATAACCAACCCCCTTACCTAGAATCTTCCCCCCTCCTTTTGGGTTACTCGCTCTTTTCCCATTCCTTTGGAAATAATAAAGCACGGTGGCAATTTTTATTTTAATCTGTATAAGTCTAGTCAATCCAATGGCTCAGTCTTAAACATTTCTACGGCTACAGAAAAAAATGGCGACTTCACTGGGGACAAATTGACCTCTTGTTGGTCCATCCCTTAGTGGGTTAAACCTATCTTTGTTTATATCTGTATATGTGCTTTTGTTGTTTATGAGTTATATGTTGCATATATGTTTGTCTGGATTTTCCTAGTTTTCAGGGTGCTTGGTGATTACTTATAAGTCCTATACCCGGACTTGGGCAAACTTTAAGATAGGATGGGTGGTATAGTCATGCTAACTTTGAGGGAGTAATCCAAAAAAAGGAGGCGTGAGATCCCCCACTCAGTGGAGGCCCCTTTGACTGTAGTGTCGTTTACCGAGTAATCGGGAAAACGTGCTGCTTTAGACCTGGGAGCCTACTGAAGTTGAGGACCGTAGAATACCTAACCCATCTTGGCCTTTTATGTGTAGCACGGAAGCTATGACGGAGTAAAATGGAAATAGTTGTCACGCGATACTACGCTCGGACGAGTTTTTCTTGAGAATATTACTAATTACCGAGTTAATCGGGAAGTCGGTAATATTCGAAGGAAGGATGTAGACTCTGGGAACCTCTAGAATCTTGTTCGGCAGGTGATAACTTTTAGACCATACCTTATGGGTAGTACCTTAGACCTCATGCTCGTGACGTTGAACCTATGAACCCTATATTTGTGATCTTGTGTGTGATTGTTGCATCATGCATCCATGCACTCATAAGCATCTTTTGAAGGAATTTTATTTCAAGGGACTTGAAAGTTGACCATTTGTGAATATCTCAGGTACCTTTTGACCATGGATTATGGAAAAAGAAAGACCGGAAAATACAGTTTCAAAGATCCCAAGATAGATGAGTTGATCAGTCTAATTCCCGAATTGAGTGTTCTACAGATTTTCGGAAGAAGTATGGATCCATCATTCCTCTCATGAAGCTTAGGATAAAGGAGGCTATTCTCTCGACCTTGGTCCAGTTCTTTGATCCGCTGTATCATTGCTTTACTTTCCCTGACTACCAGTTGATGCCTACACTAGAGAAGTGTCCATACCTGTTGGATTTACCTATTATCAATCATGTTCCTTTTACTGGTTTGGAGGGTGAGCCAAAACCACACGAGATTGCTACTTTGATCCATCTGGGGAAGTATGAGGTTGAAGCCCATATGACTACTAAAGGAGGGATTAGAGGATTACCGGCTCAGTTCTTATTGGAGAAAGCTCGTTACTTTTCCAGGAAGAAGAGTACAATTACTTTTGAGGCCATCTTTACTCTACTTGCTTACGGGTTATTCTTATTTCCTAATGTGGACGAGTTTGTTGACATTAATTCTATCAGGGAAACCCAGTTCCTACATTGTTGGGTGATGCTTATTACTCTATTCATCATCAGAATTCTTATCATGGGGGGATGATTATCTATTGTACGCCTATGTTGTACCGATGGTTTATTTCTCATATGCCTCAGTCTGATGCTTTCTGGGATGTCAGGAAGGAACCCCATTGGGCTCCTAAGATCATGGCACTTACTCACTCAAATATTGATTGGTATCATCGAGCTTACCAGGGTGTAGAGATTGTTGACAGTTATGGTAGTTTCCCCAATGTACCTCTTCTTGGTACAAAGGGAGGAATTAACTATAACCCTGTTCTTGCACGACGACAGCTTGGTTATCTGATGAGGGATAAACCAAATTGTATTCATTTGAGTATTTTCTTTCTGAAGGAGGGAGAAGACCATAAGGAATCTAGGGAGCAAATTGCGAAGGCCTGGCGTCACATTCATAGGAAGAGTAGGAAATACTTGGGACCTATGGGGGCTGTTTCTTTGGAGCCTTATCTTCAGTGGGTCCAAATAAGAGCTATTTAGTTACAGATGCCGCATTCCCGGGAAGCACATATGCCTGATTTTTTCGTGAAGACCACTCCTTCCTTGTTGGATGATATAGAAGAGCTACAACTTGCTTTGGTCAGGATGCAACAGGAAAAAGATGCTTGGAAGAATAAGTGCCAAACTTTAGAAATTTCCTATAGAGCAGACTTGAAGGAGAAAGACGACTTGATTGAGATTCTTGAGAGTCAGGCTGTAGAGACCATGGAGAGGCAAGGGGATTTATTTTCTCCTAAGCCTCAGTCAGATGCTAGTTGCTCACTTCCTGATTAAGTTGATTGGAAGGAGGTTGCCACCAGATATGCAGAAGAAAACCAGAGGTTGAAGGCTCAGATTGTCAGGCTTACAGGGAAGCGCCAGCTTATAGAGTGATCTCCATCAACTTTACTTTTTAGGGTTTTAGACTTTATTTTCATCTTATACTTGAGATTATTGAAACTTGTAATCCATTTTGAAGTTATTATAATAAAACTTTTCAGTATTTCAAATGTGTTATTACTTTGATATTTGTAATGTGTCTATAAATCTTTAAGTCCCTTGAAATATTAATAATAAAATAAATCATGTGCATTGCATATCATGCATCATATTGCACATATTTCTTGCATTTGTTATGCATATCCAGGTGTCTTACCAAGATTCTTTACTTCGTTTAGCAAGCTGTCTCACCACTACAACACTCGAGCTAATTTCAGAAGGAAGATGGACAACTTAGAATAAGAGAATCGCGAGCTGCACGAGGAGGTTTCTGCTCTGAAGGCCGGTATGGCCAATCTTACTGCTCTGATGGAATCTCTGGTGGCTGCTCAGAATCAGCCACCGAGTGTTCAACCTCAACAAACAAGGGTTACTACTGAAGCTCTGACTATTCCTGTGCCTGCTACTTTAGCTGTTGTTCAGAATCGCATGCCTCAAGGTTGTCCATGGGGAATTCCAGAGAACTTTGTGCCTAAAGGTTTCAATCTTGGTCCTCAAGATACTCCAATTGTTCATACTACTGTTACTCCCGCACCTCCTATGGTGCATGTTGTTCCTGTTGGACCTCCTTCAGTGAATATGGTTCCATTTGCTAATGATGATATGTGTCATCCTTTTCCTCCACCAAGTGAAGACTTGGGTCTTTATGATAGAATGGATGATTTTCAAGAGCAGTTTGACAAGATGCAGAGGGAGATGAAGGCCCTAAGGGGAAAGTAATTGTTCGGGCAGAATGTGAATGATTTATGCTTGGTCCCGAATGTCAAGATACCTGTGAATTTTAAAGTCTCAGAATTTGAGAAGTACAAGGGCAACACTTGTCCTCGTGCTAATCTTGTGATGTATGTAAGAAGAATGTCTACCCACACTGATGATCAACGTCTGTTGATTCAATTTTTTCAGGATAGTTTGACTGGTGATGCACTGAATTGGTATATGAGTTTGGACAGCGTCAATATCCATAATTTCAACGACTTGGGAGAAGCATTTATCAGACAATACAAATACAACATGGACATGGGGCGCCTGACCGTGATTAACTCAGGGCCATGATCCAGAAGGACAAGGAATCATTCAAAGAGTATGCACAAAGATGGCGTGAGGTAGTCGCACAAGTGATTCCTCCCATGGAAGAGAAGGAGATGACTAAGATTTTCTTGAAGACTCTGGGTGCTTTCTACTATCAGAGGATGGTAGCGAGTGCGCCAAATGACTTTACTAAAATGGTAGGCATGGGTATCCGCTTAGAAGAGGATGTAAGAGAGGGTCGTCTAACAAAAAGTGAAAGTTCCGGAAGTGCGAAAAAAGAATTTTTTTTATTAATAACCATGTATTAAAAAAATATTTCGCAAATAACCGGGTTTCGGAAAAAATTACGCAAATAACCATGTTTCAGATGGCTCCACAAAGGAGGAGCCGTCTCATTTGGCGCATGCACCTAGGGTTTTGCCCTAGGCGCCATCTCACTTGGCGCCTCCCTTGGCTTTTAGCCAAGTGAGATGGCGCATGCTCCTTAAAAAGGAGAGGAGGCGCCATCTCACTTGGCGCCTAGGGCAAAACTAGTGTTTTTTGCTGTTTTATAAATAATTCGTCCGTTTCTTTGAAATTTCTCACACTTTCTCGCACTGTATTTTTATTTTGTACTCCCTTATTTACGTAATGACGTCGCCTATGATTTTTAGCAGAGATGGTTACGTTATATTCTCCGCCACGAAACCTGCGATGAAAATGAAATTCTGGCACATTCACTCCATGGAGCGTCTGAAGTGGGAGTTGATGCGGTGGCTAGATGGAGACATCGCCGAGGGGGAAAAAATTCGAAGGATCCAGCGAAAACGAACAACAACCTCGCATGCGACAGGAAGACCTAATGTGTGGTTGAAGGAAGTCAAAACAGACAGTGATGTAATGCTGATGATGCATGGGTCAGATGAAATTGTGTTAACAGTTGTAATTTCCTAGATTGAATATCGTTAATCATTGTTGTACGCGAAAACCCTAATGTAATTTCCTATATTGAATTTCTTAAATTGTGTGAACAGTTTTATTAACGGAAAACCCATAATGTTTACAACACAAATATTGAAAAGATTTATTGTATTACAAAATTTATGTGGTCGAGCCAGACGCCCGATTCAGACAGTTTTTGCGATTGTGTCCGACCTGACAGCATAAACCACACTTTCTTTCCAACCTGTCAAGATCGTCCATTTCTGTTGTTATGCGCCTGCTTTTGGGACGACCCTTCTTGTTCCTTCGCATTTGGTCATTGTGCCAAACTATATCACAGTTGTATTCAGGCCAATAGTCCGGTTTTGCCACCAAAGGAAAGTTGTTGTTGTAAACAGTGAGCAACATTTCAGATTTATAAACGTTTGAGAGCAGTTGAAGCGCGTCTTGATGGGTATGCACACAAGCGGCAATGACATGAGAGCAAGGCATACGAAAAGCTTGAAACCTGCCACAATCGCACCATTGAGAAGGTAAAATGACCCTGTATTCTTGTCTTGCCAGGCCTTCATTGTGGTCAATTGTCTCTTTCACAATGAAGTTGTGGCTATGGCGGTCAAACCGTGTAACCATGTGAGTGTTGGCTTTAGCACTTTCAGCCTTAATGTATTTCATACAGCTTTCACTCCATAGTTGTCCTGATTGCAAGACCGCATACCACATTTCACCTCTTTTGGCAAATAACGCAGCCATCCTAAAATACGTGGATTTCACCAAGGCAGTGATGGGGAGGTTTTGTATGCCCTTGAATACCCCATTCATTGATTCAATAAGATTTGTTGTCATATGCCCCCATCTTTGGCCATTTTCGTATGACCTAGTCCACTTTTCGACCGGTATATTATCGATCCACGTACCGGCTTCTGGGTTAGACAAACGGATCTCGTTGCGGTAATATTTGAATGTGGGCTGTGTCAGTGCGTATCCCGCATTCATCACCGCTTTCCTCAATGTTTTGTCCTTGACCTCCCTCGAGAAATTCTGGACGATATGCCTGACGCAATAGACATGCGTAGAAGGAGGGTCATGCCAACCATTTGCCGGATTATTATAGGCACTTTCAATGGAGGCATGTCTGACCGAGATCAAACAGAGATCTGGTTGAGGAGCCACGTGTGTACGAAGATTTTTCAGGAAAAAGCTCCAAGAACCACCTGTCTCCCCCTCGACAAGGGCAAACGCAACGGGGAAAATGTTATTGTTGCCATCTTGTGCAACTGCCATCAAAAGCGTGCCTTTGTACTTCCCATACAACCAAGTCCCGTCTATTTGTAGAATTGGTTTGCATGATGCAAACCCTGTGATGCATGGTTGAAATGCCCAAAAGACGCGACTGAATATTCCGTTGCCATGTAGTAGACTACCATCTTGGGCGTACGCTGGCAATGTTTCCAGAACATAAACACTACCTGGAGAATATGTCTTGAGTGCATTTAGGTAGCGTGGAAGTTCTCGGTATGAATCCTCCCAGTTCCCGTACACCCTTTCAATCGCCTTAGTCTTTGCTAACCACGCCTTACGGTAAGACGGAGTGTAGTTAAAAACCGTGGTGATGTGGGAGATGATTGTTTTCACCTTCAAAGAAGGGTCGTTGCTGACCAGGGGTAGGATTTCTTGACATATTAGATCATGGTTGAGTTTTCGGTGGTCTTGTGATTGAGTGGAACTTACACAAGTATGGGTAGTCATGGAACCTATGACCCAGCAGTCACCCCTTAGTCTGTATGAAGCGGTCAGCTTGAACATACAGTCAGGGTGGACACACTTGATCTTGTACCTTTCCGGGTTTACACGATCCACCTTATAATCAACCGAGTTGAGCATGTGAAATTTTTTGATGGCCCTTATGCATTCCTCTCTATTACGAAACTTGTCCTTCTCTTTTAAATTTTCATCCGATTGCATATACGGTTGGAAAAACAAGTCCGTAGAAGGTTCATCTCCGCCCATGTTGAAGTTTGTCATGTGCGTAGGTGGTGTGTAGATTTTGTCGGTAGGAATACTTGGGATGCCATCATCGTCAGAATTGTCGTTCACCATTTCATCAAACTCTAACTCGTTATCTTCTTCTTCATCATCAACTGCATCCACCTCATCTTGCTCATTCTCCAAAGGATCAACCTCCTGTGTCACCGGAGGCTCTACCTCCTGTGTCACCGGAGGCTCTACCTCCTGTGTCACCGGAGGCTCTTGAAACAGAACGTACAACTCAATAGAGTCGTTTCCAGAATAGACATGGCTGGAAATCATGTTCTGGAAATCCTCGTCATCCTGAATTGCAACCTTATAAAAAATAACTTGGTTGTTTCCAAAAAAGACTGGACTCTGATAAAATATCTGGGATACCGGGCCTCGTTCAAGTTTGGCCTCCAATCTTTTCTTAAAGTACGAGAAATTTGCTTTCCCGTTTAAGAGAAATCGGACATTGTCGGTGTTTCTAAACAAAAACCCAACTGTGGGACACATGTATGTCTCACCGTTGAAATGTGCTTTGACAACAAATTGTGGTGAAGAGGCCATTATGTAGAATTGTTTTAGGTATGAAGGTGGGAATGTTTTGGGTTTATTGATTGTATGAAGGTATGAATGCTGGAATGTTTGAAGGTTAGATGACTGATTCAAAGGTTGGAAAATTTTACACTTTATGTGAATGAATGTTATGTTCAACGTAAGGCAAAAAATTTCAATTAAGTAAGTGATGCAACCCCCCAAGGCTGCCAATAATATTACATGCATGGGCTTATGCAGCCACCTAGCCTGCCACCCATCAACTCCAATGGCCTTGCATGCAACAAAGAAAGGAATCCCAAAGGCTGTCACGTAGCCTGAGCCAATGCTGTAAAACGTGACACCTCTTATTCGCCAAATGGGGTGGCGACACCATTCATTTTTGTACTATTTCGCCAAGTGAGATGGCGCCTCCCTTACTGTCCAATCGTGATACATGCATGGGCTTATGCTGCCACCTAGCCTGGCCCTATTCTGCACACATAAATGTTTTGTGTAAGACTCCACCCATCAACTCCAATGGCCTTGCATGCAACAAAGAAAGGAATCCCAAAGGCTGTCACGTAGCCTGAGCCAATGCTGTAAAACGTGACACCTCTTATTCGCCAAATGGGGTGGCGACACCATTCATTTTTGTACTATTTCGCCAAGTGAGATGGCGCCTCCCTTACTGTCCAATCGTGATACATGCATGGGCTTATGCTGCCACCTAGCCTGGCCCTATTCTGCACACATAAATGTTTTGTGTAAGACTCCACCCATCAACTCCAATGGCCTTGCATGCAACAAAGAAAGGAATCCCAAAGGCTGTCACGTAGCCTGAGCCAATGCTGTAAAACGTGACACCTCTTATTCGCCAAATGGGGTGGCGACACCATTCATTTTTGTACTATTTCGCCAAGTGAGATGGCGCCTCCCTTACTGTCCAATCGTGATACATGCATGGGCTTATGCTGCCACCTAGCCTGGCCCTATTCTGCACACATAAATGTTTTGTGTAAGACTCCACCCATCAACTCCAATGGCCTTGCATGCAACAAAGAAAGGAATCCCAAAGGCTGTCACGTAGCCTGAGCCAATGCTGTAAAACGTGACACCTCTTATTCGCCAAATGGGGTGGCGACACCATTCATTTTTGTACTATTTCGCCAAGTGAGATGGCGCCTCCCTTACTGTCCAATCGTGATACATGCATGGGCTTATGCTGCCACCTAGCCTGGCCCTATTCTGCACACATAAATGTTTTGTGTAAGACTCCACCCATCAACTCCAATGGCCTTGCATGCAACAAAGAAAGGAATCCCAAAGGCTGTCTCGTAGCCTGAGCCAATGCTGTAAAACGTGACACCTCTTATTCGCCAAATGGGGTGGCGACACCATTCATTTTTGTACTATTTCGCCAAGTGAGATGGCGCCTCCCTTACTGTCCAATCGTGATACATGCATGGGCTGCCACCTAGCCTGCAAGAGTGACACCTTACATTTTTTGTAAATGCATGCATGCATATGTGTAACACCCTAAGCATGCAAATGTGACACATCGCATGCATGCAACCACTACATCAAACTTATTTTACTATAAATACATACCTTATGAAACATCTCTCACACCCACACAACTCTCACTCTCTGCTACGAAATATTTCTTAAGTCTATCATACTCTCTATTTCTTCCTAAGTCTTTCATTCTCTCAAGCGTTCTGAACAATGGCCCTTCTAACAATGGGAGATACTCACAGAGGCACAAGGGAAAACATTGCTGCATTTGTAAGTCTCTTCTTTGGTTATACATTTTTCATACTTCAAATAACGTGTTGTTCATCTTAATTAATCTTACTCTTGTTTAATTATGATCTCAGGATACACAAAGATTCAGAATCCGTTCGCACAAATACCTTGCTCCCGACCCATTTATCGTCCCTTATCTGGAATATGCAGGTTTTGGACACGTGATAAAGATCTCCAACTGCACCATTGACTCCAAATTCATTCTTGCAATGTTGGAGAGGTGGAGACCGGAGACCCATACATTTCACCTACCAATAGGTGAATGTACCATCACTCTCGAAGATGTGTACATGCTACTGGGCCTCCCTATTGACGGTAAGGCGGTGAACGGGTCGGTTCAACAACCGAACTCACAGTGTGAAGAACTGTTGGGTAGGGACATGGTAGAAGGTGGTGGAGCAAGAGGGCAGGGAATACTACTCACTGACCTGAAACGGAATTATGCAAGTATGGAATTAAATGAAAATTCCTCAGAGAATGACCGAGTAGTAAAAGCCCAAACGTATATTATGATACTTTTTGGTACATTTTTATTTCCCGAAAGTACGGGAAATAATGTAAATTTCATGTACTTACATTTACTAACAAATTTTGATAAAACTAGAAAATTTAGTTGGGGTTCTGCAGTATTAGCCCACCTGTACAGTTCCTTGTGCAAAAACGCAGTCAAGGAAAAATGTACATTTTATGGGTGCGCATTTTTACTACAAGCCTGGGGTTGGTGGAGGATGGAGTCCTTAAACCCCATCAACAACAACACTTTTGGTTTCCCTTACGCAACAAAGTAAGTCATTAAGTTATAGCATTTATAACTATTCTTCTCTTTCCAAAATATATGCTAAAAATAACATGTTTCTCATTTCCTTTAGGTACTGCGTGAGGGGTATGGATTACGGCAAGAATCCCAGATTCAATGTCGCACTCTACCGGAATCTGTTGGATCACTTAGGCCCAGATGACGTACGTCGTAGCTTTTAACTTTTGTTCATTTTAATTATTTATACATTACTTTTGCGCTTACCTGATTTAAATTTTATCTCAGTTCGTCTGGAGACCATATTTGGGTTTGGACCATTCTCCAAATCCAGAGGATGCAGCAACTTGGACTGCAAAGACTGCACTCATTCGGTTCAACATTGTGGAGATGCACCACAGCGACCGTGTGAAGATGCAGTTCGGAATGATCTAGGAGATACCAAGTGATCCAACAGATTTATCCCCCTGGCATCTAAAAAGGGTCGACGCCCAGTGGAATCTTACCAACTGGAAAGACTTTGCTCCAGAATGGTGTAAAATGTGGCAAAGGCGTCACCGCTACATCTTGCAATCCCCGGTTTTCCTTACTCAAGGTAACATGCGACACACCGATCAATATATGTCGTGGTACAGGTCGGTTAGTAACCCAGATATGCACGTGTCTCATCCGAGGTACTTGGTTGACCCACGCACACAATGGGCACAACCCTCGATTCCCAACCAACAAACCCAAAATCCATCAACCTCAAACCAACCCCCAAGAAGAAACAGACCAACAAACACACAACCACATTCCCCACCACAACACAACTACAACCAAATGCCGTATTACCAACCACAATCACCGCCAAACTACCAATACCCGGAAATGCCTCAAACCCAACCACAATACCAACCCCAATACCAGCAAACCCACATACCCCATACACAATTTCAATCTTCCACATATCCCAATATGGCGCCCTCAACATCCAGCCTTAGCCCTGATATGGGAATGTCAGAAGATTATGACCAACCCGACCAAACCTACCATCAACCACCATATCACCAAACAACCCAACATCCACAATACCAAACACCCCAAGATCCATTTCCTTTCTACCCCCCATACTCAGACGACCAATGCTACCGACCAACCATGGAACCCCACCAACCGCCAACACGACCAAACTTCGAGGGTATGGGTAACCGACTGTACCAGAGCGGATCTTCGAGATATGGAGATCTTACTGATTTTATGGATTCGGATCGCATTGACTTTGCTGGGCCATCGACCTTGCCGCAGCAAGAAACGAGACGGCACCCAGTAAGAGAAAGGCGGGGACGGGGATGCGGAACTGTGGGTCATTACCGGGTTCCTGGGGATCACTGATGTATCTTTTTTTTTCCCAGTATTTTTTTGTATCTATTTTTTTACTGTTCTTTAAATGTAAAACAGTTGAATGTAATTATTTTTTTTAAAATAAAAAATCCATTTTGTTTATCTCTGTCTAATACGCAACGCGCAGGAAAGAAAAAAAAAATTTTTTTTTACCTAATTTTGTACATAGGCGCCATCTCACTTGGCTTAGGGCTTGCCCTTTGCCCTTAGGCGCCAAGTGAGATGGCGCCTCCCTTAAAAAAAGAGGAGGATGCGCCAAATGAGATGGCTCCTCCTTTGTGGAGCCATCTCAAACATGGTTATTTGCGTAATTTTTTCCGAAACCCGGTTATTTGCGAAATATTTTTTTAATACACGGTTATTAATAAAAAAAATTCGCGAAAAAAGCCATTCTTTGGGTTTTCCGAAAAGAAGGAAGGAGATACAAACGTTGTTATGAAAGAGAGGAGGATTAATCCTCCTAGAAGAAATTATCAGCGTCATCAACAAGTCGCCTCAATTACTCCAGTTGTTAGCGTAGCTCCAACCACCGTTGCTTATCAGAGACCATCCCATCAGGGGAATCGAGGGTATAATCAGAGAAAGGATAGTTATGACCATATTCCTATGAGTTATACAGAATTACTCCCAGAGTTAATTCAGAAGAAGTTGGTTCAGACCCGACCACCTCCTGTTGTGCCATCACCATTGCCTTGGTATTATAAGGCAGACCAAACATGTGCTTTTCATCAGGGGGCACCAGGGTACAATGTTGAGAACTGCTATCCTTTGAAGACTAAAGTACAAAAATTGGTGAAGTCTGGTATCCTATCTTCAAGGATGTGGGCCCTAATGTGAAAGATAATCCTCTACCAAAGCATGGAGGAGAAAATGCTGTGAACATGGTGGCCGATTTTCCAGACCTCTGTGAATTTAGATATTATACGCATGACCATGAAGTTGATGTCAGACAAGGTTACATGTCAAAGGGATGATTACCATGAATTTGATGTGATTGAGGTTTGTTTGGCTGAAGAAGAATCAGAAGATGAGTATGCCTTTGCGGATGAGTTCTTCTCCTCGGATGAAGATTTATTTTCCAGAGATGACTCTGTAATGACTGAATGTGTTGAAGAGGGAGTAAATGTTATTGTGCCTTGTTTTGGTGCACCCACCCCTTTTGAAGTTGAATATCATAGCAAGCCAGCTATTGCTCCATTGGTGATTAGTTTGTCGGGTCCCGTCCCCTACAAGTCGGACAAGGCGGTACCCTACAAATATAATGCTACAATTTTGGAGGATAGTGTGGAACTTCCCATCCAGCCTATGCCTAATGTTGGAAATATTGCTGAGACTAGCAGAGTGACCCGCAACGGTCGTGTATTTGCACCAGTTGTTCGTGGAGATGTTAGTACTGGAAAGAAAATTGTTGAAGATGTTAAACCCAAGAAGGCAGTGTGTGAATCTAGTGGAGCTACACTAGAGAAGGAGGTGGATGATATTTTGAAGATAATTAAGATGAGCGACTACAAAATTGTAGATCAGCTACTGCAGACTCCTTCAAAAATATCTATCTTGGCTTTATTGATGAATTCCTCTGCTCACAGAGAATCTTTAATGAGGGTATTGGATCAAGATTTTGTGGAAAGTGATATGCTTGTAGACCAATTCAGTAGTGTAGTAGGGAACATTACTTCATGTAATAACCTGAGTTTTTGCGATGATGAATTGCCCGATGAAGGAAGGAATCATAATTTGGCCCTCCACATCTCTATGAACTGCAAGAATGATTCATTATCCAATGTGCTGATTGATAATGGATCTGCATTGAACGTTATACCACGGAGCACACTTATGAAGTTGAAATATCAAGGAACACCCATGCGCCCAAGTGGCATTATTGTGAAAGCGTTTGATGGATCAAGGAAATCTGTTATTGGTGAAGTGGACTTGCCTATTCATATAGGCCCACATATGTTTCAGATTACTTTCCAGGTCATGTATATTGTACCCGCTTATAGCTGCTTGCTAGGTCGACCGTGGATACATGAGGCAGGGGATGTCACTTCAACTTTACACCAGAAGTTGAAGTTTGTGCAAGAAGGAAAAGTGGTAATTATAAACGGAGAACATGCCTTTTTGATATCTCAATTGTCCTCTTTCAGCATTGTGGAGGCGGATGAAGCTGCTGTTGGAACCCAGTTCCAAGCTTTATCCATTGATAATGCAAGAGGAAATGAGAACTCTATGGCTTGGTTTAAGAATGCATAACAGGTTGTGCATAATGGCCTTAGTGAAGTATGGAGACAAATTGTTGATCCACCTGTAAACAAGAATATAGCTGGCTTGGGGTTCTCTGTGAAGAAAGATAAAGGTAAGAGCATGAAGTCGAAGTCTGCTGCAGGCAAGTATCAAGACATCTTTCATAGTGGGGTTTATCTTCAACCAACTGTTTCCGGGATTAATGCCATTGTGGAAGATGAAGCAGATCCAGAAATGCCAAATTATGTGACGCAAGGAGTTAGGGTTCAGAACTGGATCACCATTGATGTTCCCTCTTGCATACATGTTTCAAAGTAATTTGTTTTGTTAATATTTTTGAAAAGCTTTCACTCTGCCCAAGGTGAAAGTATTAATATTGTATGGGCTTATCTGTTTGTTGTGATTTTAAAATCAATAATAAAAGTTGTCTTTGTTTCCCAAATTTTGTTTTTATTTTTTGCTTTTTTCTTGGAAAATGGTAATCAGAAAAAAAAAACCTTTCAAAATAAATGATAACTGAAATTCAATCTGCATGATCACCTGTTATATGTGTCAGTTTCTAAAAGCAATCATAAATCATATGTGCAGATTAATTAAAAAACCTGTTGAATACAATGACCCTGCACCCTCTCCCAACTTTGAATGTCATGTGTATGGGGCGAAGAAGAAGACTATGATTAGATTCCGGAGGAGGTCTCACGGTTGCTTAGGCGTGAGGAGAACGCCATTCAGCCATATAAAGAGCCATTGGAAGTAATCAATTTGGGTTCAGAAGAAGATCTGAAGGAAGTCAAGATCGGAGCATTGCTGCATCCTGATGTGAAGAGCTGGTTGATTGAGATGTTGAAAGAGTATGTGGATATTTTTGCTTGGTCTTACTAAGATATGCCTGGTTTAGATACAGATATTGTAGAGCACCGTTTACCACTGAAGCCAGAATGTTCGCCAATCAAACAGAAGTTGCGAAGAACTCACCCAAATATGACAGTGAAGATCAAAGAGGAAGTTCTAAAGCAGATTAATGTCGGTTTTCTTGTGACATCAGTGTACCCTCAGTGGATTGCCAATATTATCCCAGTACCGAAGAAAGACGGAAAAGTTCGAATGTGCGTAGATTACAGAGATCTAAATAAAGCTAGTCCAAAAGATGATTTTCCATTGCCACACATTTATATGTTAGTGGATAGCAAAGCAAAATTCAAAGTTTTCTCGTTCATGGACGCATTTTCCAGGTATAATCAAACAAGGATGGCGCCTGAGGACATGGAAAAAACAACGTTTATCACACCCTGGGGAACATTCTGTTAGAGTGATGCCATTCGGGTTGAAGAACGCTGGTCCAACGTACCAGAGGGATATAATAACCCTATTCCATGATCTGATGCACAAGGAAATTGAGGTATATGTTAATGACATGATTTCTAAATCCCAGATTGAAGAAGGGCATGTAGAAGATTTTTTGAAGTTGTTTCAGCGTTTGAGGAAGTATCGTCTCCGCTTGAATCCAAATAAATGTACCTTCAGTGTTCGGTCAAGGAAATTGTTGGGTTTCATTGTTAGCCATGGAAGGATTGAAGTTGACCCTGATAAAGTCAAATTAATTCAAGAAATGCCAGTGTTAGGAACTGAAAAGCAAGTCAGAGGGTTCCTCGGGCGTTTGAATTATATTTCTAGACTCATTTCCCACATGACTGCAACGTGTGAACCGACCTTTAAGTTGTTAAAGAAAGATAAAGGTTGTGTGTGGACAGATGACTGCCAAAGGGAATTTGAAAGTATTAAAGAATATCTGCTTGAACCTCCTATCTTGTTCCCTCCTGTTGAAGGAAGACCATTGATTATGTATCTTAAAGTGTTAGATAATTCCATGGGCTGTATTCTAGGACAACAAGATGAAACAAGGAAGAAAGAGTATGCCATTTATTATCTCAGTAAAAAGTTTACTAATTGTGAATTGCGGTATTCCATGCTGGAAAAGACATGTTGTGCTCTAGCTTGGGCGACAAAGCATTTGCGGTAGTATATGTTGAATCACACTACTTGGTTGATCTCCAAAATGGATCCAATCAAGTACATTTTTGAAAAGCCTGCTCTTACTAGGAGAATTTCCCGCTGGTAGATGTTGTTATCTGAATATGATATCGAATACCGCACTCAAAGAGCTATTAAAAGCAGCGTGTTGGCAGATTATCTTGCTCACCAACCAGTTGATGATTATCAATCTGTGAAGTATGATTTCCCCGATGAGGATGTGATGTTTTTGAAAGTGAAAGATTGTGATGAACCTTTGTCTGAGGAAGGTCCTGATCCTAAATCTCGCTGGAGTATGATATTTGATGGAGCTATGAATGCTTATGGTAAAGGAATTGGTGTTGTGATTTTCACTCCACATGGATCACACATTCCTTTCACTGCAAGGTTGACATTTGATTGTACTAATAATATGGCAGAATATGAGGCTTGCATCATGGGTCTCGAGGAAGCTATTGATCTCAGAATTAAAATTCTTGATGTGTATGGCAATTCAGCTTTGGTAATAAATCAGATTAAAGGAGAGTGGGATACTCGTCACCCCGGCTTGATCTCTTACAAAGATTATGCTATAAGATTGTTACCATTCTTTAATAAAGTTGAATTCCATTACATCCCCAGAGACGAAAATCAAATGGAGGATGCTCTGGCAACTCTGGCTTCTATGTATCAAGTGAATACTTGGAATGATATACCTCGAATTATAGTTCGGCGACTGGATAGGCTTGCTCATGTGTTTACAATAGAAGAGGTAGCAGATGAGAAACCTCGGTATTATGATATCAAGCATTTTCTCCAGACTCAGGAATACCCAATTGGTACATCGAATAAAGATAAAAATACATTGAGTAGATTGGCTGGAAGTTTCTTACTCAATGAAAATGTGTTTGTTGTACCCCAAAATTTGCCCTCCCATATTTTTCAAAGAAATTGCAAAATCAAGCTTCAAAATCTCCCCAAGGGTTGCACAGTTCAAGGGTCTCCTAAACAGTCAAGATTAGGATTTTTATTCTGATCAAGAAAATGAAGTTTCCAAGGGCCCAATCAAGTCTCACATGCCTACAAATATGGTCAAGCATCCTCATATCAAGTTTCAAGACTCTCAGCACAAAATTGCACAGTCAAAACCCTAATTGCATTACAGTCAACTGTAGGGGCAAAATGGTCATTTGACAGTCAAAAGTTCAAATTTTTGGTCAACATATCATTTTGAAGCCACAAACATCATTTGATCAATGCTTGATCATGATTCTCAAAGTTTGGCTCAAAAATCATCAAGATGCAAAAGTTTCCTTATTTGGACAGTTGAAAAAGTCAACTGTAAATTGACCAGGGCATAACTTTCACATGGATTATCAGAAAAATTCCATCCAGAGCTCATTTTGAAGAGAAAGATATTTCCTACAACTCATCTTCATACTTCAAGTCCAAGAAATGCTCTCACAAAAAGTTATCAATTTCAACATTATAGGTCATTTTCAAAAGTCAACAAAAAGGGACTTTAAGTCAAAGGCCATAACTTGAGATTGGTAAATCAAAATGACATGGGACAAAGGCATTGGTTAGAGGACTCAAAGACCTTTCCAAAATGTCCAAGCTGCTGAAGAAAGATCAGGTAGTACGTTGGAATGATGAATGTCAGGCTGCTTTTGACAGAATCAAAGAGTATCTCCAAGAACCACCCATCCTTATGCCACCGGTTGAAGGGAGACCTCTGATACTATACCTGACAGTGCTTGACAACTCAATGGGGTGCGTGCTGGGGCAGCATGACGAGTCTGGCCGAAAAGAGCATGTCATTTATTACCTTAGCAAAAAGTTTACCGACTGTGAGACCCGATACTCACTGCTTGAGAAAACTTGTTGCGCTTTGGTATGGGCTGCTCGCCGGCTGAGACAGTATATGCTGACTCACACTACCTTGTTGATCTCAAAGATGGATCCTATAAAGTACATATTCGAAAAGCCTGCTCTGTCCGGGAGAATAGCAAGATGGCAAATGATCTTGACGGAATACGACATTCAGTACACAACCCAGAAAGCCATCAAGGGAAGTGTATTGGCAGACCACTTGGCACATCAGGCAGTCGACGACTATCAGTCAATGAACTTTGAGTTTCCGGATGAAAGCATCATGATAGTAACTGATTGTGAAGTACCTGGACCGGATGAAGGACCTGAACCAGGATCCCGATGGTCTATGCACTTTGACGGAGCCTCCAACGCTTTGGGAAACGGTATCGGCGCCATAATCATATCTCTATAAGGTACTCATACTCCGCTAACTGCCCGGCTATGTTTCAACTGTACCAACAACATGGCGGAGTATGAGGCGTGCATCATGGGTCTTCAAGCTGCGATCGACCTAAGGATTAAGTTTCTGAGTGTCTTCGAAGATTCCGCTCTTGTGATCAATCAGATCAAAGGAGAGTGGGATACGAAACATCCGAACCTTATTCCTTACAGAGAATGTGTGTTGACCCTGATCCCCCACTTCACAGAGATAACCTTTGAACACTTTCCAAGAGAAGAGAATCAGTTGGCGGACGCGTTAGCTACAATGTCTTCTATGTTCAAGGTCAAATGGGATAATGAGGCTCCCCGGATCATCATCTGGAAACTGGACGAACCGGCATACTGTTGCGATCTCGAGACTGAATTGGTGACTGAGAAGCCTTGGTACCATGAGGTAAAGAGATATCTGGAAGCTCAGGAATACCCTGAAGGTGCCTCTATCAATGATAAGAAGTTCTTGAGGAGGTTCGCAGCGAAGTTCTTCCTTAGCAACGGCATATTGTACAAGCGAAACCATGATTCAACCTTACTGCGTTGTGTGGATAAGACTGAAGCAGAAAGGATCATGGAAGAGCTACATGAAGGGACCTTTGGTACGCATTCCAGTGGACACACTATGGCTAAGAAAATCCTACGGGCAGGATATTACTGGTCCACAATGGAAGCTGACTGCTATCAACATTCTAGGACATGCCATAAGTGCCAGATTTATGCAGACAAGGTGCATGTTCCTCCGGTTCCCCTGAATGTTCTGACTGCGCCTTGGCCGTTTGCAATGTGGGGTATAGACATGATCGGTGATATTAAACCTACGGCATCTAATGGGCATCGCTTCATCCTAGTGGCGATTGATTATTTTACGAAGTGGGTCGAAGCAGCTTCCTATGCTACGGTAACCAAGACTGTTGTGGCACAGTTCATTCGGCATAATCTGATCTGTCGGTACGGCGTCCCTGAGAGAATCATTACAGACAACGGTACCAATCTGAATAATAAGATGATCGCTGAGCTCTGCGAACAGTTCAAGATACAGCACCACAATTCTTCTCCTTACAGACCGAAGATGAATGGGGCTGTAGAAGCAGCAAATAAGAACATCAAGAAAATCGTGCAGAAGATGACAGTGACTTACAAGGATTGGCACGAGATGTTACCGTTCGCTCTACATGGGTACCGTACCTCAGCCAGGACGTCAACCGGGGCAACTCCCTTCTCTTTGGTTTATGGTATGGAGGCAGTCTTACCGATCGAAGTGCAAATACCCTCTCTCCGGATAATGAAGGATGCAAATCTGAACGAGGATGATTGGATCCAGACACGACTTGATCAACTCAACCTCATTGATGAAAAGAGACTTGCTGCTATCTGCCATGGTCAGACGTATCAGAAACGGATGATCAGGGCATTTAACAAAAGGGTCAGACCACAGGAATATCAAGTTGGGGATCTGGTAATCAAGCGAATCATCCTTCCTCAGAGTGATCCAAGGGGCAAATGGACCCCTACATACGAAGGGCCATTTGTGGTTAAACATGTGTTCTCAGGAGGAGCCATGATTCTAACCAACATGGATGGTGACGACCTTCCTCACTCCGCTAATGCAGACATAGTAAAAAGATACTACGCATGAAAAAAGACCCGCTAGGCTGACATGCCTAGGCAAAAATTAGGGCTTCCCGTCGAACCAAAAGGGTTCGGGCAAAATGAAGGGATGAAATGAAAAAATCTGTACACCCGGCAAGTCGAAAACCTGAAAAGGCGGCTTGGGCAAAAATGGGTATCCCGGTGGACTGAAAACCCGAAAGGGCAGTCCAGGCAAAAATTAGGGATAAAAGCGTAATACTATGTCTCATTTGATCACTTTGCATCCAGAATCCGGTATCTACATCAAGTTCAGACGGCATCGATCAGTTAGCTTCGCCTTCAACCAAGGTCATCAAGTGATGAGACGCTCGGAGTTATAAAGGCAATAGCAGAGTTGAAACCCAGTGGGATCATATTTCACACAGCTGTTTTATTTTTTACAAAACTTGTATAAACTCTTTTGTTCGGCGGCGTTCTCTTACTAGGACGTCAGCCTCTTGTACACAAAACGCCTATTTCCAGGCCATTCAAAATCAATACAAATATATTTTTCAGTTAAACGTGCCAACTGTTTTTCTTTTTCTGTTTTGTTTTGCGGAGAACGTCCAAGGTTCAATTTGTGATATATGCATTGACAATAATTTGCTAACTCATGAATATTTGCATACGAAACAAAGGATTAATTACAGGTGACACTAGAAACAGGGGCAATAAAGAGTGGTCTAAGCAATCTAATTGTTCTGTCCTCCAAGGTACCAAGGTAGGTTCAGCTAAAGAACATGACCAGTACATCTTAATTCCCCAGAGAGTAAGTCAGCAGTCAGTGCATTCTTCTCCAAACAGAGTTATCAAGTCTTAAGGAAGTTGAGTATCCTCCAGCAGATCTCAATACTTCCCCAGCAGCATACATACTCATAACAAGCATCCCCGGCAGTCTTGGTCTAAAGATTGTTCCCCGGTGGTATATCAACATTCAAAGGAACTACTTCCCCCGCAATTCAAAACTTCCCCAAGAGAGTCCAATCCAGTTCCCCAAGAAAGTTGGAATTCATCTCCCCAAGCAGTAAGCTTATCCCCAGTAGATTCTGGAAGCTTATCCCTCGCAGAGCACGAACGCGTCGCCCGACTTTATTTAAAGAGTTATTTCCTTAACAGGATATAACTGGGTTATCCTCTGCCAAAAGCCACGGAAAGATCGTCGTCGACACAGTTCTTTCTTATCCCCAACGAAGTCTATTAACACTTCCGATACAACAATGATATCCCCAGCAAATTATTATCAACAATTCAGCAAAGTATCTCTCTCCCCACAGAGTATCGCTCCCCAGCATGGTCGCTAGAGTATTTTTTTTTCTCCCCGCAGAATCTTCCAGTCGCCAAGTTTATTCCTCAACGGAGTCATCTTCTCCTACCGGTATTCTTGCAGTTATCATCCCCAGCAGGAGTAAAATCTATTCTCCAACATCAGCCCAGGAGTGACTTCCCGGCACCCGTCAAGGATTTACTTTCCTAGACGAAAACATACATTTCTAAACATCACATACATCATTATAGCATGCATAGACGCATCATATCATACAAATCTCATTTATGTTGAGAACATCATTGCTTGGTCCATATCATGCATTGCATATGACTGACCTCTACCTTTCAGGAAAGATGCAGTTAAATTCTCAATCATATTTCAAGACCTAGACCGGTTCAGTTAATCGACTCCAAAGATTTCTTATCCAGTCCAAGGCCTTCTCTAGTCCAGCTAAATCGACTCCCAACAGATTTTTCTGATGAAGACTCAGTAGAAGTTATCTCAGGTTTTTCTCAAACGTCCGCTTTTGAGATTATAATTTCCTATGGTTCCCTCCCCGACGGTGCGTGAGGTGATAATTCCATTCCAGGTTTTTCTCAAACGTCCGCTTTTGAGATTATAATTTCCTATAGTTCCCTCCCCGACGGTGCGTGAGGTGATAATTCCAGCCCAGGTTTTTCTCAAACGTCCGCTTTTGAGATTATAATTTCCTATGGTTCCCTCCCCGACGGTGCGTGAGGTGATAATTCCAGCCCAGGTTTTTCTCAAACGTCCGCTTTTGAGATTATAATTTCCTATGGTTCCCTCCCCGACGGTGCGTGAGGTGATAATTCCATCCCAGGTTTTTCTCAAACGTCCGCTTTTGAGATTATAATTTCCTATGGTTCCCTCCCCGACGGTGCGTGAGGTGATAATTCCATCCCAGGTTTTTCTCAGACGTTCGCTTTTGAGATTATAATTTCCTATGGTTCTCTCCCCGACGGTGCGTGAGATGATAATTCCATTTTAGGTTTTTCTCAAACGGCCGCTTTTGAGATTATAATTTCCTATGGTTCCCTCCCCGACGGTGCGTGAGGTGATAATTCCAACCCAGGTTTTTCTCAGACGTCCGCTTTTGAGATTATAATTGCCTATTGGTTCTCTTCCCGATACTGCGAAGATGGTAATTCCCACCAAGATTTTCTCAATGAGCATTGTTGAAGTTAAAGTCACCCAAGGTTCTCTCACCGTTCATGTTGAGGTAGTAACCATCCCTGGTTCATTCATCATCTTTTGAAGCTCCAGACTCAGCTCCTGTAACCAGTCAGGACACATCTATACCAAGCATCTGAAAACCAACTCCTGCAACGTGTCAGGTACTCTTTTTTCTTTTGCAGGTATGCAGGTTCTCGCTAAGGAATCTCTTACGCAATCAACATCCAGATGGCATCTATAAGCCCATCATCCTATTCATCAATCTCCAAATGGCATCTATAAGCCCATTTCCATCACACTGCTACCATGTGAGCGCAAATTTCTGGGCACTCTAGTGTTCAATCATCTTCTACCCTCGGATTACGAAAGGCACGTCAGCCAATCTGCATCCTCAGGTCTAAGAAGATTGAACAGGGGCAACTGTTGTACCCCAAAATTTGCCCTCCCATATTTTTCAAAGAAATTGCAAAATCAAGCTTCAAAATCTCCCCAAGGGTTGCACAGTTCAAGGGTCTCCTAAACAGTCAAGATTAGGGTTTTTATTCTGATCAAGAAAATGAAGTTTCCAAGGGCCCAATCAAGTCTCACATGCCTACAAATATGGTCAAGCATCCTCATATCAAGTTTCAAGACTCTCAGCACAAAATTGCATAGTCAAAACCCTAATTGCATTACAGTCAACTGTAGGGGCAAAATGGTCATTTGACAGTCAAAAGTTCAAATTTTTGGTCAACATATCATTTTGAAGCCACAAACATCATTTTATCAATGCTTGATCATGATTCTCAAAGCTTGGCTCAAAAATCATCAAGATGCAAAAGTTTCCTTATTTGGACAGCTGAAAAAGTCAACTGTAAATTGACCAGGGCATAACTTTCACATGGATTATCAGAAAAATTCCATCCAGAGCTCATTTTGAAGAGAAAGATATTTCCTACAACTCATCTTCATACTTCAAGTCCAAGAAATGCTCTCACAAAAAGTTATCAATTTCAACATTATAGGTCATTTTCAAAAGTCAACAAAAAGGGACTTTAAGTCAAAGGCCATAACTTGAGATTGGTAAATCAAAATGACATGGTACAAAGGCATTGGTTAGAGGACTCAAAGACCTTTCCAAAATGTCCAAGAACATGAGAAAATATTAAACATTGAGCAAGTTATGCCTTGTGGAAGTTGGGAAATTTTTGGATATTTTGAAAAGTCAACATTGATTCAAATGACCTAAAATTGCTAATGGGCCTATTTTTCTTCCACAATTCATCATCCCAAGCATATGCACGACCACTTGGCCCAAAGGGAAGTTTTTATTTATTTATTTGGATTTTTATTAATAATAATTCATTTAAATTAAAATAAATATATGAAAAATGCTTAACCTAATTTTTCAATCTTTTTGTGCACATTATATCATCAAGATTTCGTGCCTAGCTAAATAAGGAAAGAACCAATGCAATTGGATGTGATTTGAGAGCAAAAGCACATGAAAAAGATTGAAAAAGATCTTTGAAAATCAAATTTCAAAAACCATGAATGCAAGAGATTTTGATCAGAATTGTTGACCTAATTTATTCATACATAAGCATAGAACGAAAACCTAATCAAAAAAACCACGCAGCTGCTCAAAAATCTGAAAAGCAAAGCTTGAAATTTGTCAAAAAATTCCAATTCTGAAAACACCTTTGCAGGACGATTCAAGGCGAAATTTTCATCCCATTGCACTCCTAGGACCTCAAGCAATCTTCCTGGATCAAAAACATCAAAGATAACCCTTTGAATCATTGTATAGAAGTCACACTTTTCCACTTTTTTTTTCATAATCGTGTTTTAACATCTATGCATTTTCATGGCATTTTAATTGTTGATTCATACTCCTTATGCAATTCTGAAGCTAACCAATATGTTTAATTGTATTTTTATGCATTACACGCGATTATGCCATTGTTGTTCATTAGGGTTCAAGAAGCTCCGAATTGGGGGTTTTTGAAGGAGGAAAAATTGGAGTGTGAAACCACCACCATTGGGATCAGCGTGTCTGGACGATCTTAAACCCACCCTCGCGCTCAATTTATGAGCGTCACAGGGCTATTCGCTATTTTCCTAAAAGTGGCCAAGAAGAACACTTGAAAACCGTTGCTTATTCTGTTTATATTTCAGGAAAATAAAAAACCCAACGAAGAAGATGATGTGGTGGCCAGCAACCATTGGCTCTTTTGAATTTTCGCGCTAAAAAGCACTAACGCTTTTGTTTTCTTTTATAATATTTGTTAGTTGTTTAATAATCAAAACGCGTGAATTGGTTCAGTGGCAAGCATAGTTGTTGGTAAAGTACATGATCTGGGTTCGAGCCCCAGGTCTTCACCCTTTCCATGTATTTTTCCAATTAACAATCACATGCAGGTTCAATGTTGTGGTTCCATGATACACCTTCAAAATCAAGCGTCCACGCGTCCAATGGAATCAAATCAAAGGCTCAGATCTAAGGAATATGATGAACCCTGGTCAACGCTTCTGCACGTGAGTGAAAAAGTCTCCAAGGCCAAGAATCTGAATGGGCCAGATTGCTAAAAGCCTAACCTCCTATTTGGGTCTGAACCCCCTTGGTTTGCAATTCTCTCTACTTTCTTTATTTTTTTAATTTATTTTCTATTTTCTTTTTTAATTATTGTTTTCAATTAATTAATTATTTTCACAAAAAAATATAAACAACACAAAAAAAATCAGAAAAGAGAAAAACAATAAATATTTTTATTTTTAGTATTTTGTAAATAAATTCCTAAATTATTTAGTTTTAAATTAGGTTGTAATTTTAATTCTTTTAATAAAAAATCTAAAAAACATAGAATTAGGGTTTAATTAATTTTTTATTCTTTTTTTCTTTTATTCCATAATAATTAAATATTTATTTTTATAATTAAATTTGCATGTAAATTAATTAGGGTTAATATTAGGTTTTAATCTTCTTTTCTTAATAAATTAAAAAAAACAAATAGAATTAGGGTTAGCATTTAATTTCAATTAATTCCTTTTTTATTAAATCCTAAAATACTAAAAAATACCAAAAAAAACATCTCCTTTTCTTTTTCTTTATTAATTAATTCCATGTAATTTATTTTTTGCAAAAAGGGTCCAACGCCCTCGTTTTTAATTCTTATTAATTCGCATATTTATTTTATTTTATTTAAATATTTGTGTATCTCTCCCGAAGCCGTGTAACTAATTGCTCGCACTTTTCTTTACTTTTCATTAATTCCTTTATTTTTCTGTCAAATCGGGTTCGAGAAATTTTGGCGATGTGGACCCGCGCCTTTTGTAATAGCTTAGAATTTTTACTTTTCTCGCAATTTTTAACTGCTAAATAAAGGCATGAAAGAATGTATGGACAAAAATAAAAACAAACGCTAGATCACCCATGACATGACAAAAGACAAAAATAAATGAAAACGACACACAAATCACACACCACCCCTAGGGTACGCCTCACTGTTGCCTTGCCTCGAAAGGTGATCGTCGAGTAGAGGATGTCTTAGTAAGTCCTCATGATCCGGGAACCTGGCATGAGGGTAGCTTCTAAGGTGTCTTCCCATTGCTCTGGTGATCACCATGTCCCGAACCTCGAATTGACCCGAACACCTCCAACGGTGGTGCTACCTACCTCTCAATGGTGGGATGGCACTACTTTAAAGGACATTTACACAGACGAATTCCTTAGGGTAGGTAGACAACTCGTAGATACTTGCTCTAATTTCAAAACAAATTCAAAAATACTTTTCACACCGACACTTTCAAAAAGCTTTCGAAAGCAATTTTTCAAACACTCTTGAGGACCGATACAAGAGTCGAACTGGAATTTTCAAAGAAACTTTTTTAAAACCCACAGTTGAAAAGCAAACAAACCATTTTTGAAAACACAAGTGAGCTAGTATCTAAGAGCCCATGGATAACCATGGATAGAAAGGGTGCTAACACCTTCCCTTTCTATAATCTACCTCCCGAACCGAGAGCAATCTCTTTAAGGAATTTTTCTGTGCTTTTGTCCTTTCCATTTGGAGAAAATAAAAGACGGTGGCGACTCTTGCTTCCGCGACATTTCGCGAACCAGCGTTAAACAGTCAGGTCCAGATCCACCGATCACAGTGTTGTACAAGAGAAATTATGACATGTTCTTGCTCAGATACGTGGATAGACACGAAGCAGACATGTTGATGCATGAGATCCATGAAGGTTCATTTGGCACTCATGCCAATGGATATTCGATGGCTAAAAAGATGCTAAGGGCAGGTTACTATTGGATGACAATGGTATCTAACTGTTATAAATTTGCAAAGAAGTGCCATAAATGCTAGATTTATATGGACAAGATTCATGTGCCTCTGACACTTCTAAATGTTATTTCCTCCCCGTGGCCTTTCTCTATGTGGGGTATTGACATGATTGGGATGATAGAACCCAAAGATTAGAATGGACACCATTTTATCTTGGTAGCAATTGATTACTTCACCAAATGGGTGGAAGCTGCTTCATACGCTAATGTTACTATGCAAGTGGTTGTGCACTTCATTAAGAATAAGCTCATATGTCAGTATAAAGGCAATAGCAGAGTTGGAACCCAATGGGGTTGTTTCACATAGCTGTTTTTCTTTCTTTTACACAAATTGTATAATTTCTATCTTTCGTCGGTGTTCTCTTACTAGGACGTCATCCTCTTTGTATAAAACGCCTATTACAGGCCGACTTCAAAATCAATACAAGTCATTTTCACAAAACTTCAATTTTTTTCTTTTTATGTTTTGTTTTGCAATAACGTCCAATAATTTATTTTTGATATATGCATTTGAAAATGATTGTTGCTCATAAATATTTACATAAGAAATAAAGGCAATTACTCGTAATTCCATAAACAGGGAAAAACAGGAAGTTCCAAACCCTACAGTTACTTTGCCCAGCAGGTATCGGGATAGAGTCAGCTTGGGAACAAAATTATTGGTACATACACCCCCCCCCCCCCCCCCCACAGAGTAAAAGTATTCAAAGGCATCGATGTCAGCTTCCCTGAAACAGAACATAACTATACCCAGCCGAGGTTCATAATCGCGGGCGAGTCAGTAAATTTCATCCCCCAAGCAGAGTTTATCTCTCCAGATATAAAAGCTCAATCTCCAACAGAGCTCATCATCTCTAGCAACGGAACTTCATCCCCAGCCGAGTTTATTCCTCCAGATCAACAGGACTACCAACAGGGTATCTCTTCCCCCTAAGTCTGGTCCCCGCAGAATTATTCTCCAGCATCTCTTCCCGACAGAATATTCACAAATCTCTAGCAACCGTCAGGGATTTATTTTCCCAGACGCGAGCATACCCCGATAACATGTCATAAACATACATAATGACATACACATACATATCATATGCAGAATGATCTCATTTATTTTGAGAACATCATATCACCCTGTATTTCATTCATCGCATATAACTAACCCTGATATCTTTTCAGGAAAATAAGACTAGCTTCAACAAATTTAGCAGTTATGCAAGTCACATCTGCAGACGACTAACGGAAACTCAGTTCCTGAAACCAAACGGGTCAACTAATTTACACTATCGCTTTGAAGTAACCCTACGACCCCGGTTCCTTCTCACAACCCTACTATCCAGGCTTTCATATCGAAGTAACCCTACGACCCAGGTTCCTTCTCACAGCCCTACTATTCAGGCTTCCATATCGAAGTAACCCTACTATCCAGGTTCCTTCTCACAACCCTACTATCCAGGCTTTCATATCGAAGTAACCATACTATCCAGGTTCCTTCTCACATCTCTACTATCCAGGCTTTCATATCGAAGTAACCCTATTACTCAGGTTCCTTCTCACAGCCCTACTATCCAGGCTTTCATATCGAAGTAACCATATGACCCAGGTTCCTTGTCACATCCCTACTATTCAGGCTTCCATATCGAAGTAACCCTACTATCCAGGTTCCTTCTCACAGCCCTACTATCCAGGCTTTTATATTGAAGTAACCCTACTATTCAGGTTCCTTCTTACAGCCCTACTGTTGTACCCAAAAATTTTCCCTCCCATATTCTTCAAAGTTTTGACAAGCATCATCTCAATTTGCTCAAGTCTACTCAAGGGTTGCACAGTTCAAACACCCTCATAAGCCAGTCAAATTAGGGTTTTGGTTCCTGCAAGGAAGTTGAGGTTTTCAAGGGCTCAATCAAGTCCCACATGCCTATAAACATTGTCAAGCACCTACATGTCAAGTTTCAAGGCTCACAAGGTCAAGTTGCACAGTCAAAAGCCCTAATTGCTCCACAGTCAACTGTAGGGGCAAAAAGGTCATTTGGCAGTCAAAAGTCAAAATTTTTGGTCAACATCTTATTTTGAAGCCACAATCATCATTTGATCAAGTCTTGATCATGATTTCACAAGAATGGCTCAAAAATCATCAAGATGCAAAAGTTTCCATTTTTGGACAGCTGAAAAGTCAACTGTAACTTGACCAAGGCATAACTTTTTCATGGTTCATCAGAAAAATCCCATCTAATGCTCATTTTTAAGGGGATGACATTTCCTACAACTCATCTCCACATTCCAAGTCCAAGAAATGCTCTCACAAAAAGTTATCAATTTCAACATTATAGGTCATTTTCAAAAGTCAACAAAAAGGCATTTTAAGTCAAAGACCATAACTTGAGATTGGTAAATCAAAATGACATGGGACCAAAGGCATTGGTTAGAGGACTTCAAGACCTTTCCAAAATGTCCAAGAACATGTTCATATGATCAAAATTGAGCAAGATATGCATTGGAGAAGTTGGGAAATATTTGTGAAATGGCAAAAGTCAACTATCCGTGAAACTTCAATTTTTGACAAAAAGGGCCCACTTTTTCCACTTGATTCATCCTTGTCATGCCACCCACGTGTCCCATGATTAAATTCAAGATTAAACATTAATTTTTCTATTTTTATTTAATTTTATTGATTTAATTCATTTTAAATCCATAAAATTCAAATGAAAATCAAAAAAATTAATTAAAATATATCTTGTGGTTTGAATGACCTTGATGCATCATAATACACATGCCAAATTCGTGTAAAGTCCATTTCAAGCATGAAATTCAAATTTTGAACAAAAATGGCAAGTTTCTTTAATGGTGGTTATGAGGAAATCCAAAGCTTAATGGCAATGGTTAAAAGCTCCTAAATGTGACCTATTCTCATTCATTACTATATATACAAGCCTTGCAAGCCTCATTCACAACCTAAAAAAAAAGTGCACAAACGACCAGAGCAAAGTTCAAAATTTGTCAAAAAAAAAGTGTGAGATCAAAAGGAATTTTGCAAGCGTTTCCAGGCCAAAAGGAGAACGTGACTCTCTTCTTTGCCATACCCTGAAGCTAAAGCAACTCTTACCACGTCCTAAGGTCCATTATCAAGCACTGTAAGTATTCCCAGGTCCCCTCAAAATCCCATATTATTTGTTCTTACATACTTGTGTGCAGGCTTCAAAGAAGGCTTATCATGTGCCTCACATATCCAACGCGCCAAGTGTCTCTAAGTGCAAATCCAATGGCCACAAGGGAAGGAGCATCATGTTCTCAAGTCAACACAGGCGCAGGCAATCTCCAAAGTCAAACAAAGCTGGCTTCTTGATGGGCTTCAGATTCCAATCAAAACACCCCAATCTGGCCCAAAACCCCCCTTGGGTTTGCAATTTTTATTTTGTCATTTTTATATTTTGTTTGTCTTATTTTATTTTTTCCCTTTTATTAACTATTAACATAACTAACTTTTTTTTCTCATAAAAATCAAAAAAAGAACTAATATTATTATTATCATTAATTTCATTTTATTTTTGTAAATAAATACTAATAAATTGAATTAATTTTAATTAGGCAACTTTAACCTTTTTTTCTTAATAATTAAAATAAATTTAGAATTAGGTTTTTATTAGCTTTTAATTTTAATTCCTTTATTTTATTTTCATTAAAAACATAAAAACACAAAAAAGTATTTTTTTTCTTTTAATTAAATTAATTAGTTAATAGTTAGTTTTAATTCCATTTAATCACAAAAAAGGACAAAAATTTCAATTCTTTTCTTAAAAGGGTCAAAACACTTAGCACGTTCCCGATTTAATTCTTTCGCGCGCATTTATTTTATTTTGAATATTTATGCAACTGTCTCCAGCTATGTAATAGTTAATTAGGAATTTTACCGCTTTATTTAAAATTCTCGTACTTATTTACCAAAACGGGTCTTTGTATTTTTGGCGATGTATAGACCCGCGTCTTGTAATAGCGTAGGATTTATGTTTCTGCAATTTAATTTCCGCACCCCATAACTGTTAAATGCATGAAAGAATGTATGTAAATAAAATTAACCCGTAGCTCACAAATAACAAAGACAAACATTAACTGAATACAACACACAAAGCACATGCCACTCCTAGGGTACGCTTCACTCGTTGCCTCGAAACGTGGTCATCAAGTATAGGACGTCTTAGAGGTCACCCTTTGTCTAAAGATCCAGTTGCCTCGAAACGGTTGCCTCGGATAAAAAAGGATCTAGGACATTAGGGTTACTTCTAAGGTGTCCTACCATTGCTTCGGTGACCATATAGTCCCGATAATCGAATTGACCCGAACACCTCCAACGATGGTGCTACCTACCTCTCAATGGTGGGATAGAACTATCTAAAGGACTCTTACACAGCTTAATTCCTTAGGGTAGGTAGACGACTCATGGGTACTTGCTCTTTTCAAAAACAAACAAAATACTTTTCACACCTTACACTTTCAAAAAAGTTTTCAAACAATACTTCATACACTCTTGAGGACTGATACAAGAGTTACCTAGAAGTTTTCAAACGAACTTTTTCAAAACCCACTCACATTTGAAAAGCAAACAAATTTTGAAAACATAAGAACAAGTACCTAAGAGCCCGTGGATAACCACAGATAGAAAGGGTGCTAACACCTTCCCTTTCTATAAATCTACCTCCCGAACCGAGAAACATCTCGAATAAGGAATTTTGCTGTGCTTTTGTCCTTTCCATGTTGGAGAACATAAAAGACGGTGGCGACTCTTGCTTACCGCGACATTTCACGAAACCAGCTAAAAAACAGTCAGTTCTATTTCCACCGATCACAGAACTGGCGACTCTGCTGGGGATACCGTAAAGTGAGGTGTACCTTAGGATTAGATCATACTTATGTTTTCAATTGAATGTTTTGTTTGCTTTATATTTGTGGGCATTGCATCGGAGTTTCATAGATCCTAACCCGGATCTGGGGATACCCTTTTAGGTAGCATAAGCTGTGAGAGACCTGTCCGACGTAGACCGACACGGGTGAAGCAGTGGCTACGTTGGTGTGGCACCTTGGTCTGTACCGATATCCCTTGTGTTGCAACGAGGAGAATATGGGTCTTCTGAGGAGTCATTAAGCACCAACTGACCTTAGAACCCTAATGTGACCCAACTTGGCCATAGAACAGTAGCAGTATGCTACACCCATTGAGGCTAAACTCTCGCGATGGTTCTGGCCGTAAGAAAAGATTGCGATGCTGGAGTTATGACCAATTGAGGGTAGTCAGTGATATTGGGATCCTCTAGAACCCGGTTACTTTTGATAGGACAGGTCTTAACCAACGAAACTGAAAGAGGGTAGTACCTGAACTTCATGCTGGCCTAAACTCTAAGGGTTGTCTTGTGTGACTTGTGTGCTTTCAAACTTGACTACTTGCATGCTTGTTATCTAACACATGAGTTTCTTGCAGGGTTTGTTTACAGTCCTTAACCTGGACTCATAACAGGGTTTACTTACACGCATTATACCATTGCATACATCCTACATAAGGACTAACCCATTTCAAGGATCTCAAGGGTTTGTGATGCAGGTCATGATGAATCAAATGTCTAGCAAGGGGCAAAGGGGATTTATTTTCCCCTAGCCAAGGTTGATGACTTGAGTTAGGGGCTATGACCCACTCGATATGGTGAGCTTTGACTCTCGAAGAAGGACTCTCAACAACACTAAGTTCCTTCAATCAAGCTACGAAATTCAAATCCTAACAACTTTTCTTGTTTACCCCACGAGATCCTTGAAAACATTGCATGTATACATACACATCATTGCATAACAGGTATCCTTGTTACAGGTCACTTACCATCTTCGCTGCTTATTTCAGCAATGGCTTCCCAACAAGACAACCGGGACCTTCATATTCAAGAGACTCAGTTCGGGGAAATCCTCCTAAATCTATCCAAGGGGCAGGAAGAGCTGAGAACACTCCTCATGGGGACTTTGGTCAGGAACAGTCCTGAAGACGATAAGGACGAACGACTGAAACGTCTACAAGCTGAGGTGGATACAATGAGAACCCAGATGCTGGGGAAAATGGCTCTTATCCAAGACTTATCTCAAAGACAAGGGGAGCTCAGGGTTCTCATCAACCAACTGCTTCAGGATAACCAACTGGGCCAAACATCTAAGGTTGAAGAGCAAGCCATCATTCAACCACCTGTGGTGCAAGAAGACAAGGGAAAAGCTCCTCAGTTTGCTTCAGGGTCACAAGCCCAGCATCAACCTCACCAGCGTCAACAGGGTAATCAGCGTAAGCAAAATACGTCTGGAAGACATTTCTCGGAGACTGGTATACCATCATCACTGATACTGAGACGCTTGTTAGAGGTCAAGCTGATTGCTTTAAAAGATCCTCCTAAGAATCTCAACATAACCTCCCTGAAGTACAATCCTGATGAAAGGTATGCCTACCATTCTGACAGTCCTGGACATGACACTGACGACTGTTGGAGCTTGAGGAACAAGATCTAGGACTTGATCGACAGAAGGGTGCTGGAGTTCATGCCGGGTGGCAAAATGAAAATTTTCTGCTGAGAATCTTCCATCTGAGATGACTAGTGCAAACTAAGAAGCTTTTGTTCATTCGAATGTTCAAGTTGTATTTTTCTTTGATTGTTCAAACATTTGTTCATGTCAAACTCTTTTACTTTATCAATGCATCGCATATGTCTGTTTTGAATCAATATATTCGCATTCGCTATATTCAAATTGCTTTCATTTTTTGATGTCAACTCTTAATTAATAATTCTAAGCCTCTTGAGGGAGGATGACAAAAACGATACCACAATGTTTACAGTATGCTTTTGAACGAACCCCGCTGATGAGGTACAGGCATTGTTTCAATTCCTAAACACCGGAGTTATAAGGAAGATAATCCCTCGTCAACCCCTTTGAGCCAAAGAAGTAGGAGTTTTTCTTTTCGAAAATTAAAATCCTTAATCATAACCCAGGGCAGGGTAGTCTTCTCAGTTGATCCAAGTGCACAACGAATGGCACCAAAGGGTTCCTTCCAAAACAAAAGACAGTGATGGTTTCGAATAATCATAAAAACAGGCAATCATCATCTTTCAAAATAAAAGCCCAACAAGTCAAAACCTATGAAGGAGACTTACAAAACTGGGGCATCCCGCTGACTATAATTCCAAAAAAGGAAACATTTCAGGCAAAAAACAGGGATAACAAAATCAAAAAAAGGAAAGAGGTCCTACAAACCCTCAACCAAAAAAAGGATGACTGCCTATTCCAAATAAATTGTCAACATCCGAACCATCACCGGTATATCAGGACGAAGACTCAAACAAGGTCTAACGCACGATCAGCTGAGTTTAGGTTTGAAGAACATCACGAAGAACGGGTGGGTACAAATAAAATTTGAGCCTTTATCCTTTGTTTCTTAAACCATGAACCAGGCCACGTTATAACCCTCAAAAGTCCTAGCTGAAGCATGGGTTAGTTCGAAAGCATACCGTTACGAAAGGTATCCTGACTCCTTAAAGCTTGCGGTAAAATAACGAGTTGACATCACATGTTACATAATTTGCTTGTTTTACTGAAAAAAATGCATTTTCAAAAACTTCAAGACGAACATAAGCTTTGCATTTTTAATATAACATTGATTGCATATGACTATTTGTTTGAATAACATAGAAGTTCGCACGAAGAATATCTGATGAACAAAAGCCTTCTCAACAAAAGGTCACCTCAAATGAAAAAGTACTTCCAACCAAGGGGGAAGACACGATCATTGTCCATCATCTGGGGCAGTTAGGTCAAGATTCGAAGAATCTCTCAAAAGGCCAACCAGCTTGGGGCAAATCTCCATCTGGATCACTTGGGGCATTGGACGATCAAACGAAGATCTTCTGGTGGCATGGTAACACTGCACTACTGACAGTGACAACTTCCTGTATCCTAAGAGCGTGGACATAGTCGAAAAAATACTGCGCATAATCAAAGACTCGCTAGGTTGACACACCTAGGCAAAAATAAGGGCTTCCCGGCGAACCAAAAAGGTTCGGGCAAAATAAGGGATGAAACGAAAAAAATCTGTACACCCGGCAAGTCGAAAACCTGAAAAGGCGGCTTGGGCAAAAATGGGTATCCCGATGGACTGAAAACCCGAAAGGGCGGTCCAGGCAAAAGTTAGGGATCAAAAGCGTACGACTATGTTCCGCCATCTCGTCACTTGCCTACCAGAAGAAGATTTGTCAACCGGAAGTTATCAAGGCCTTCACAGGTATCTTCTCCCACAGAAACAGGGGCAATATGAGTTGTCCGAGCGATCTAGTTGCTCTGTCCACCAGGGTACTAAGGTAGGTTCAGCTGAAGAACGTGACCAAGATACCTTCACTCCCCGCAGAGTAAGATAAGATTCAGCAATACTCTCCCCCGAGCAAAGTTGGTCTCCCGTCAGCCCTGAAAAGGCACAATATCTCCAGCAAGTCAGCAATACTCTCCCTCCAAGAAGAGTTAGTCTGCTATCAGCCTTAAGGAAGTTGGATATCCCTAGCAAATCTCAATATTCCCCAACGGAGTATACAGATGTTCCTAAGCAAGCATCCCCGGCAGTCTCAATATAAGATTGTTCCCCGGCGGAATACCAGACACCCCAGTGGAGCCACTTCCCCAGTGCAGTTCAAGAGTTTCACCAGGAGAGTTGTATCAATCTCCCCAGTAGATTCTGGAAGCTTATCCCCAGTAGATTCTGGAAGCTTATCCCCTGCAGAGCACGAACGCGTCTCCCCGGCTTTGTTCAGAGGTTATTCCACACCAGGGTATAACTGGGTTATCCTCAGCTAATTACCACGGAAAGATCGTCATCGGCGAGGTTCTTCCTATCCCTCAGCGGAGTTCATCAATTCCTCAACATAACTTATCAACGGAATCCCCAGCGGAGTTCTCATCAAAACCTCAGCGAAGTATCTCTTCCCACAGAGTAATTCCCCGCAGAGTAATCTCTTCGCCAAGTTTATTCCCTAACGGAGTCATCTTCTCTTACCGGTTTATTCTTACAACCATCATCCCCAGCGGAAACGAAGAACTCTACTCTTCAAACATCAGCCCAGGATCCAACTTCCCGGCATTCGTCAAGGATTTATTTTCCTAGACCAAAAAAACATATTCATAAACATCACATTATCATACACCATGACGCATGCATATACGCATCATAAACACACAATCTCATTTATTTTTGAGAACATCATGACATCATGCACTTCATACATCATGACATTGCATACAACTGATGTTTTGCCTTTTTAGGAAAAAGGTCAATCCAAAGACGATTACTATCAACTGTCGCAATTCCAGATTCGATACCTGCATATAGCCAGGGCATATCTGTGAGCGATTGATTATGGATTCGATACCTGTATCTAGCCAGGGCATATCTACATTAAAGAGATTAAAGAGATAGATGGGAAATGCTCCAGATATGGATGCTATTCTTTTGCTTATTCAGATTTTCTCTTCAGAGATGGCTTAAGAGATGCTCCAGAGATGGACGTTATTCTTTTTGCTTATTCAAGAGTTTCCTTTCAGATATAGCTGGGAAATGCTCCAGATATGGATGCTATTCTTTTGCTTATTCATATTTTATCTTCAGAGATGGCTTAGAAATGCTCCAGAGATGGACGTTATTCTTTTGCTTATTCAAGAGTTTCCTTTCAGATATAGCTGGGAAATGCTCCAGAGATGGATGTTGTTCTTTTGCTTATTCAGATTTTCTCTTCAGAGATGGCTTAGAAATGCTCCAGAGATGGACGTTATTCTTTTTGCTTATTCAAGAGTTTCCTTTCAGATATAGCTGGGAATTTATCCAGATATGGACGCTATTCTTTTGCTTATTCAGAGTTCTTTTCAGAGATGGCTTAGAGATGCTCCTGACCCGGACGCTATTCCATTGCTTATTCAGATTCAAACTTGAAATTCTGGCTGCAGATACTCAATGTCACATTCAATGTTATGACACCGTATATGACTTTCTATAAGACAGTAAATACAAAAACAGTAAAGAACACAGTCAATTGTTTACCCAGTTCAGTGTGCAACAACACCTACTCTGGGGGCTACCAAGCCAGGGAGGAAATCCACTATAAGAGATGTTAATTCAGGAATAAACCAACCAGTTTATCTCCTTCACTTAAGACCTACCCAATGCAATTTCAATCTAAGTACAACTTAAACCTGAGTTCCTACTCACTCCCCCTCAATCACAGCAGTGATACATAAAACAATTTGACTAATGAATTGATGAAGACACTCTTCAAAAACATACACTTGATTAAGCTTCACAGCTTTTTAATCAAGCAACACAACCACTCTTGCTTCACAGCTTTGAGTGATACACACACCTAACTTAACTCTGCTTCACAACTTTAGTCAAGAAACATACAAACACTCTTGCTTCAAAGCTTTGAGTGCTACACAACCCTTACAATTAAAAACCTATTCCAAGTCACTTATCACAATGATAATTGCTTGAATTACAATAGTTAAAACTATACAGCTTACAAATGATCTTCTGACCAAAAAGGGATTGCTTTCAAAACAGCAGCTCTGTTGAATATATAGCAGCTGCATCTTCAGTTAGGGTTTCCACAAAAAGCTAGGGTTAATTCCATTTGACCTTAAGACTAGGTCACAAGACTTTATCAACCAGGTTAGGGTTGAGCTAGGTTAACCCAAAGAAAACGCAGGATTCTGTTCTGGAAAGACTGAGTCATTTTCCTAAAAAAACTCAAAATTAACCAAACTGCAAACCTGTTAGTTCAGAACAGGATGTCTTAACATCTGTTATGACATCTGAAAAACCTGTCTACTGATTTAGGAAAATGTGATCATTTTGCAAAATGCTCAGATACACACTTATAAACATCAGTACCTGTATGACAATATTTTTCTGCAAAGGTACCTAATGAATCAGTACAAACTAAACTAGAATGTTATGACATCAGTCATGACATTCACACATACACTTGGGTTTTACCAAAAATGCAAGTCAATAACTAAACAACTACAAACTCCCCCTTTGGCAGATTTTTGGCTAAAGACCTAAGCAATCAGAGATAGATAGCAGCAGAAAGAAATGACTGCAGAAAAATAGAATGTCTAATTAAGTAAGTACCAAAATATTCTCCCCCTCTTTAGCCACAAATGGGCCAAAGATACATGTTCATAAAAATTATACAGTCATCCAGAAAAAAGTAATAAGAGCAGCAGACAAAAAAAAATTGAACACACTTCCAAACTCCACCAGGTATCACCACCACCAATCAGCAACACCACCAAACAGCAACCAACCTTTAAGCATTGTCATCAGACTCAGAGGAGCTAGTTTCTTCAGTATTGAGATGACCTTCAGCTTCTACACCCTCTTCCCTTCTGTTTCCTTCAGCTTCCTCCTTTTCTAACCTGGCAATTAGGATTTCTAGGGTCTTTTTCCTAGCTTCCAGCTCTTTGCAGGTCTCTTTTAATACAGCTATGACATCAGATGTCTTGGACTGGGTCTTCACAGACGATGTCTCAGCTGATGTTATGACAATATCAGGAGCATGAGATCCCTGAAACAGTTTGTAGTGCAACCCAAGGGCAGGAGCTCTTTTGCAGGTTGTATCTCTTGCCACCAGGATATTAGGGTATTGTGCAAGGATAATTCCACAAAGGAGGGAGGGAAAGGCAATTGGTCCTTTGACAGCATAACTACCAGCATGTTTTAAAGTTTGTTCAAAAATATACCTGCCATAGTCAAAAGCAGTCTTGGTTCCCACAGCATAAATAAATCTTCCCAATCCTGTGGAGATAGTTGATTTATGGTTTGTAGGCACCCAGTTGGCTGCACCAATCTTGTGCAGGATGGCAAATTTCATGCTGAGTTTGCTGGCATTCAGCTTGCCTTTCAAGGGCCAGCACTTCACTTGCCTTGCTGTGATGGTTTGACAAACTTCATTGTCAGTGACTTCCAGATCAGGACAATCCTCATTTGTTCTTCCAAGAAATTTGTTAATTTCTGATGGAGAGAACTTGACCCTTCTTCCTCTAACAAAAACACTTTCAAAGTCAGCTGACCTTCCATCAGCACAATCATTAGACAAGTTCACTATAAACTCCTTGACCAGATTTTCATAACACTTGTTAAATTTTATCACTGTCTTCATCAGTCCAGCATTCTTGATCAGGTCCATGATGTCTTTGCACTCCATGGCATCATTGTTGAGTTCTCTTTCTAAAGCTATTCTCTTTAAGCAAACATACTTCCATCTGTTTGCATTGTCAGGATGATGAAAAGAGATGTTGTCTGTTGGGACTTCAGGAACTCTAGCAATTTTGCTGGAGGGGAGCTTCCTTCTGATAGGAATTTCTTCAGCATCAATCTCAAATTCTGATTCCTCATCAGAATCAGAAGATTCAGGTTCTTTTCTCTTCTTTGAAATTGGTTGTCTAGCAGTATGCACCTGGGCCTTCACCTTCCCTTTGGACTGAATAGTTTTCACAGATTCTACCTCATCCATGCCTTCAGCCTTGGATTTCTTAACAGCAGGTTTATCTTTGGAAACACATTTTGCATCATTCTGATTACCCTTTCTTTTCATCAATCTCCTAGCTATGCTAGGGTTTACATTGGCAATCATATCATTATCTGAGTAATCCTCATCCACATCAATGATAGGAGGATCAGCAGTCTTTTCTGAAGGGTTCTGAATGTTGTCATTTTGTGTCACAACATTCTCAGAGACATCTACATTCTCAGAGACGTCCACATTTGGGCTTCCTGATTGATTTAAAGGGACAGAAATCCCCGGTACAGGTTGGTTTCCGCTTAGTATACTAGTAACAAGCCTAGCAATAGCTTGATGAACTTGAACTGATCCTTCTCTATTTGATACAGAAGAAGAAGGATGAGAAGGATTACCAGAGGCTACAGCTTGAGCTCTTCCTGCATGTCTAGTTCTTAGCTTTTTGACTTTGGCGGGGTCAGTTGCCATCTCTCTGAGAGAAGTGACCTCAAGAACTTCAGATTCTATGCATGTGGTGATTGCTCTAGAGTCTTGGTCAGATGATGAAGATGATGAAGATGATGAGGATGATGAAGTCGCCTTGGTTGAAGATGATGTCTGAGACATTTTGATTTACTTAGAGCACCAGTAGCAATTTGAGAAAAAACTTTGATTGAGAGGAGGGAACAGGTTGCAAAGACGAGAGAGGTAGGAGGCAAAAGAGAGTCTTTTCAACTTCTTAAAGATTTTGAAAGAATTGGGAAAACATATGATTAACCCACTAAAAATAGACTTAAAAAAATTAACTCCTTCAACCCTTGTTTTAAGCAAAATTAATTGCTATAATTTCTCATGTTGGCAAATACCCAACCTGCCCCTCAAGTTTTCAAGTTTATTTCCAACAAGAGCCTTGGTAGAAGAATCAGTCAGCTGAAGCTTAATGATACCATGTTCCAGTTTAAATGACTTCTTCTCTACAAAGTCAATGTGCTTGGTCATGTTATGCTGAATAGGGTTCATGGAAATATTGATTGTATTCAGATTGTCACAATACAATGTCACAACATCTTGTGAGACATTATACTCAGTGAGCATCTGTTTTGTCCAGATATTTTGAGAAAAGTTATTCCTAGCTGCAACCATTTCCGCAGAGTTGGGAAGGCATTCTTTTGACATGAATCATAGTTCTGGTTGATTCTTGAATGATTTTCTTTTTGTCCACTCCATTTTGATGGAGAGTTATAGGAGAGGAGACTTCACGCCTCATTTCTTCAGGGAAACAGAATTTATTAGACTTGTTGTTTCCAACATCCTTGTCATGATTACTCCTGGTTCTGACAACACATCCTTCTTCAAGTTTATTCACCACATCATAGACATTATCAACCTGTAGTTTTGGAGTCCTTCTGACTGCTTCCATAGAGATAGCTCTTTTCATTCTTCTTAGATGAAGATGACCAAGCTTATGATGCCACAGTTTCATCTCTTTTTCTTCTTTGGTAATTGGACACATAATGGAGTTATTAGTGTTCTCAGGCTGCCACAAGTAGCAGTTATCTTTGGATCTGATTCCTTTCATTACAACTTCTAGTTTTTCATTAATTACTAGACATTCAGATTTTGAGAAGTTGACCTTGAATCCTAGATCACATAATTGACTGATACTAATGAGATTAGCAGTCAGCCCTTTTACCAGCAAGACTTCACTCAGACTTGGAACTTCAGGGCAGTCCAAATTACCAACTCCTTTGATTTCACCTTTAGCACCATCTCCAAAGGTCACATAACTAGTGTTGTGAGGTTTAACATGATTGAGAATGTTCTTTATTCCAGTCATGTGTTTAGAACACCCACTGTCAAAGTACCAGCCTTCCTTTGCAGACACTCTCAGGGAAGTATGGGCTATCAGGGCAGTAGCCTTTTTCTTCCAATGAGGAGTATGTGGTACCCTTTTTGGCTTAGGTTTAGCACCTGAGTTTTGATTAGGGTATCCATGCAATTTGAAGCAGAAGGGCTTTATGTGTCCATACCTCCCACAATGATGACATCTCCATCTTTGGTATTTTTTCTTCATGTATTTCTGTTTCTGATGTTGAGGGTTGTGTTGAGACATCTGCTTTGACAATTGTTTAACATGCCTGATCTTCTTGTCTGCACCAGATTTCTTAGCTTCCACAAATCCTAGTCCAGATTTGTTTCCCACATTTTGTCCAACTTGAAGAATCTCTTCCAATTTATCTGTTCCATTGGTCAGCATCTTGACAGATTTAGTCATTTGGTTCAGTTGTGAGTTCAGCAATTGAACTTCCCCTTCTAGATGACTTATAGTTTCAAGATCTGCCCTTTTTTCAGCCTCCAGCTTTATAATGAGTTTTGATTGTTTCTCATTCTGCACACAGACTTCAGCACTTCTGATACACAATTTCTTGTAGGTATCAGCCAATTCTTCAAATGTCACTTCTTCATCACTAGTGTCACTTTTAGAGGTACAAACACTAGTTAGAGCAGTAACTAGTTTGGCAGATTCTTCTTCAGAATTACTTTCTGAATCACAGTCAGACCAAGTAACAGTCATTCCTTTCTTTTGTTTCTTAAGAAAGGTAGGACATTCAGCTCGAATATGCCCATATCCTTCACAGCCATGGCATTGAATACCTCTGCATTGGTTTCCCTTTTCTTCTGACCTTGGTCTTCTGCTGAAACTGTCAATGTCAGAGGGAATGTTATGAACATTAGACCTTGACTTTGGATCCATTCTTTTGATGAGCTTGTTGAACTGTCTTCCAAGCATGGCTATAGCTTCTGAAATATTTTCTTCTTCATCCTCCTTGTTTTCAACATCAGTGTTGGATACAAGTGATATGCTCTTGTTCTTCTTGTCGCCATTATCAGTGATCCCCATCTCAAAAGTCTGAAGAGACCCAATAAGTTCATCCACTTTCAACTTGCTGATGTCCTGGGCTTCCTCTATGGCAGTTACCTTCATTGCAAATCTTTTAGGCAAGGATCTGAGAATCTTTCTCACCAGTTTTTCTTCTGACATCTTTTCTCCCAGTGCTCCTGAGGTGTTGGCAATCTCCAAGATGTTCATGTGAAACTCATGAATGGTTTCATATTCCATCATTTTTAGATTCTCAAACTTGGTAGTCAACATCTGAAGCCTTGACATTTTTACTTTGGAAGTGCCCTCATGAGTAGTTTTGAGAGTGTCCCAAACTTCCTTGGCCAGTTCATATTGATGTACTAGTCTGAAAATGTTTCTATCAATTCCATTGAACAAGGCATTTAAAGCTTTGGAATTTCCCAGGGCTAACTCATCTTCTTCTTTACTCCAATCTTCCTCAGGCTTCAGACTGATTGTGCCATCTTTCTCAGTTATGGTGGGATGGATCCATCCTTTGTCAGCAGCTCTCCAAGCCTTTTTGTCCAGATATTTTAAGAAGGCAATCATACGAGGTTTCCAGTAGTCATAATTAGTTCCATCCAGAATGGGTGGTCTATTTCCAAAAACTCCTTCTTTGTCCATAGTGCCAGAAAGTGATATCCCTAGATCTCACCCAGTAATACAGGCAGGGTGCCTGCTCTGATACCAATTGAAATTCTGGCTGCAGATACTCAATGTCACGTTCAATGTTATGACACCGTATCTGACTTTCTATAAGACAGTAAATACAAAAACAGTAAAGAACACAGTCAATTGTTTACCCAGTTCAGTGTGCAACAACACCTACTATGGGGGCTACCAAGCCAGGGAGGAAATCCACTATAAGAGATGTTAATTCAGGAATAAACCAACCAGTTTATCTCCTTCACTTAAGACCTACCCAATGCAATTTCAATCTAAGTACAACTTAAACCTGAGTTCCTACTCACTCCCCCTCAATCACAGCAGTGATACATAAAACAATTTGACTAATGAATTGATGAAGACACTCTTCAAAAACATACACTTGATTAAGCTTCACAGCTTTTTAATCAAGCAACACAACCACTCTTGCTTCACAACTTTGAGTGATACACACACCTAACTTGACTCTGCTTCACAGCTTTAGTCAAGAAACATACAAACACTCTTGCTTCAAAGCTTTGAGTGCTACACAACCCTTACAATTAAAAACCTATTCCAAGTCACTTATCACAATGATAATTGCTTGAATTACAATAGTTAAAACTATACAGCTTACAAATGATCTTCTGACCAAAAAGGGATTGCTTTCAAAATAGCAGCTCTGTTGAATATATAGCAGCTGCATCTTCAGTTAGAGTTTCCACAAAAAGCTAGGGTTAATTCCATTTGACCTTAAGACTAGGTCACAGAACTTTATCAACCAGGTTAGGGTTGAGCTAGGTTAACCCAAAGAAAACGCATGATTCTATTCTGGAAAGACTGAGTCATTTTCCTGAAAAAACTCAGAATTAACCGAACTGCAAACCTGTTAGTTCAGAACAGGATGTCTTAACATCTGTTATGACATCTGAAAAACCTGTCTATTGATTTAGGAAAATGTGATCATTTTGCAAAATGCTCAGATACACACTTATAAATATCAGTACCTGTATGACAATATTTTTCTGCAAAGGTACCTAATGAATCAGTACAAACTAAACTAGAATGTTATGACATCAGTCATGACATTCACACATACACTTGGGTTTTACCAAAAATGCAATCCAATAACTAAACAACTACAAAACTCCTAAAGATAACTTAGAGATGCTCCAACCACGGATGTTATTCTATTGTTTATTCCAGATTCCTCTCCAGAGATAGCCTAGAGATGCTCTAGATCTGGATGCTGCTCTAATGCTTATTCAGACTTCCTGCTAGAAACAGTTCAGTTGTAACCCAGACATGGCGACATTCTGATACTTATTCAGATTTCCTTTGAGATATAGCTTAGAGATGCTCCCAACCCGGACGTTATTCTATTGCTTATTCAGATTCAAGCTTCTAAAGACAACTTAGAGATGCTCCAGTCCAGATGCTATTCTATTGTTTAGTCCAGATTCATTCAAAAGACAGTCCAGATACGATCCAGATTCGGATGACATTCTGTCACTCATTCAAACACAGTATGGATATACCCCAGACGCGGCGGTCATTCTACTATTTATTCAGATGTCAGCAATTAGACACAGACTAGATATGCTCCAGACACGGAAGCCATTCTATTTCTTATTCGGATACAGCTACCCATTACACTTCCAAATGGAATCTATAAGCCCATTCCCGACAAGGTTCTGTCACATCTCCAGATGGCATCTATAAGCCCATCCACCTATCAACAGTCTCCAAATGGCATCTACAAGCCCATTCCCGACAAGGTTCTGTCACATATCCAGATGGCATCTATAAGCCCATCCTCCCATACCATCTTTCCAAATGGCATCTGTAAGCCCATTCCCGACATCACATTGCTGATACCTCACTATGTGAGTGCAAATTTCTGGGCACCCTAGTGTTCAATCATCTTCCACCTTCGGATCACGAAAGGCACACAAGACAATCTACATCCTCAGTTCTAAGAAGATTGAACAGGGGCAACTATTGTACCTCAAAATTTTCCCTCCCATATTCTTCAAAGTTTTGACAAGCATCATCTCAATTTGCTCAAGTCTACTCAAGGGTTGCACAGTTCAAACACCCTCCTAAGCCAGTCAAATTAGGGTTTTTGTTCCTGCAAGGAAGTTGAGGTTTTCAAGGGCTCAATCAAGTCCCACTTGCCTATAAACATTTTCAAGCACCTACATGTCAAGTTTCAAGGCTCACAAGGTCAAGTTGCACAGTCAAAAGCCCTAATTGCTCCACAGTCAACTGTAGGGGCAAAATGGTCATTTGGCAGTCAAAAGTCAAAAATTTTGGTCAACATCTTATTTTGAAGCCACAATCATCATTGGATCAAGTCTTGATCATGATTTCACAAGAATGGCTCAAAAATCATCAAGATGCAAAAGTTTCCATTTTTGGACAGCTGAAAAGTCAACTGTAACTTGACCAAGGCATAACTTTTTCATGGTTCATCAGAAAAATCCTATCCAATTCTCATTTTGAAGGGGATGACATTTACTACAACTCATCTTCACATTCCAAGTCCAAGAAATGCTCTCACAAAAAGTTATCAATTTCAACATTATAGGTCATTTTCAAAAGTCAACAAAAAGGCATTTTAAGTCAAAGACCATAACTTGAGATTGGTAAATCAAAATGACATGGGACCAAAGGCATTGGTTAGAGGACTTCAAGACCTTTCCAAAATGTCCAAGAACATGTTCATATGATCAAAATTGAGCAAGATATGCATTGGAGAAGTTGGGAAATATTTGTGAAATGGCAAAAGTCAACTATCCGTGAAACTTCAATTTTTGACAAAAAGGGCCCACTTTTTCCACTTGATTCATCCTTGTCAAGCCACCCACGTGTCCCATGATTAAATTCAAGATTAAACATTAATTTTTCTATTTTTATTTAATTTTATTATTTTAATTCATTTTAAATCCATAAAATTCAAATGAAAATCAAAAAAATTAATTAATTGATATCTTGTGGTTTGAATGACCTTGATGCATCATAATACACATGTCAAATTTGTGTAAAGTCCATTTCAAGCATGAAATTCAAATTTTGAACAAAAATGGCAAGTTTCTTTAATGGTGGTTATGAGGAAATCCAAAGCTTAATGGCAATGGTTAAAAGCTCCTAAATGTGACCTATTCTCATTCATTACTATATATACAAGCCTTGCAAGCCTCATTCACAACCTAAAAAAAAGTGCACAAACGACCAGAGCAAAGTTCAAAATTTGTCAAAAAAAAGTGTGAGATCAAAAGGAGTTTTGCAAGCGTTTCCAGGCCAAAAGAAGAACGTGACTCTCTTCTTTGCCATACCCTGAAGCTAAAGCAACCCTTACCACGTCCTAAGGTCCATTATCAAGCACTGTAAGTATTCCCAGGTCCCCTCAAAATCCCATATTATTTGTTCTTACATACTTGTGTGCAGGCTTCAAAGAAAGCTTATCATGCGCCTCACATATCCAACGCGCCAAGTGTCTCCAAGTGCAAATCCAATGGCCACAAGGGAAGGAGCATCATGTTCTCAAGTCAACACAGGCGCAGGCAATCTCCAAAGTCAAACAAAGCTGGCTTCTTGATGGGCTTCAGATTCCAATCAAAACACCCCAATCTGGCCCAAAATCCCCCTTGGGTTTGCAATTTTTATTGTCATTTTTAAATTTTGTTTGTCTTATTTTATTTTTTCCCTTGTATTAACTATTAACATAACTAACTTTTTTTTCTCATAAAAATCAAAAAAAGAACTAATATTATTATTATCATTAATTTCATTTTATTTTTGTAAATAAATACTAATAAATTGAATTAATTTTAATTAGGCAACTTTAACCTTTTTTCTTAATAATTAAAATAAATTTAGAATTAGGTTTTTATTAGCTTTTAATTTTAATTCCTTTATTTTATTTTCATTAAAAACATAAAAACACAAAAAAATATTTTTTTTCTTTTAATTAAATTAATTAGTTAATAGTTAGTTTTAATTCCATTTAATCACAAAAAAGGACAAAAATTTCAATTCTTTTCTTAAAAGGGTCAAAACCCTTGGGACGTTCCCGATTTAATTCTTTCGCGCGCATTTATTTTATTTTGAATATTTATGTAACTGTCTCCAACTATGTAATAGTTAATTAGGAATTTTACCGCTTTATTTAAAATTCTCGTACTTATTTACCAAAACGGGTCTTTGTATTTTTGGCGATGTATAGACCCGCGCCTTGTAATAGCGTAGGATTTATGTTTCCGCAATTTACTTTCCGCACCCCCTAACTGTTAAATGCATGAAAGAATGTATGTAAATAAAATTAACCCGTAGCTCACAAATAACAAAGACAAACATTAACTGAATACAACACACAAAGCACATGCCACTCCTAGGGTACGCTTCACTCGTTGCCTCGAAACGTGGTCATCAAGTATAGGACGTCTTAGAGGTCACCCTTTGTCTAAAGATCCAGTTGCCTCGAAACGGTTGCCTCGGATAAAAAGGGATCTAGGACATTAGGGTTACTTTTAAGGTGTCCTACCATTGCTTCGATGACCACACAGTCCCGATAATTGAATTGACCCGAACACCTCCAACGATGGTGCTACCTACCTCTCAATGGTGGGATAGCACTATCTAAAGGACTCTTACACAGCTTAATTCCTTAGGGTAGGTAGATGACTCATGGGTACTTGCTCTTTTCAAAAACAAACAAAATACTTTTCACACCTTACACTTTCAAAAAAGTTTTCAAACAATACTTCATACACTCTTGAGGACTGATACAAGAGTTACCTAGAAGTTTTCAAACGAACTTTTTCAAAACCCACTCACATTTGAAAAGCAAACAAATTTTGAAAACATAAGAACAACCTAAGAGCCCGTGGATAACCACGGATAGAAAGGGTGCTAACACCTTCCCTTTCTATAAATCTACCTCCCGAACCGAGAAACATCTCGAATAAGGAATTTTGCTGTGCTTTTGTCCTTTCCACGTTGGAGAACATAAAAGATGGTGGCGACTCTTGCTTACCGCGACATTTCGCGAAACCAGCTAAAAAACATCCAGTTCTATTTCCACTGATCACACCTACTATCCAGTCTTACATATCGAAGTAACCCTACTATCTAGGTTCCTTCTCACAGCCCTACTATCCAGGCTTTCATATTAAAGTAACCCTACTATCCCGATTCCTTCTCACAGCCCTATTATCCAGGATTTCATATTGAAGTAACCCTACTATCCAGGTTCCTTCTCACAGCCCTATTATCCAGGATTTCATATCAAAGTAACCCTACTATCCAGGTTCCTTCTCACAGCCCTACTATCCAGGCTTTCATATCGAAGTAACCCTACTATCCAGGTTCCTTCTCACAGTCATACTATCCAGGCTTTCATATCGAAGCAACCCTACTATCCAGGTTCCTTTTCATAACCTTACTATCCAGGTTCCTTCTCTCTTATCTCCGGACAGCAATCCACAACACTGTAGGACTTGGACCGGATCAAACACGATTGTTTTCGCAGTTCCCTAGTAAGTCGTGGTACAGCCTATACACCGACCAGATAGGCAGTTCACTTCTGCTTCCTCAAGCCGGAGTTATTTCCCCAGTAGAGTAACGGACAACTGAAGCACCTAAAATTTTGTTTCTCCCAAGACAAATATTGTGATACAGTAGGAGAACTGGCTTGATTATTTTGCGTTTTATCGTAAATGTTACGGTTATCAAGAGTCACCACCGACTTTTCTTTTATCCAAAAGGAAAGGTGAAAAAGCACAGGAAAGACCTTTGGGATTGTTTCTTGAGTTCGGGGGGTAGATTATGAAAAGGAAAGGTATTAGCACCCTTTTCATCCATGGTTTTCCATGGCTCTTAGTTACTTGCTAGATCACTTACTTTTGTTTGAAATTATGCTTTGTGTGGTTTTTTGAAAGTATTTTGTAAAAGAGGCCATTGTTTAGGAAATCTTTGTAATGATTCTCGTTCGTAAGAGTGTATACAAAGATGTTTGTCTTTTTGAAAATGTTTTCAATGTTTGTAAGATGTTTGAAAGTGTGTGTGTTTGTTTTGAAAATTGCAAGGATATTTGTTTTGAAATGGAGCAAGTAACTAAAAGTAATCTACCTACTCAAATGTCTTTCTTGTTCATTTTCTTTTCCTTTGATATTGTTGTCTTACCGTTGATTTGGTAAGCAACCCTATCTTTGGACGTAAACGGGACGGGCGTGGGTCATCGTATAACCATGATTAGAAATGTTTCAAAGTATCTTAGCATTCTCCTTTAGGGACTAAGATCATTTTGAAAGGCAACTTGGATAGCGTCATCGAGGGACTATGATCTTGTATTTTTGCTTGTTTTTTGCTAAGATACCTCACATGCGTAATATGGCCATTTATAAGGAAACCAAGTGGAGTTTACCCTTAGGGGTGCTTGGGTGCAAGTGTATTTATTTACATGCATTGTTTTTGTCTTTGATTAGGGTTTTCTATTGATTGGTTTTAGTATTTCCATACAAAACCCTAATTACTAGCATTTGTATTTGAAAGCGTTAAATTGTGGAAATGTAAAAGTCTTACGCTATTACATCATTTAGGGGATGAGGGTACAATTTAAAAATGGGGATGAAGTAGGATCTTAAATATTACAACCATATCGAATTACCATGAAGGAAACGTAAAAACAGTGTAAAAAGAAGGAAAAAAATGCATTTTGAACTATTATGTGTCGACACAAGCTCACATGCATCGACACATAACTTTCCTTGCCCCTGTATTTCCAAATCAACTCATTATGAGTCGATACATAATGGTATGTGTCGACTCATACGTGTTTTGTGTCGACTCATACATTGTTTTTCCTTCTATTTTGGGCCTGTAAAGCAGTATGTATCGACTCATAAGGCTATGTGTCGACTCATACTATCATTTTTTCTACTTAAACATTTTTTTGTTGCATACATGGGTCAGTTCTCAACACATAATGAAAAGAATGGAAGATAAACAAAAGTTTAGCTTCAAAGACAATGGTTACTACGTTTTTGTCTTCAAAAATGAATTACTAAAGTCAAGAAACTTACCTTGGAGTTGGATCTTTATAATCTGAATTTGAGTTGTTATCTTGATTGTTATTGAAAATGGGAAGTGATGATAGTGATGTTTCAGGGTGTGGGATGGTTTACTTGTAAGATAAGGAAGCTTGGGAAAGCAAAAGGCCTGAAAACGTACAAGTGAAATGGAAGATTCAGTTCACAAGTCAAAAATGGCAAGTTTGGAGGCTTGGTATGAAACTTATGATTCATGGTTTTAGTTTCAAAATGATGGCTTTATATAGAGCAAAAGGTTAGAGGACTTGTGCTTGCTCAGAAGTACAAGATCACATGTCTTGCTACATTTCTTGTTTTTGAAGCAAGTGTGAAAAGTGACTTCTTAAGGCATAATTCTGATCTTGTAGGGTGGTTTGAAGCTTTAAACATGTTTTGTTCAGGTTTAGAGGCTTGGTTTGTGCAGAAAGAACAAGTCCAAGGCTCAAGAAATGGAAAAATACAAAAAAACATGCTTTTCCAAAATGGCAATGTTGCCTTTCTTCCAAAATGGTTATTTTCTTGTACAATACATTGAATGCTTGGATTTAGGGAATAAAACCTTGTGAAATCCATTAATGGTGGAGTGACAAATGAGTTTGGGGCCTGAAAAGTGAAGATTGTACAGCCAATTTGCAATTTGAATTTTGGTTTATCATGAAAATGGCCTATAATTAAGTTTGAAAATTCTAACTTCATCTCTTCGATTCTCCCTACTCAAACATGATCTCAAGGAGTTCTTGGACATTTTAGAAATCTTGTAATGTTCTCTACAACACATATTTGAAATGATTTTGAAAATTACTCTTGTAATTAGATGAAAAGTTTCCATGAAGTTAGGTCAAAAACCTGCCTAACTAGGGCAAAATTTCACTAAGTTATTTTAGTTCATGAGCATGTATTCACAAAATTATATCTTGAGATATAAGCATCTTTAGGAGAAATTGTGTGAAGCAAAGTTTTATATTTCATGGAGAGCTACAACTTTCATGTTGGGAACTTCCTTTGAATCATTTTGTATCATGGTGAAAATTTGGCCTAAAGTTGAGAAAAAATAAGAAATTTTCTATACTTTGAAAAATTTCTAAGTTAAAAAATTTCAAATTTCAAAACAAGATCTTCAATCCTTGATTTCTTCATGAACAAGTTTCACATTTTTATATGTTTTGATGAGTTGTGACCCTTGGCACTTGAATTTGACCAAAAAGTCAAAGTTTGACTTTTCAGTGTACAGTTGACTTTTAATTAGTTGACTGAAAAATTCATCTGCCAATCCAATGGATTTGCCATGTTTTGAACCATGTCATTATGTCAAGATGATGCAATTGAACTCTTGATATCATGCTTTAAACTAATTGACCATTTGCTAGGTCAAAAATCAGAAATTGCCCCTTCTCAGTCAAAACCCTAATTTTGACCATTTTGCCCTTTTGATGATTTGATCAAATTTCTTGAGGAATTATGGTCCAAACTTGATCAAATGATAAATATTAGCCTAATATGTTAATGTGGATAAAAAATTATGAAGTTTGACTGTAAATTGGCCATGGTTGACTTTTTCCCCAATACTGTTGATTTTTTGGTCAACTGTCCAATTCACTGATCAAAAATGTGATTCAAAGCTTGAAACTTGACATGAGTAATATTGGGGGTCCCTAATGATCCTTGAAAGTCATATGAAGTATTGATAGTCCAAAAATCCTTGTGCAAGCTCAAACCCTAATTTTGGTCATCAGTGCATGAGGAGGTGTCTTGAGTTGGTCAAACCCTAATGCAGTCTTGAGTTCAAGAGATCTTATGAGGAAATCTTTGATAAGTGAGAGGGAAAATTTTGGGGTACAACAACTGCCCCTGTTCAATCTTCTTAAACCTGAAGAGTTAGACTGGTGAGTTTTGCCATTCGTGACTCGAAGGTGGAAGATGACTGGACACTAGAGTGCCCAGAAATTTGCACTCGACGATGCGATGATAGAAGGAATGGGCTTAAAGATGCCATTTAGAGAAGTGATAGAAATCTGTAGGAGATGGACTTAAAGATTCCATCAAAGGTGATTGTTGAATTGTAATTTGTAAACTGAAAGAATGAGTATCAGAATGGCGTACGTGTCTGGAGCGTATTTGTACTGTATCTGAAAGTTGAATCTGAATGAATATCAGAATGGCATATGTGTCTGGAGCGTATATGTACTATATCTGAAAGTTGAATCTGAATGAATATCAGAATGGCATCCGTGTCTGGAGCGTATTTGTACTGTATCTAAAAGTTGAATCTGAATGAGTATCAAAGTGGCATCCGTATCTGGAGCGTATATGTACTGTATCTGAGAGTTGAATGAGTTTCAGGATGGCATCCGCGTCTGGAGCGTATCTGAACTGTACCAAAAGGTTAAATCCGAATGAGTATCAGGATGGCATCCGTATCTAGAGTGTATCTGAGTTGTATCTGAAAACTCTGAACATTGTTAATGATAGTTGTTAATCTTATCCTGAAAAGGGTAAAATGTTAGCTTAAAATGCCAAGTCATGATACATGAAATGTATGCATATTGGGATTATGTTGTATGAATTCGTGTTTATCAATGTTTATGATATATGAATGCGATGTATGCATATGTGAGTTGATTTGTTGTACTGCTGTTGGATTTCGGAAAATAAATCCCTGACTATTGTTGAGGATATGTAAGTATAAGTATTCATGTTGTGAAGTCTAAGTGTTGATGAATTTCTATCGAGAGAAATAAACTCTGTTGTAAGGGAAATGCCATATGTTGTTTGTGAAATCTTATTGGGGAATCCTGAGAAATTTAACGACTTCTACTGGGGATCAATAATTTGAAACTTTGTTCCTGCTGGGGATTTAAACAACGTACTGCAGGGGATTACTTATGGAATAGTCTAGATACATTTCTCTATCCTTTCAACCTATCAGTAATTGCCTCTTTTCATTTCGTTTATTTGTAAATAGTAATTATGTTCAAATGCATAGGCTCAACAATGAATCATTGGACGTTTTTGTAAACAAAACACAAGTGTCGAGAAAAGACATAGTTTTTGCACTTTCAAAGGAATATTGTGTATTGACTTTGAATAAGTATTTTTTGTACAAGGAGACAAACATTCTAGTAAGATAATGTTGTCGTAAAAAAATGAAAATTTTGATACAAAGAAAAGATAGTTATGTGTACAAAAATCCCATGGGGTTTCCATTCTGCTATAGCTTTCGTATCTCCGAGCATCTTGTCTATTTGTTGCCTCGTCCGAAGATGATTAAATTGATCAGAACCTCTGAGTTTGTTAGTTGAAGCCAAAGGTTTTCCTTAAAGTGATCCAACGGAACATAGTCATACGCTTTAATTCCCTAACTTTTGCCTGGACCTCCCTTTCAGGTTTTCAGTCCACCGGGAAACCCTTTTTTGCCCAAGTTGCCCTTTCGGGTTCTCAACTTGCCAGGTGTACAGTTTTTTTTGTTTTATCCATAATTTTTGCCCGAACCTTTTTGGTCCGTCGGGATGCCCTTGTTTTTTCTAGGTATGTCAACCTAGAGGATCTCTTATGCATAGTATCTTTTGACTATGTCTGTATTTGCAGGGTGTGGTAGGTCGTCACCATCCATGGTGGTCAAGATCATTGCCCCACTAGAGAAAATGTTTTTGATTACAAATGGTCCTTCATAGGTAGGAGTCCACTTTCCCCTAGGATCACCTTGTGGCAGTATGATGCGCTTGATCACCAGATCTCCAATTTGATACACTTGGCGTCTGACCTTTTTGTTGAAAGCCTTGATCATCCGTTTTTGATACATCTGACCATGGAAAACAACAGTAAGTCTCTTCTCATCAATCAAGTTCAGTTGATCAAGTCGAGTCTGGATCCAATCATCTTCATTCAGTCATTCATCCTTCATAATCCTTAGAGAGGGGATCTGGACCTCGATAGGCAAGACAGCTTCCATGCCGTAAACCAAAGAATAGGGTGTTGCCCCGGTTGATGTGCGAGCCGTGGTACGATATCCATGGAGAGAGAATGGTAACATCTCATGCCAGTATTTGTATGTGATTGTCATTTTCTGTATGATCTTTTTGATGTTCTTATTTGCAGCTTCGACAACACCATTCATCTTCGGCCGATAGGGAGAAGAATTGTGACGCTGAATCTTGAATTGCTCGCACAATGCGGTGATCATAGTGTTGTTGATATTTGTACCATTGTCAGTGATGATCCTTTCCGGGATACCGTATCGGTAAAAGAGATTTTGCTTGATGGAGCGGGCAACAACGTTCTTGGTGACGGAAGCGAAGGAAGTTGCCTCCACCCACTTTGTAAAATAATCAATGGCCACTAAGATGAAGCGGTGTCCATTAGAGGCTGTCGGCTTGATTTCCCCAATCATATATATTCCCTACATAGCAAAGGGCCAAGGAGCCGTCAAGACATTTAGAGGAACCGGAGGTACGTGCACCTTGTCAGTATAAATTTGACACTTATGGCGGGTTCGAGAGTGTTGATAACAATTTGCTTCCATGGTAGACCAGTAATAGCCTGCCCGTAGGATTTTCTTTGCCATCGTATGCCCACTAGAATGGGTGCCAAAAGTGCCTTCATGTAATTCAACCATGATCCTTTCAGCTTCAACCTTATCTACGCACAAAAGTAACGCAGAGTCATGATTGTGTTTATACAGGATGCCATTACTAAGGAAGAATTTAGCAGAGAATCTCCTTAAGAACTTCTTATCATTGATTGAAGCTCCTTCTGGATATTCTTGAGTCTCGAGATATCTCTTGACTTCGTAAAACCAAGGATGGTCCACTACTTCTTCAGTATTAATCTCGTGACAATGTGCTCGTTCATCCATTCGTTCAATGGTGATCTGGGGAGTCTCGTTATCCCAATTAAGTTTAAACATAGATGACATTGTGGCTAGAGCGTCTGCTAGCTGATTTTCTTCTCGCGAGAAATGCTCGAAGGTATTCTTCTAAAAATGTGGTAGAAATGTCAAAACATGTTCTTTGTGAGGGATAAGGTTTGGGTGTTTGGTGTCCCATTCCCCTTTGATCTGACTGATGACCAAGGCTGAGTGTCCGAATACATCCAATGATTTGATCCCCAAGTCTATGGCAGCTCTAAGACCAAAGATGCACGCTTCGTATTCCGCCATGTTGTTCGTACAATTGAAGCAAAGTCTGGATGTAAAGGGAGTATGACACCCTTCCGGAGATATGAGTATAACACCAATACCATTACCAAGTGCATTGGATGTTCCATCAAAGAACGGAGTCCATCGTGATCCTCGTTCAGGTCCGTCATATGGCCTGAATTCTTCGCAGTTGTCTAATGTCATGATGTCTTCATCCGGAAAGTCAAACTTCATGGATTGGTAGTCTTCTACGGCTTGGTGAGCAAGGTGATCGGCTAGTACACTGCCCTTTATAGCTTTCTGGGTAGTATATTGTATGTCATACTCTGTCAGGATCATCTGTCATCTCGCTATTCTCCCAGAAAGAGCAGGCTTCTCGAAGATGTACTTTATCAGATCCATCTTAGATATCAATAAGGTAGTATGAGTCAGCATATACTGTCTTAGCCGGAGAGCAGCCCATGCCAGAGTGCAACAAGTTTTCTCGAGCAGTGAATATCTAGTTTCACAGTCGGTAAACTTTTTGCTCAGGTAATAAATAGCGTGCTCTTTTCGTCCAGACTCGTCATGCTTCCCCAATACACACCCCCATTGAGTTTTCTAAAACAGTCAAATACATAACCAACGGTCTTCCCTCGACCGGTGGCATCAATACAGGAGGCTCTTGTAGGTATTCTTTGATTTTGTCAAAAGCAACTTGGCACTCACCATTCCATTTGACTACTTGATCTTTCTTCAAGAGCTTGAAGATTGGCTCACAAGTAGCTGTCAGGTGAGAAATGAATCTAGCAATATAGTTCAAATGTCCCAAGAACCCTCTGACTTCCTTCTCAGTACGGGGAGCAGGCATTTCTTGTATTTCTTTAACTTTGGCAGAATCGACCTCAATACCTTTGTTACTGACGATAAAGCCTAGGAGTTTACCAGACCGTACCCCAAATGTACACTTGTTTGGATTCAACCTCAGCTTGTACTTCTTCAGTCTCTCAAACAGTTTTTGTAAGTGGTCAAGATGCTCTTCTTCTGTTTGCGATATGGCTATCATATCGTCTATGTAGACCTCTATCTTATGATGTATCATGTCATGAAATAAAGCTACCATGACGCGCTGATAGGTTGTCCCAGTATTTTTCAGTCCTAATGGCATCACCTTGTAGCAGAATGTGCCCCACTATGTGAGAAATGTTGTTTTCTCCATGTCCTCGGGTGCCATTTTGATTTGGTTGTAACCTAATAATCTGTCCATGAAGGAAAACACTTTGTGTTGTGCCGTATTGTCAACTAGGATATCAATATGGGGGAGTGGAAAATCATCTTTAGGGCTCTCCCTATTCAAATCTCTGTAGTCCACACACATTCGTACTTTGCCGTCTTTTTTAGGTACGGGAACAATGTTGGCAACCCATTGAGGGTAGGAAGTGACAACCAAGAATCCAGCATTGAATTGCTTCATAACCTCTGCTTTAATCTTTTCTAACATATCAGGTCTCATGCGGCAAACCTTTTGTTTTACTGGAGGACAATCTTCTCTTGTAGGAAAACGATGTACCATAACGTCTGTATCAAGTCCCGGCATGTCTTCATATGACCAGGAAAAGATTTCAACATAGTCATGTAACAATCGAATCAGACGCTGCTTGACACTGGGTTCCAAATTGGCACCTACCTTAACCTATTTTTTGTCTTCTTTGGTACCCAGGTTAATTGTATCCACGGGTTCCTCGTGAGGCTGAATGGTTCTTTCTTCTTGTTGTAGCAGTCTGGCCAGTTCCCCTGGTACTTCACAATCTTCCTCACCTTCGTTTTCGGCTTGGTAGATTAGATTCTTAGAGTTACGAAAGGCCATAGCAGTATCGTTACCCATGGGATCTAGAATGGATGGATACCTGCATTGTGAGTGTGGGTGTATGTAAGAGTATAGCTATCTTTGAAAGAAAATAAAATGTAAAAGAAAAACAATGAGCACAAAAGTTTGTATGCGAAAACGTCCATGATTTATTGATGTCATATGAAAATTAGATAAAAACCCTTACAAATGGACCATTGTGCCTCGGGTAAGACACAAGGTTTTAAGAGTGCGAATTGTTTTGAATATTACAGATCCAACAAAATGTAAAGATAAATTACCGAGGATGAAAGTGATTGGGACGAAGTCTCTAGCCTCCCAATTGATGAGTCCTCCATTGACAGTCGGAAATATCCAATCCTCCAGGTTGCAATCATCTTCACCATCTTCTACCGCGTTGACCTCACAGTTGCTAATCTTCAAGGGTGGCCCTCCATCACGGGCACGGTGTATAGCCTTTTGAGCACTTGAAGTGAAACCTAGGCCAAACTTGTCAGACTTATACGGGATATCCGGAAGTTTCCCCTAGATGGTGCATCTACCTTCCTCTACCACTGCTTTGGCGTCCTTTAGTGACGACATCCGGAGTGGAGGCCTTGTAACCTTGGAAATCTGAGACACAACTTTGGTCACTGCCACTTCTAGCAGGACCTCTTCGAAGTGTTGAAATAGAGTTTCAAAGAATTCGTCGTCCAATTCCACATATCTGAAGGAATTGAGATGGTTGATCATGTATTCTTCCTCTCCATGGACAGTGATAATCTTCCCTTGAACCGGATACTTCAGCATCTGGTGCAATGTAGAGGTAACAGCGCCAGGATTATGGATCCATGGTCGTCCTAGTAGACAGGAGTAAGAAGGGCGGATATCCATTACATAAAAGGTTGAATTGAAAGTTTGAGTCCCAACCTTTATGGGGATATCCACTTCCCCGTGCACCATCCTCTTCGAGCCATCAAATGCCCTTACTACTATTTTGCTTGGCTTTAACGTTAGCCCCTCGCAGTCAAGTCTGTCAAGAGCTTTTTTGGGTAATACATTCAGAGATGAGCCAATATCCACCAAAACATGTGCCAGAGTTGTGCCCCTACATTCTACAGAACCATACAGGGCCTCGTTGTGCTTTCTTCCCTTTGGTGTCAAATCAGCATCCAAGAAGCCTAGGCCGTTATCCGCTGTCAAGCTGGCCACACAGTCTTGGAATTGATCATCAGACGTCTCTTGAGACACATGGGCTATTTTTAGGAACTTCACCAAGGCTTTCGCATGTGCCTCGGAACATAATAGTAATTCCAACATGGAGATTTTGGAGGGAGTTTGCCCTAATTGTTCAACTACATAGTAGTCGCTCCTCTTTATAATTTTTAGGATCTCATCCATTTCTTTCTTGGAAGTCTCGGGGATAGTCAGTGATTGAGCCTTCGTCCGTACAGGCTCCACTTGAATACTCTTTCCTCGAGTCTCAGCAGCAGAAGTGTTGGTAGGAATGATAACAGGGGTTGTAACGTCTTTGTAAATGGGAGTACTTGCAGAGATGATTATGGGTGTAGGAGCAACCTTTGGATAAGCCACAGGGATGATCACGGGTCCAGAAACAGCTTTTGGGGGAGCAATTTCTGGAGAAAAGATCCTATCGCTTCGAGTAATTTTGCTAGTTCCGGCAATATTGTTGATGTCGGAGTTTATCTCTTCGGTGGCCGACCAGTCTTGCCTAATACCATGGTAGTAAATGTCCCCTCCATAATTCCACAGCACGGTCTTGTCTGATTCATATGGGACTGGCCCAGGCATTGTGATTATTAAAGGAGCTACTTTCGGAACTGATGTAATTCTAACGGTTCTTTTGGTGGAGACCCTGGAAGAATTGGCGAAAATGGTAATGATTGAAACATCTTCAATAGAAATAGGTGAAACAGGAGTTTTTTCAAACAAAATCTCTTTGTTATCTATCAGGCATTGAATGCCTGCCTTTAACAAAGGGCAATCAGTTGGTGAGGATAAGAAGAGATGGCAAACTTCATTACAGCCCGGGAACACACTGGCTTTCAACAAGTTTATCTTAATGGTCGGAAGTGGAGTCATGAGTTCATCAACTGTGGTAACAAACAAATCTTCTTCAATAGCATTGGTATTGTGACCATGTCTGGGAATAGGAGCAGAAATGACATTTGGCTTCTCGGGCGCATCAAACTCAATTTCTTTTGCTTAAATGAGGTCTTGTATTTTGTTCTTCAAGGGCCAACAATTATTAGTATCGTGACCAGGACTTTCAGAGTGATATGCGCAACGGGCATTTGGATGATAATGAGGGGATGTTGTATTGGGGTTTTTCGGAGCTTCTTTCAAGGTTACCAAATTGGATCTCAGAAGATGCAGTAATACTTGAGACAGAGTCATGTTAATTCTGGTGAATTTCCTGACTGGCCTTTCCACCCTTGGTTGATTACTTCTTTGTTGATCATATGTAGGCTTAGGAATCATAATATCCCCCACCATTGGTCGGCGTTCGGCCCTATCTTGGTTCCTTTGCGGATATACAGCAGCTACCTCTTTCTTCTCGATGAAAGGCTTCCTTACAGCTGTAGAAGAATATGAATCCTTCTAAATCTTTCCACTTTTTATGCCAGCTTCCACCCTCTCTCCGGTTAATATTAGTTCAGTAAAGCCTGCAGATGAACTTCTGATTAAATGGTTGAAGAAGGGGCCAGATAAGGTGCCTAATAACATGTCCACCAATTCGCTTTCAGACAGAGGGGGTTGAACTCTTCCAGCCAAATCTCTCCATTTTTGTACGTAATCCTTGAAAACTTCATTGGAAGCCATGGCATTACTCTGGAGTTGGGTACGGGTAGGCGCCAAATCAACATTGCATTGATATTTCTTGTAGAAAGTTGCGTCAAGATCTTCCCAATTATGGACGTTGGCTCTTTCTAGTTGGTAAAACCAGTCGAGTTGTGTTCCAGACAGACTATCTTGGAAAAAGTGTGCCCATAAGTCTTTATCAGCGGTGTGGGGTTGGATTTTTCTCACATATGACCGGAGCTGCATTTTAGGGCATGACACTCCATCATATTTTGCAAACATAGGCACTTTTAATTTCGGAGGAATCACAATCCCTGACACTAGTCCCATATCCTCAAATTCTAAGCCCGCCACCTTTTGTATTTCCATCACGCTCAAATGCTCTTCGAGATGTCTGTACTTGTCATCAGTTAGAGGATATTGTTCCTCAGAGTAGTCTTCCTCTTCTTCCTCCTCTTCTTTCGATTCTGATGGGACAGCTGTTTCCTTGCCTTTCCCTTCTCCTTCACCGGATGTTGTTGCAAAATTCAAAGCCCTTCTTGTCTGCCCCTGAAATCTTCTCCCCATGTTTAAGACTCTGGTTACCTTCTTTGTTTTCTTTTTCCTCTCTTCATCTAGCAGAGTCTTCAATTCTTCTTGCCCCTTGGCTAGGGTCATGAGCAATTGTTGAAACTGCATATTCTAGGCTGAGAGATCTTTCATTGTTTGCTCGAGATCCATCTTACTGAAATAAACAGTAGAGAGATGAGGAAACTTGTTGCAAAAGACCTGTTTATGCTTATGATGAATGATATGTGTATATGCGATGTTTTCAAGGATTTCAAAGATTCAAGTTTGTTTTAGACAAAAAGAAACACATGTTATATTAATAAGGTAAAGTTTGAGTACATCAATGCCCCTTGGACAAAATAATACAAAACTTTAAGATAAAAAAGTAGTGCGCATCCTCTTTGGTGCAATGTAGGCATTTAGAGTCTGCTCCTTATGAAGTAGCCTAGTGAGTTCCAAAACCTTCTTCTCGCTTGCGTAGAATTGGGCTTCGAAAGTATCTCGCTCTCCTTTGAGTTGTATCCAATCCCTTTGTAGGTCTTCAAGAGATGTGGGCATGTCAGGATGTAGGATAGTGTATGGAACATCTCCTTCCTTAACAGGCTCAATGATTACCGGGAGAATGGAGGGGTAAGGCATTATAAGACTCTGAGCACGAGTTTGTACCCATTTGAGGTAAGGCTCAAGAGGGATGGAATTCTTGTGCCCCAAAGTCTTTCTATCCACCTTGTTTAGAATCCTCCAAGCTCGGATAAATCTTTGGTGAAGACCTTGATCGTCGTTGTCGTAGTCGAATACCAAACCTTGAATCGGCATCTCGTGCGGGCCATCCCTTCGGGCGTAACCAAACTGTCTTAAGGCTAAACATTGGTTGTAGGTGATACCTCCCCTAATGCCAAGTAGAGGGACATTATGGAATTCCCCACAATGGTCGATGATGATAACATTTTCTTTGGATCGAGAGGACCAATAAATGTCTGAATGTTTGAGCGTCATCAACCTTTGTGACTACCTTGAACCTTGATCATTATTTAAGACTGATTGGTGAAGATGGGAAATAAACCATCTTTCCAAGAGAGGAGTGCAACACATAAGAACACCTTTTTTCCTCATTGTGCGAGTGTTAAAAGAGTGTAGGATATCCCCTAGCAATATAGGCACTGGGTTGCGTGATATGAAGATTTTGACGGTGTTCACATCTATGAGTTGGTCAAGATTTGGAAACAAAACCATCCCATAGATGAGAAGAGTCACAATTTCCTCAAAGGCTTACAAGTATAAGGAATTCCAACAGCTTTGGGATTTCTCAAACAGGAACTTTGCTAAGAAGCCTTTGACACCACTCCGTGTTTCCCAATGAGTTGTGACATCAGATGAGTGCAAGTGTAGAGCTTGAGCAATCTCTTATGGATTTGGATCTCTTTATGTACCGTTGAAAGGTAGTTGATTTAAAATGGGAATCCTCAAGAGTTGGGAGAATTCTTCCAAAGTAGGCACAAGTTGATAGTTGGGAAATGTGAAGCAATGGTGCAAAGGATCAAAGAACTGAAAGAGCACCTTCATCATATCCTCATATGTGTTGGAGGTGACCAAGTTGAGTAGACGTCCATGTCTTTTAGTGAACGGAGAGTTCTCAGGAATCTTTGAAGCTAGCTCCTTAAGTTGTGGAGGAATTCTTACAAGGTTGACTTGAATAGTTTTCCTGCGAAGTGAGTCGATATCCTACAAAACAAGAACAAAGATGAATCCAAAAATCCTTGAAATGGTTAGTGGATGTATATGATGTTCATGATGTCCATGATGTTATGTATAAGTATGCATATACAAGCAAAGCAAACAAGTCCTTAGTTTAGGCTTGCATGGAGTTTTATAGGTAAGTACCCTCTTGAAGTTTAGTTGGCTTAAACATGTCCTAGTAATAGTAATCGGGTTCTAAGGAGCTCAATATCACTAGATTGTTTCCTTGGTCATTGTTTCAGCTCAAGCCTCTTTAATGGCGACCAAAATATCCCAAGAAACCAAACCTCAATGAGTGTAGTATCGAGTATCTACCAACTTCGGACTGCACCAAAGCCGATCATCCCACTACGTCCTAAAGGCCAAGTTGGTCAAGTAAAGGTTCTAAAAGTTCATTAGTGCTTTATGACATCACTCAGCGACCTTGTATTCTCTTTGATTAAATCAAAGGCTACCGGTACCCACAAATATGTCGCACTAACATAGCTATTGCTTAGACCATGTCGGTATACCCTGCACAGTTTCCACAATGTATTGCTACTTACCTATAATGTATCCCAAATTAGGGTTGAGGATTCAAACCCAAACAAAGAACCAAAATGTAAAGCAAACAAATCAAACAATGAAAGCAAGTAAATGTGATCTAGCCCTAAGGTAACCCCACTTTTAAAATTTGTCCCCAACAGAGTCGCCAGTTCTGTGATTCGGTGGGAGAACTGACTTGATTATTTTGCATTTTATCGCAAATGTTGCAGTTAGCAAGAGTCGCCACCGACTTTTCTTTTATCCAAAAGGAAAGGTGAAAAAGCACAGGAAAGACCTTTGGGATTGTTTCTTGAGTTCGAGGGGTAGGTTATGAAAATGGAAGGTATTAACACCCTTTTCATCAATGGTTTTCCATGGTCTCTTAGTTACTTGCTAGATCAGTTGCTTTTGTTTGAAATTGTGCTTTGTGTGGTTTTTTGAAAGTATTTTGTAAAAGAGGCCATTGTTTAGGCAATCTTTGTAATGATTCTCGTTCGTAAGAATGTATACAAAGATGTTTGTCTTTTTAAAAATGTTTTCAATGTTTGTAAGATGTTTGAAAGTGTGTGTGTTTATTTTGAAAATTGCAAGGATATTTGTTTTGAAATGGAGCAAGTAACTAAAAGTAATCTACCTACTCAAATGTCTTTCTTGTTCATTTTACTTTCCTTTGATATTGTTGTCTTACCATTGATTTGGTAAGCAACCCTATCTTTGGATGTAAATGGGACGGGCGTGGGGCATCATATAACCATGATTATCAATGTTTCAAAGTATCTTAGCATTCTCCTTTAGGGACTAAGATCATTTTGAAAGGCAACTTAGATAGCATCATCGATGGACTATGATCTTGTATTTTTGCTTGTTTTTTGCTAAGATACCTCACATGTGTAATATGGCCATTTATAAGGAAACCAAGTGGAGTTTACCCTAGGGGTGCTTGGGTGCAAGTGTATTTATTTACATGCATTGTTTTTGTCTTTGATTAGGGTTTTCTATTGACTGGTTTTAGTCTTTCCATACAAAACCCTAATTACTAGCATTTGTATTTGAAAGCGTTAAATTGCGGAAATGTAAAGTCCTACGCTATTACATCATTTAGGGGATGAGGGTACAATTTACAAATGGGGATGAAGTAGGATCTTAAATATTACAACCATATCGAATAACCATGAAGGAAACGTAAAAACAGTGTAAAAAGAAGGAAAAATGCATTTTGAACTATTATGTGTCGACACAAGCTCACATGCATCGACACATAACTTTCCTTGCCCCTGTATTTCCAAATCAACTCAGTATGAGTCGATACATAATGGTATGTGTCGACTCATACACTGCATGTGTCGACTTATACTTGCTTTGTGTCTACTCATACATTGTTTTTCCTTCTTTTTTAGGCCTGTAAAGCAGTATGTATCGACTCATACTGTCATTTTTTCTACTTCAACATTGTTTTTCTGCATACATGGGTTAGTTCTCAACACATAATGAAAAGAATAGAAGATAAACAAAAGGTTAGCTTCAAAGACAATGGTTACTACACTTTTGTCTTCAAAAATGGATTACTAAAGTCAAGAGACTTACCTTGGAGTTGGATCTTTATACTCTGAATTTGAGTTGTTGTCTTGACTGTTATTGAAAATGGGAAGTGATGATAGTGATGTTTCAGGGTGAGGGATGGTTTACTTGTAAGATAAGGAAGCTTGGGAAAGCAAAAGGCCTGAAAACGCACGAGTGAAATGGAAGATTCAGTTCACAAGTCAGAAATGACACGTTTGGAGGCTTGGTATGCAACTTATGATTCTAGGGTGTTTCAAGGCTTGGTTATCCATGGTTTTAGTTGAAAAATTATGGCTTTATATAGAGCAAAAGGTTGGAGGACTTGTGCTTGCTCAGAAGTACAATATCACATGTCTTGCTACATTTCTTGTTTTTGAAGCAAGTGTGAGAAGTGACTTCTTAAGGCATGATTCTGATCTTGTAGGGTCGCTTGAAGATTTAAACATGTTTTGTTCAGGTTTAGAGGCTTGGTTTGTGCAGAAAGAATAAGTCCAAGGCTCAAGAAATGGAAAATGCAAAAGGCATGCTTTTCCAAAATGGCAATGTTGCCTTTCTTCCAAAAATGGTTATTTTCTTGTACAATGCATTGAATGCTTTGCTTTAGAGAATGAAACCTTGTGCAATCCATTAATGGTGGAGTGACAAATGAGTTTGGGGCCTGAGAAGTGAAGATTGTAAAGCCAATTTGCAATTTTGAATTTTGGTCCATCATGAAAATGACCTATAATCAAGTTTGAAAACCCTAACTTCATCTCTTAGATTCTCCCTACTCAAACATGATCTCAAGGAGTTCTTGGATATTTTAGAAAGATTATAATATGATCTACAACCCAAATTTGAAATTATTTTGAAAATTCCTCTTGGAATTAGGTGAAAAGTTGCCATGAAGTTAGGTCGAAAACCTGCCTAACTAGGGCAAATTTTCACTAAGTTATTTTAGTTCATGAGCATGTATTCACAAAATTATATCTTGAGATCTAAGCATCTTTAGGAGAAATTGTGTGAAGCAAAGTTTTATATTTCATGGAGAGCTACAACTTTCATGTTGGGAACTTCCTTTGAATCATTTTGCATCATGGTGAAAATTTGGCCTAAAGTTGAGAAAAAATAAGAAATTTTCTATACTTTGAAAAATTTCTAAGTTAAAAAATTTCAAATTTCAAAACAAGATCTTCAATACTTGATTTCTTGATGAACAAGTTTCACATTTTTACATGTTTTGATGAATTGTGACCCTTGGCACTTGAATTTGACCAAAAAGTTAAAGTTTGACTTTTCAGTGTAGAGTTGACTTTTGATAAGTTGACTGGAAAATTCATCTGTCAAGCCAATGGATTTGCCATGTTTTAAACCATGTCATTAGGTCAAGATGATGCAATTGAACTCTTGAGATCATGCTTTAAACTAATTGACCATTTTCTAGGTCAAAAATCAGAAATTGCCCCTTCTAAGTCAAAACCCTAATTTTGACCATTTTGCCCTTTTGATGATTTGATCAAATTTCTTGAGGAATTATGGTCCAAACTTGATCAAATGATACATATGATCCTAAGATGTTGATTTGGATAAAAAATTATGAAGTTTGACTGTAAATTGGCCATGGTTGACTTTTTCCCCAATACAACTGATTTTTAGGTCAATTGTCCAATTGACTGATCAAAAATGTGATTCAAAGCTTGAAACTTGACATGAGTAATATTGGGGGTCCCTAATGATGCTTGAAAGTCATTTGGAGCATTGATAGTCCAAAAATCCTTGTGCAAGCTCAAACCCTAATTTTGGTCATCAGTGCATGAGGAGGTGTCTTGAGCTGGTCAAACCCTAATGCAGGCTTGAGTTCAAGAGATCCTGTGAGGAAATCTTTGATAAGTGAGAGGGAAAATTTTGGGGTACAACAGATACCAACGTGCCTCAGCAGATTCCTCATCAACAACAGCAATAGGGACTATCGTCAAAGGAATTTCTCAGGAAATCAACATTCTCTAGATGGCATATTTAAGCCCATCTCCGACAATTCTCCGTCGCATCCAGGATGGTATATTTAAGCCCATCTCCGACAATGTTCTATTATCGACCTCAAAATGGAATCTGTAAGCTCATTCCCGATATTACAAATCAAGTGCCACTTCATGTGAGTGCAAATTTCTAGGCACTCCAGTGTTCAATCATCTTCCACCTTCAGATCACGAAAGGCAGACAGCCTATCTACATCCTCAGGTTTAAGAAAATTGAACAGGGGCAGCTGTTGTACCCCAAAATTTTCCCTCTCATTTTACTCAATGCTTGTCCATTGGAATCCTCAATTGGCTCATGTTTGCCCAAGAGTTGACCAGACAAACTCTCTCCTAAGGTAGGGTGTCTCAAATTAGGGTTTCCATTTTTATCAAGATAGGTGGACTCCAAAGGCCTCATATGCTCTCCATGGTCTTAATATGTTCTCAAGACCCTACATGTCAAGTTTCATGCCTTGCACAAGAAGTTTGCCCAGTCAACTGCTCAGATGCTTGAGAATCGATTGTATTAGGTCAAAAGTCGAATGTGACCCACATACAGTCAAACTTCAAGATTTTTGGTCAAAATTAACATTTTGAAGTGAATTTCATCATTTTATCAATGGTTGATCATGATCCCCCAAGGAATGCTCCAAAATCATCAAAACCCAAAAGTTGCTAAATTAGGATTTCTTAGTAAAAGTCAACCAAACTTTGACCAAGCATAACTTCCACATGCTTTATCAGAAATTTTCCATCCAAATATCATTTTGAAGAGGATGCAATTCCCCACAATTAATCTTCAGCTCACAATTTCAAAATATGCACTCATAAAAAGATATGAATTTCTACATTATGGGCCCTTTTGAAAAGTCAACAAAAACACCTTTTGGGTCAAAGTTTCTTACATGAAAATGGAATACTCAATTGAGATGAGAAAAAAAAGGTTGATTAGGGGACATCCTAATCTTTCTAAAAAGTCTAAGAACACCTCTCTAGGGTTAAAATTGGAAGAGATATGCCTTGTCAAAGTTGACCTTTTTTGCAAAATTGCCAAAAGTCAAATGTGCTCAAAAATGCATTTTTTTGCTAAATGGGCCTAACTTTTTATGCTTGCACCTCACTTATAATGTGGTCCACGACTCAAATATTCATCCATCCATTATTTGCTTCATTTTTCAATTTATTTTGATTTTTTATTAATTAAAAATTGAATTAAATCAAATAATTGATTAATAATAGCAAATATATGATTTGATTTGGTTTTTGGACAGGTTGGCAATCAAAATATGCTGAGTTATCAAGGCCAACACAAATCAAGCATAATTGGTACAAGAAATAGATGATTTGCCTCAAAATAGCAAGTTTACATGTAGCATGAAAATCAAATCAAATCTCTCATAATTGCAAAGATTCAATCCAATTGGGCAACCCTAATTCATTCCTAGATATATAATGGACAAGAACAAAGCATGGGACAAGGTTTTTGCAGTGGTGAAAAGCATCAAATAAAACGTGGATTTCTTGCAAAAAGTTGGATTCGGTTTTCAGTCTATAGGATGATTCAAGGCAATTTGAATCTAGCAATCTCTTCCTGGGCGTACATTGAAGCTATTCCAATCATTACCAAGTCATCAAACCACCAGAATCACCAGCTATACATCACGGTTTGCATCCTCTGAACTCAAACTTGTTCCTCTAGTTTTACGCATTTTTAATCCAATTTGCTTGCATTTACATATTTAGGATCATGCTAAGAAGCTTTTTGATAGCCTGGATTTGAGTTTTGATGCAGGAATAACTACTTGCCATAGTTAGGGTTCGTGAGCTCCAAATTGGGGAACCCTAGCTAGAGGCAAAATTGGGCCAAATTAAGGGCCTCTTCATGTTCATGGGAGGAAGTACATTTGATTCATGCCCTTAAATGGAATTTATATTGCTTGAATTTCGTTTTAAGATTTTTACAAGTTTTAGCCACGCATAAGAAACCGTCACTATAGCCTGTAGTGACGAGTTTGTCCGTAGGTAAAGGGTCAATGTCAAAAGCGATGGTTCCTTGGAGAAGATAATGGCGGGGCAATCATCCATTCGCCCGTTCAAAAATTCGCGCGCGTGGGGTTTGGCCATTTGTTTTCTTTATATCATATTTTAATTTCATTGTATTATCAAGTCATAATAGCGCAGCTGGCAAGGCATGTGGTTGGTAAACATAAGGACCTGGGTTCTATTCCAGGTCCCAGCCACGCCTATTTTCTTATTTTCTGTTCACAGATTGCATGCAATTCTTATCCAAGGGCCTACCATACGCTTCCAATAGCCAATCAGTGGATCTATCACCCAGCTAGATATACGCTCCGACAGTGAGGGACCATGATGCACCCTCAAGTCAACGCTACAAGAGATCAGGCGCTGACTGGGCTTGGAGCGTTTTTGGGCCTGAAAAATTCAGATTGGCACCCCCCCCCCCCATTTTCTAGCATACAGGCTCAGTTTTCATTTTCTTTTCTATTTTCTTTTTAATTTTTTAATTAATTTCCTTTATTTGTTTTAATTAATTAACACAAGAAAATTATTATTTTTTTACAAAACCAAAAAAATCACAAAAATACAGAATTAAATATTTTTTCAAATTAATATTTTTTTGAAAATAAATTAGGTTGATTAGTTTATTTGTCTATTTTTGTTTCAATTAAAATTAAGTAAAAATTAGTTTTAAATTTTACAATTAAATTGTTTTTTTTATCAAATAAAAAACCACAAAAATACACAAAATCTTTTTTTTACAAAATATTTTATTTTCTTGAATTATTTAATTAAGTTTAAATTAGGTTAATTTCAATTTCTTTTATAATTAAAAATAATTAGAATTAGGGTTTCAGTCGTGCATAACCTAATTAATTCTTTTCTCAAAAATAGTTCAAATATTTTTTTCAATTAGACTTTTAAGGGTTTCAATTTACCCTCACATTTAATTTACCGCACGCATTATTATTGGTTTTATTATTATTGTAACTGTTTCGAGCCTGTAATAGTTTTAATTAGGGTTTTAAATTCCGCACTTTTATTTTCTGTCAAGACAATTATGTAACTGTTAAAGCCTTGTAATATCTAGATTTATTTTTCGCACTTTAATTCTTGCAAATATTTAACTGTCTAGATGTATGCTAATAGGATTGTATGGCAAGATTACTTAAAATTAAAACGGTAGATCACCTAATGTGCAAAGATTAAATAACTTAAACAATTCATATGCACATGTTCACTCCTAGGGTTTACCTCACTTCGGTTGCCTTCGGTAAACAATCATTAAGCATAGGAGATTTTAGTGGTTGCCCTCCTGTCTAAGAGATCAAAATATCCCGTTCGAATGTTGCCTCGGAAATGTCGCCTTGGAAAGATCTTAAGACTCTAGGGTTACTACTAAAGTTTTCTAACTATTGCTTTAGTGATTGTACTTGTCCCTTTCGAATGTCCCTTACAAACTCCAACGACGGGGCTACCTACTCCTTAATAGTAGGATAGCGATGTCTAAAGAAAACAAGAACAAACAATCTTTTTCCGAGTAGGTAGAATCTTAAGTACTTGCTCAATGAAAACTTTTCACACAAACACCTTTCAAAACAAATTTTCAAAACAAACTTCGTCACATCCTTGAGGACTGATACAAGGGTTATCACGAAGTAAAATATTTTCAAAACAAGAACACACACAAGCAATTTTAAAAAGATGAGCAAGTACCTAAGAGCCCATGGAAAACCATGGATAGAAAGGGTGTTAATACCTTTCATTTCTATAATCTACCCCCCGTACTCAGAAATCTCGAAAAAAGGTTTTTTCTCTTCTTTTTCCTTTTCCATGATTGGATGAAATAAAAATAGATGGAGACTCTTGCTTACCACGACATTTTGCGAACAAAAAAACGCAAAACGCAAACCAGTAAAAATAGTCGGTTCTGCCACCATATCACAAACACCAATGAATGTCTGAATGTTTGAGTGTCATCAACCTATGTGACCACCTTGAATCTTGCTCGTTCTTCAATACATATGGGGTAAGATGCGAAATAAACCATCTTGCCAAGAGAGGAGTACAACACATAAGGATACCTCTTTTCCTCATAGTACGAGTGTGAAAAGAATGTAGGATGTCTCCTAGCAAAGTAGGCACCGGGTTACGAGACATGAAGATTTTGACGGTGTTCACATCTATGAGTTGGTCAGGATTTGGAAACAAAACCATTCCATATATGAGGAGAGCCACAATTTCCTTAAAAGCTTGTGTTGTACCCCAAAATTTGCCCTCCCATATTCTTCAAAGATTTGCCAAGTCAAAGCTTCAAAATTCCCCAAGGGTTGCACAGTTCAAGGGCCTCTTAAGCAGTCAAAATTAGGGTTTTTGTTCTGATCAAGAAAATGAAGTTTCCAAAGGTCCAATCAAGTCCCATATGCCTATAAATATGGTCAAGCATCCTCATATCAAGTTTCAAGACTTTCAGCACAAAATTGCACAGTCAAAAACCCTAATTGCACTACAGTCAACTGTAGGGGCAAAATGGTCATTTGGCAGTCAAAAGTTCAAATTTTTGGTCAGCATATCATGTTGAAGCCACAAACATCATTTGATCAATGCTTGATCATGATTCTCAAAGCTTGGCTCAAAAATCATCAAGATGCAAAAGTTTCCTTATTTGGACAGTTGAAAAAGTCAACTGTAAATTGACCAGGGCATAACTTCCACATGGATTATCAGAAAAATTCCATCCAAAGCTCATTTTGAAGAGAAAGACATTTCCTACAACTCATCTTCATATTCCAAGTCCAAGAAATGCTCTCACAAAAAGTTATCAATTTCAACATTATAGGTCATTTTCAAAAGTCAACAAAAAGGGACTTTAAGTCAAAGGCCATAACTTGAGATTGGTAAATCAAAATGACATGGGACCAAATACATTGGTTAGAGGACTCAAAGACCTTTCCAAAATGTCCAAGAACATGAGCAAAGCTTAAAAATTGAGCAAGTTATGCCTTGTGGAAGTTGGGAAATTTTTGGATATTTTGAAAAGTCAACATTGATTCAAATGACCTAAAATTGCTAATGGGCCTATTTTTATTCCATAATTCATCATCCAATACATGTTCACGACCACTTGGCCAAAAGGGAAGTTTTTATTCATTTTTTATTTATTTATTTGAATTTTTATTAATAATAATTCATTTAAATCAATTAAATACATGAAAAATATTTAACCTAACTTTTTCAATCTTTTTGTACATGAAATATACTCAATAATTCGTGCATGATCAGATATGGAAGGAATTGGATTGATTGGATATGATTGAGAGCAAAAGTACATGAAAAAAAGATTGAAAAAGATCTTTGAAAATCAAATCTCAAAAACCATGAATGCCAAGGATTTGGGTTGTTTTCTTTGACCTAATTCATTCTTACATAAGTAGAGAACACAAACCTAATGCAATAAACCAAGAGGCTGCGCCAGAAACCCTTGCACAAACTTGAAATTTTTGCAAAAAAATTCAAAACTGAAAACACTTTTGCAGGGCGATTCAAGACCAAATAGTGATTCCATTGCATTCCTAGGACATCAAGCAATCTTCCTGGATCAAAAGCATCAATCCTAACCCCTTGAATCATTGTACAGAAGTCCAAATTTTCTCACTTTTTTTCATAATCGTGCTTTACAATTTATGCATATTCATGGCATTTTATTTATAGATTCATGCTAAGTAATGTATTCTAAAGCTAACCATATACTTTGATTGGATTTTTGTGCATTATATGCGAATTCACCATGGATGCAGATTAGGGTTCTGCAAGCTTGAAATTGGGGGTTTCCAAACGCGGTAAAATTAGACCACCATAGTACCATGGCCATGATCAGCACGTTTGGACGAAGAGGAACCTACCCTCGCGCTCAATTTATGAGGCCTTATGGCCTATTCGCTATTTTTTAATATGACATCTATAGCAACGTTTGAAAACCGTTGCTTATTGTTTGTGTATTTCAGAAAAAAAGAAAACCCAACGAAGAGGACGATGAGGTGGAAGGCGCTGGTTGGATCATTCAAATGTTGTGCGTGTTTTTAAGCTACTGACCATTTTTTCTTTTATAATATTTGTTAGTTATTATATATTAAACGCGTATGGGTTGATTCAGTGGAAAGCATAGTTGTTGGTAACATTCATGACCTGGGTTCGAGCCCCAGGTCCTCACTATGTCCATATTATTTTTCAATTAAAATTCACATGCAGGTTCAATATCAAAGACCATCATACACCTTCATAATCTAACCGTCCACGCGTTCAGTTGCATCAAATCAAAGGTCATGATCTGGAGAGCACGGTGAACTCCAGTCAACGCTGATGCACGCTAGCCACGAGAGTCAAAAGGGCCTCAGAATATTGGGCCAGATTGCTAAAGATTTCACCTCCATTTGGGGACAACACCCCCCTCCAGTTTGCTTCTTTTTACTTTTATATTTTTTTCTTTTCTTTGTTTTAATTAATCTTTTTTTAATGCTTTAATTTAATGTTTTCATAAAATATAAAAAACACATAAAAAAATCAGAAAAGAGAAAAAATAACAAATATTTTTTGTAAATAAAGTCCATTAATTAATTTTAGTTTTAATTTAGGGTTTAATTGTAATGTTTTCATAATAAAAATCTAAAAAATATAGAATTAGGATTTATGATAGTTTTATTCCTTTTTTTTATTTTATTTTTCTCTCATAATAATTAAAATATTAAATCTTTATTTTTATAATTAAATTGTATATAAAAATTAGGGTTAATTTTAGGTTAAAAACTTCAACATTTTTTTCATAATAAAACAAAAATTGTAGAATTAGGGTTAGCATTAATTTTAATTAATTCTTTTTCATTAAAACTCTAAAATACTAAAAAAATACCAAAAAACATCTCCTTTTCTTTTTCTTTTCTAATTATTTAATCAATTTCATCATTTAATTTAATTTTGCAAAAAAGGGTCCAACGCCCTCGTTTAATTCTCATTTAATTCGCGCATTTAACTTTATTCTTTATAATTTTGATGTATCTCTCCCAAGGCCTTGTAAATTATTTCTCGCACTTTTAATTCTTTATTTTCTTTACTTTCTTTATTTTTCTGTCAAATCGGGTTCAAGAAATTTTGGCGATGTGGACCCGCGCCTTTTGTAATAGCTTAGGATCTTTTATTTCTCGCACTTTTAACTGTTAAATCAAGGCATGAAAGAATGTATGGACACAAATAAAAACAAGCGTAGATAACTTTGACATGACAAAAGACAAAAATAACTGAAAACAATACACAAATCGCACACACCACCCCTAGGGTACGCCTCACTGTTGCCTTGCCTCGAAAGGTGATCGTCGAGTAGAGGATGTCTTAGTAAGTCCTCATGATCCGGGAACCTGGCATGAGGGTAGCTTCTAAGGTGTCTTCCCATTGCTCTGGTGATCACCATGTCCCTACAAACTCGAATTGACCCGAACACCTCCAACGGTGGTGCTACCTACCTCTCAATGGTGGGATGGCACTACTTTAAAGGACATTTACACAGACGAATTCCTTAGGGTAGGTAGGTTCTCGTAGATACTTGCTCTAATTTCAAAACAAATTCAAAATACTTTTCACACCAACACCTTTTCAAAAAGCTTTCGAAATCAACTTTTCAAACACTCTTGAGGACCGATACAAGAGTCGAACTGAAATTTTCAAAGAAACTTTTTTAAAACCCACAGTTGAAAAGCAAACAAACCATTTTTGAAAACACATTGAGCAAGTATCTAAGAGCCCATGGATAACCATGGATAGAAAGGGTTCTAACACCTTCCCTTTCTATAACCTACCTCCCGAACCGAGAGCAATCTCTTTAAGGAATTTTTCTGTGCTTTTGTCCTTTCCATTTGGAGAAAATAAAAGACGGTGGCGACTCTTGCTTCCGCGACATTTCGTGAACCAGCGTTAAACAGTCAGTTCCAGATCCACCGATCACAGAACTGGCGACTCTGCTGGGGATTCTTATAAAGTGAGGTGTACCTTAGGGCTAGTTCATAACTGTGTTTTCAATTGTTTTCATTGTGTGCTTTAAATTGTGGGTTGCTTGGGAGTTCTATAGATCCTAACCCGGATCTGGGGGATACCTTCTTAGAAAGTAGCAACAAGGCTGTGAGGGAACTGTGCGGGGTATACCGACATGTTTGAAGCAGTCTGCTACGTTGATGTGGCACTTTGGTGTGTACCGGTAACCCTTGAGTTCAGTCAAGGAGAGTACGGGGCCTCCGCGTGGTGTCATGAAGCATCAACAGACCTTAGGAACCTTAATTGAACCATCTTGGCCTCTTTAGGGTAGTGAGATAACTGACTTTGGTGCAGTCCGAGGTTGGTTGATACTCGATACTACACTCAATTGAGGGTTGCTTTCCTGGAATATTTCGGTCGCCAGTTCAGTGGCTAAATCGAAACGATGAACAATGAAAGCAATCCAGTGATATTGGGACCCTTAGAACCCGGTTACTTTGATAGGACAGGTTGAACCCACCAACTTCAAGAGGGTACTACCCAGACCCCATGCTGGCCTTAAACCTTAAGGGCTTGCCTTGTGTGCCTTGTGTGTCTTACATGTTTGTCTTTGTAAATATCTGTGGTGTGTTTAATCATAGCATCATGACATCATCCAGCATCATATGCATTGACTAACCATTTCAGGGGTTCGAATTTTCATCTTTGTTCTTGTTTTGTAGGACATGGAAACTGTTCGTAGAAAGACAATTCAAATCAGTCTTGTAAGGGTCCCTCCTCAACTTAAGGAGCTTATATCCAGGATTCCCGAGAACTCATCATTCAGTGAAAGACATGGAAGTCTCATTAGCTTGGTCAACACCAACATTGAGGAAGATATGATAAAGGTCCTGTTCCAATTCTTTGACCCTCTGCATCACTGTTTCACCTTCTTGGATTATTAGTTGGTACCTACATTGGAGGAGTTCTCCCGGCTCCTGAAGATCCCTATCCTTGATCAGCTACCCTACAACGGTACAGAAAAGGAACCTAAGCTTGAAGAGATTGCTAAAGCCTTGCACCTACAGTCATCTGACCTCAAGGGACATTGGGAAGTTAGAAGTGGTATCAAAGGGTTCTTATCCAGGTTTCTGTTTGAAAAGGCCCATGAATGTTGGAACTCCCTTGACTTGCAAGCTTTTGAAGAAGTTGTGGCCCTCCTTGTCTATGGTTTGGTGTTGTTCCCTAACCCAGATCAGCTTATAGATATCAGTGCTGTCCAGATCTTTATGTCCAGGAATCCTATACCTACGTTGCTGGGGGATATCCTTCACTCATGTTACACTCGAACCATGAGAAAAAGAGGTGTCCTTATGTGTTGCACTCCTCTTCTGGGAAGGTGGTTTATTTCTCACCTTCCACAATCAGTTTTGAAGAATGAGCGGGGTTTGAGATGGTCACAACGGTTGATGACTCTTACACATGTAGATATACATTGGTGCCCTAGGTCCAGAGAAGATGTCACTATCATTGATCGTTGCGGGGAGTACCCTAATGTTCCTTTACTTGGAATCAGAGGAGGTATTACTTACAGCCCATGCCTGGCTTGGAGACAGTTTGGTTATGCTCGGAGGGATGGTCCTCATGACATGTTAATTCCTGACATAGTTTTTGACTTCGACAACGATACTCAAGGACTTCGCCAGAGATTTATCAGAGCTTGAGGATGCCAAGTAGGATAGACAATAAGACACTGGGGCACAAGAACTCCATCCCGTTGGAACCTTATCTCAAGTGGGTACGAGCCTGCTCCCAGAAGTTAGTGATGCCCTATCCCCATATGCTCCCTGTGATCAAAGAGCCAGTCTTGGAAGGAGAAGTGTCCTACACTATTCAGCACCCTGATATGCCCACATCCTGGGAAGAGATGCAGAAGAGCTGGATCCAGCTTAAGGAAGAGCGGAATTCTCTTGAGACCAGTCTACATGCTAGTGAAAAGAAGGTTTTGGAGCTTACCCGCCTGTTGCATGAGGAGAGGAATCTCAACACTTACATAGCTCCAAAGAGGATGCGCAGTGTATTTTGGGATTGATTTGCTTTTGTATTATTTTGCCCATGAGGCTTTGATGTACTAAACAGTTATTTCCTTAATGATAACGTGTGTTCCTTTTTGTCTACAACAAATTTGAACTTTCGAACCCTTGAATGCATTGCATAAACACATATCATTCATCATGTGCATAGCAGGTTTCCTCTTTTCAGGTTGCTTACAGTTCTTCGCTGTTTATTTCAGCATCATGAATCCTGACTCTTCATCAACTGAGACATCCATCAAAGCTCTTCAGGCACAGAATGCACAATTTCAGGAATTAATCAAGGGTTTGGCTCAAGGCCAAGAAGAGCTGAAAGCTCTGCTCCTGAAGAAGGAGAAGAAGAAGAAGAGAAGAACTGTTCTGTTTAACTCGGGCCGAAGGTTCGGCAATACTCTGCAGCATGAAGAGGCTGGTTCTTCTATTGGCAAGAGTACTCCTCAGACAGAAAAGGGTCCTAGTCCGGTAGTCTCTGACAACGAGACTGATTTTGATGAAGAACAATATCCTCCGGCAGAAGACCGTTACAAGCAGCTGGAAGACAGGCTGAATGCTATGGAAATACAACAGGTACCTGGGCTGGATTTCGGAGATCTGGGTTTGTCTACTGGTGTGATTATTCCTCGGAAGTTCAAAGCACCATCTTTCACTAAATATGACGGGGCGTCTTGTCCCAAGCTACATCTCAGGTCCTATGTTCGGAAAATCCAACCGTACTCAGCAGATAAGAATTTGTGGATCCACTTCTTCCAGGAGAGTCTTTCAGGGACTCATCTCGAATGGTTCTATCAGCTGGATGGGACCAAGGTTCGTAACTGGGAGGAGTTGGCTACTGCTTTCTACAAGCAGTATCAATATAATGCCGACCTTGCCCCTACACGTACCCAACTCCAGGGTATGTCGTTAGGTTCAAGCGAAGGTTTTAAGGAGTACGCTCAGAAGTGGAGGGATCTGGCTGGCAGGGTGCAGCCTCCGTTGACTGATCGAGAGTTGGTAGACATGTTCTTGGGGACCCTATTTGGGCCATTTTTCAACCATCTTATCGGGAATTCGTCTGCAGGGTTCACTGATCTGATTCTGACTGGAGAGAGAATTGAGGCTGGGTTGAAGTCTGGAAAGATTCTGAAGGGTGCATCGTCTAGTTCTGAAAAGAAACCTTTCAAAAAGGAGGCTAGTGTTGTATATGGGTCCAAGAGATCAGAGAGATCTGAGCGCCGCCAATCTGTCAGTGCGGTAATGATTGCTAAGCCTGCTGCCGCTCCTCGGCTGACCAATCCTCAAAGGGCTGAAAGACCCCGGAGAGAGTTTACCCGTTTGAGCATGACATTATCACAAATCCTGCCACAGTTGCTATCCACCAACTTAGTGACTGTCAGAGAGGCTCCGAAGTTCCCCAATACTACATCTCCTAAGTACAACCCAAATGCTCGTTGTGCTTACCATTCAGATAGCCCGGGGCATTCTACTGATGACTGTTGGGCATTAAGGAGTAAGGTGCAAGACCTTATCGACGCGAAGGAGATACAGTTCGAAGCGCCTGAGAGGCCGAATGTAGTTACTGCTCCTATGCCTCAGCATGGGGTAAATGCTGTTGATGAAGATGTTTACGCTGTTTCTGTGGATGATCTAGCTACTCCTCTGAAGACCGTCAAGAGGAACCTACTGCTGGCCGGTTTATTTCCGGGTTACAGTGAGGGTTGCTTGTTCTGTGCTGTTTCCCTATCTGGTTGTCCCTTGCTGAAGTTAGGCATCCAAAGCCTAATGGATAGCAAGGAGATTTTGTTTAAGAAGTCTGCTGTTCAGTTGGTCCCGGTAGAAGAAGTTTCTGTGGTTACCATCTTCAATAATCCAATCCAGGTTCTCCCGAAGAAGCCTGTTCAAATCATGACTGTTGCACCTGTGGTTATCACTGTTCCGGGGCCTCTTCCCTATATATCTGATAAAGCTGTCCCCTGGCATTATGGGGCCGGTGTGTATGTAAACGGGATTAAACAAGAGTTCAACACTGGCGCCAGTATCTGTGATATCACTGGCCCAGCCAAGGTTACCCGCAGTGGCAGGCTCTTCTCGCCTGACATTGCACCGCCTGCTGCTCAAAGACCACTCCTTATAACTCCTACAAGTGTACCTGTTCCTGTTGCTGATCAAGTTGTTTCTCCTGCTGCCGAGTCATCCAATGCTCGGGGCAAAGGAATTGAAGTTGAGCCTGCCCAGATGGAGGCACCTGTACCTATAACTGCTGAGGCCTCCCAACAAGAGATGGAGGAAATCTTGAAAATAATAAAGAAGAGTGACTTCAACGTTGTGGAACAGCTGGGGCACACGCCCTCCAAAATCTCCATGCTCTCTTTATTGTTGTGCTCCGAGGCCCATGCTAAGGCCTTAATCTCATTCCTCAAGACGGCCCATGTGCCACATGAGACATCTGCAGTCCAGTTCACTAATTGCGTAGCAAATCTGACAGCAGACAATGGCTTGGGTTTCTCAGATGCTGACCTGACTGCGAAGGGAAGAGACCACAATGACGCACTGCATGTCTCTATCGAATGCAGGGGCACCACCTTGGCACATGTGTTGGTGGATACTGGTTCGTCCTTGAATGTGCTATCGAAGAAGGCTTTAGACCGTTTAGATTGTGAAGGCCTGGAACTGAAACCCAGCAATATCATCGTCAGGGCCTTTGACGGTTCAAAAAGGATGGTTCATGGAGAGGTTGACATTCCGATTCGTGTGGGCTCTCAGGTGTTTGACTCTACATTTTATGTGATGGATATCCGTCCATCTTACTCTTGTCTATTGGGTCGACCTTGGATACATAAGGCTGGGGCAGTGACCTCTACCTTGCACCAGAAGCTGAAGTACCCCGTCAGAGGGAAGATCGTCACTGTGCAAGGAGAGGAGGAGTATATGGTAAGTCACTTGAATTCCTTCAGATACATTGAGATGGATGGGGAGTTTATTGAAACCCCCTTTCAGCATTTCGAGGAGGTGCTTCCAATTTCAGCAGCAGCAGAAACAGCAGTCGAGGAGAACGTTCCTTTGAAGATGGCTTCCCTGAAGGATGCCCGGGCCGTGGTTCAAAAAGGTGAATGTGCTAACTGGGGCAGGCTTCCAGACTTTACACAGAAGACTGACAAATTTGGGCTGGGCTTTACTGCAGAAGGTCAGAAATCTATGCGGAAAGCGAAGACCGGAAGACCTCCTGTGTTCATTACAAATCCAGGAGTGAATGCTGTTGGGGAAGACAACGAAGTGGATGAAGCAGAATTCAATAGCTGGATCTACCCGACAACCGAAGGCGGATTGACCAATTGGATTGCCAAAGACCATACTCCTGTTACCTTTGTGACGTAGTAATAAATTTCTTTGTTTCGTTATTTTGTAATAAACAATAAATAAACTCTATGGCCCGGTGTCTTACCCGAGGCACCGTGGTTTCATTTGTGAGGGCATATAAATTGTCATTTCATATATCATAAATGAAAATCTTGGACGTTTTCTCGCATTGCAAATCTTATGCTCCTTTTCTGTCTTTCTTTCCTTTACATATTTTTCAAAACAGCTGTATTTACACACACACTCACTCATACAGGTTTCAATCCACTCTGGATCTCACTGATAACGACTCTGCTACTGCCAGTTATGACTTCGAAAATCCGATCAACTTAGCCGAAGACGAAGGTGAAGATGATTGCGAAGTGCCTGGCGAGCTTGCAAGACTGTTACTTCAGGAAGAGAGGGCAATTCAACCCCATGAAGAGCCAGTGGAAACAGTAAACCTGGGTACTGAAGAAGACAGGAAAGAGGTAAAGATTGGTGCCAACCTAGAGCTCAGCGTGAAGCAACGGTTGACTAAAATGCTGCATGATTATATGGAGATCTTTGCCTGGTCCTACGAAGACATGCCCGGGTTGGATACCGACATTGTGGTCCATCACTTGCCAACTAAGGAAGATTGCCCTCCGGTTAAGCAAAAGGTCCGCCGTATGCGTCCAGAGATGTCTGAGAAGATCAAAGCCGAGGTTATGAAACAGTTTGATGCTGGGTTCCTTGCAGTGACTTCTTACCCTCAGTGGGTTGCTAATGTGGTGCCGGTACCTAAGAAGGACGGTAAGGTCATAATGTGTGTCGACTACATGGATCTGAACAGGGCCAGCCCCAAGGATGACTTCCCTCTACCTCACATTGATGTCCTTGTTGACAATACAGCTCAGCACAAGGTATTCTCTTTCATGGATGGCTTTTCAGGTTACAATCAGATCAAGATGGCACCTGAAGACATGGAAAAGACTACATTTGTTACTCAGTGGGGCACCTTCTGCTACAAGGTCATGCCTTTTGGACTAAAGAACGCTGGGGCAACCTACCAACGTGCCATGGTTGCTTTATTTCATGATATGATCCATCATGAGATAGAGGTGTATGTTGACGACATGATCGCAAGGTCCCAGACTGAGGAAGAGCACCTAGATCATCTGCAGAAGTTGTTTGACCGGTTGAAACTGTACAAGCTGAGATTAAACCCAAACAAGTGCACCTTCGGGGTAAGATCTGGAAAGTTGCTAGGCTTCGTGGTAAGTGACAAGGGCATTCAAGTGGACCCGGCTAAAGTTAAAGCTATTCAAGAGATGCCAGTTCCTAAGACAGAGAAAGAGGTCAGAGGCTTTTTAGGACGCTTGAATTACATTGCTCGCTTCATCTCACATCTGACTGCTACCTGTGAGCCAATCTTCAAGCTGCTGAAGAAAGATCAGGTAGTACGTTGGAACGATGAATGTCAGGCTGCTTTCGACAGAATCAAGGAGTATCTCCAAGAACCACCCATCCTTATGCCACCGGTTGAAGGGAGACCTCTGATACTATATCTAACAGTGCTTGACAACTCAATGGGGTGTGTGCTGGGGCAGCATGACGAGTCTGGCCGAAAAGAGCATGCCATTTATTACCTTAGCAAAAAGTTTACCGACTGTGAGACCCGATACTCACTGCTTGAGAAAACTTGCTGCGCTTTGGAATGGGCTGCTCGCCAGCTGAGACAGTATATGCTGACTCACACTACCTTGTTGATCTCAAAGATGGATCCTATAAAGTACATATTTGAAAAGCCTGCTCTGTCTGGGAGAATTGCAAGATGGCAAATGATCTTGACGGAATACGACATTCAGTACACGACCCAGAAAGCCATCAAGGGAAGTGTATTGGCAGACCACTTGGCACATCAGGCCGTAGATGACTATCAGTCAATGAACTTCGAGTTTCCGGACGAAAGCATCATGATAGTGATTGATTGTGAAGTACCTGGACCGGATGAAGGACCTGAACCAGGATCCCGATGGTCTATGCACTTTGACGGAGCCTCCAATGCTTTGGGTAACGGTATCGGCGCCATAATCATATCACCTCAAGGTACTCATACTCCACTCACTGCCCGGCTATGTTTCAACTGTACCAACAACATGGCGGAGTATGAGGCGTGCATCATGGGTCTTCAAGCTGCGATCGACCTAAGGATTAATTTCTGAGTGTCTTCGGAGATTCCGCTCTTGTGATCAATCAGATCAAAGGAGAGTGGGATACGAAACATCCGAACCTTATCCCTTACAGAGAATGTGTGTTGACCTTGATCCCCCACTTCACGGAGATAACCTTTGAACACTTCCCGAGAGAAGAGAATCAGCTGGCGGACGCGTTAGCTACAATGGCTTCTATGTTCAAGGTCAAATGGGATAATGAGGCTCCCCGGATCATCATCTGGAAACTGGACGAACCGGCATACTGTTGCGATCTCGAGACTGAATTGGTGACTGAGAAGCCTTGGTACCATGAAGTGAAGAGATATTTGGAAACTCAGGAATACCCTGAAGGTGCCTCTATCAATGATAAGAAGTTCCTGAGAAGGTTCGCAGCCAAGTTCTTCCTTAGCAACGGCATCTTGTACAAGCGAAACCATGATTCAACCTTACTGCGTTGTGTGGATAAGACTAAAGCAGAAAGGATCATGGAAGAGCTACATGAAGGGACCTTTGGCACACATTCCAGTGGGCATACAATGGCTAAAAAGATCCTGCGGGCAGGGTATTACTGGTCCACAATGGAAGCTGACTGCTACCAACATTCCAGGACATGCCATAAATGCCAGATTTATGCAGACAAGGTGCATGTTCCTCCAGTTCCCCTGAATGTTCTGACTGCGCCTTGGCCGTTTGCAATGTGGGGCATAGACATGATCGGTGAGATTAAACCTACGGCATCTAATGGGCATTGCTTCATCCTAGTGGCAATTGATTATTTCACGAAGTGGGTCGAGGCAGCATCCTATGCTACGGTAACCAAGACTGTTGTGGCACGGTTCATTCGGCATAACCTGATCTGTCGGTACGGCGTCCCAGAGAGAATTATTACAGACAACGGTACCAATCTGAATAATAAGATGATCGCTGAGCTCTGCGAACAATTCAAGATACAACACCACAACTCTTCTCCTTACAGACCGAAGATGAATGGGGCTGTAGAAGCAGCAAATAAGAACATCAAGAAAATCGTGTAGAAGATGACAGTGACTTATAAAGATTGGCACGAGATGTTACCGTTCGCTCTACATGGGTACCGCAGCTCAGTTAGGACGTCAACCGGGGCAACTCCTTTCTCTTTGGTTTATGGTATGGAGGCAGTCTTACCGATCGAAGTACAAATACCCTCTCTCCGGATAATGAAGGATGCAAATCTGAACGAAGATGATTGGATCCAGACACGACTTGATCAGCTCAACCTCATTGATGAAAAGAGACTTGCTGCTATCTGTCATGGTCAGACGTATCAGAAACGGATGATCAGGGCATTTAACAAAAAGGTCAGACCACAGGAATATCAAGTCAGGGATCTGGTAATCAAGCGAATCATCCTTCCTCAGAGTGATCCAAGGGGCAAATGGACCCCTACGTACGAAGGGCCATTTGTGGTTAAGCATGTGTTCTCAGGAGGAGCCATGATTCTAACCAATATGGATGGTGACGACCTTCCTCACCCCGCCAATGCAGACATAGTAAAAAGATACTACGCATAAAAAAGACCCGCTAGGCTGACATGCCTAGGCAAAAATTAGGGCTTCCCGGCGAACCAAAAGGGTTCGGGCAAAATGAAGGGATGAAAATGAAAAATCTGTACACCCGGCAAGTCGAAAACCTGAAAAGGCGCTTGGGCAAAAAGGGGTATCCCGGTGGACTGAAAACCCGAAAGGGCAGTCCAGGCAAAAATTAGGGATAAAAGCGTAATACTATGTCTCATTGATCACCTTGCATCCAGAATCCGGTATCTACTTCAAGTTCATACGGCATCGATCAGTCAGCTTCATCTTCGTTTAGGTCATCAAGTGATGAGACGCTCGGAGTTATAAAGGCAATAGCAGAGTTGAAACCCAGTGGGATCATTCATTTCCCACAGCTGTTTTATTTTCTTTTTGTACAAAATTTGCATAAACTCTTTTGTTCGGCGGCGTTCTCTTACTAGGACGTCAGCCTCTTGTACACAAAACGCCTATTTTCAGGCCATTCAAAAATCAATACAAATATATTTTCAGTTAAAAGTGCCAATTGTTTTTCTTTTCTGTTTTGTTTTGCGAAGAACATCCAAGGTTCAATTTGTGATATATGCATTGACAATAATTTGCTAACTCATGAATATTTGCATACGAAACAAAGGATTAATTACAGGTAATATTAGAAACAGGGGCAATAAAGAGTTGTCTAAGCAATCTAATTGTTCCATCCTCCAAGGTACCAAGGTAGGTTCAGCTAAAGAACATAACCACATATCTTAATTCCCCAAAGAGTGAGTCAGCAAGTCAATACACTCTCCCCGAGCAAAGTTTATCAAATCTTTAAGAAATTGGGTACCCTCCAGTGGATCTCAACATTCCTCAGCAGCATATATACACATATTCTTAACAAGCATCCCCGGCAGTCTTGGTCTAAAGATTGTTCCTCGGCGGCATATCAAATATTCAAAAGAGTCACTTCCCCCGCAGTTCAAAACTTCCCCAGGAGAGTCCAATCCAGTTCCCCAGGAAGGTTGGAATTCATCTCCCCAAGCAATAAGCTTATCCCCAGTAGATTCTGGAAGCTTATCCCTCGCAGAGCACGAACGCGTCGTCCGGCTTTATTCAAAGAGTTATTTCCTTAACAGGATATAACTGGGTTATCCTCAGCCAAAAGCCACAGAAAGGTCGTCGTCAACACAGTCTTCTTACCCCCAGCGAAGTCTATTCACACTTCCAATACAACAAAGATATCCCCAACAAGTTATTATCAACACTCAACAAAGTATCTCTCTCCCCATAGAGTATTGCTTCCCAACAAAGTCGTTAGAGTACTTTCCTCCCCGCAGAGTTAATCCATTCGCCAAGTTTATTCCCCAACGGAGTTATCTTCTCCTACCGGTATTCTTGCAGCTATCATCCCCAGCAAAAGCGAAATCTATTCTTCAACATCAGCCCAGGATATGACTTCCCGGCGCCCGTCAAGGATTTACTTTCCTAGACAAAAACATAACATTCCTAAACATCACATACATCATTATAGCATGCATAGACGCATCATATCTTACAAATCTCATTTATATTGAGAACATCATTGCTTGGTTCATATCATGCATTGCATATGACTGACCTTTATCTTTCAGGAAAGATTCAGTTAAATTCTCAATCATATTTCAAGACCTAGACCGATTCAGTTAAATCGACTCCAAAGATTTCTTATCCAGTCCAAGGCCTTCTCTAGTCCAGTTGAATCGACCCCAAACAGATTTTTCTGATGAAGACTCAGTAGAAGTTATCAGGTTTTTCTCAAACGTCCGCTTTTGAGATTATAATTTCCTATGGTTCTCTCCCCAACGGTGCGGAGATGATAATTCCATTCCAGGTTTTTCTCAAACGTCCGCTTTTGAAATTATAATTGCCTATGGTTCTCTTCCCGATCCTGCGGAGGTGGTAATCCCAAGATTCTCTCAACAATTGCTGTTAAAGTTAAAGTCGCCCAAGGTTCTCTCACCGTTCTTGTTGAGGTAGTAACCATCCCTGGTTCATTCATCATCTTTTTGAAGCTCCAGACTCAGCTCCTGTAACCAGTCAGGACACATCTATACCAAGCATCTGAAAGCCAGCTCCTGCAACATGTCAGGTACTCATTTTTTCTTTTGCAGGTACGCAAGTTCTCGCTAAGGAATCTCTTATGCGATCAACATCCAGATGGCATCTATAAGCCCATCATCCTATTTCATCAATCTCCAAATGGCATCTATAAGCCCATTTCCATCACATTGCTACTATGTGAGCGCAAATTTCTGGGCACTCTAGTGTTCAATCATCTTCCACCCTCGGATTACGAAAGGCACGTCAGCCAATCTGCATCCTCAGGTCTAAGAAGATTGAACAGGGGCAACTGTTGTACCCCAAAATTTGCCCTCCCATATTCTTCAAAGATTTGCCAAGTCAAAGCTTCAAAATTCCCCAAGGGTTGCACAGTTCAAGGGCCTCTTAAGCAGTCAAAATTAGGGTTTTTGTTCTGATCAAGAAAATGAAGTTTCCAAAGGTCCAATCAAGTCCCATATGCCTATAAATATGGTCAAGCATCCTCATATCAAGTTTCAAGACTTTAAGCACAAAATTGCACAGTCAAAAACCCTAATTGCACTACAGTCAACTGTAGGGGCAAAATGGTCATTTGGCAGTCAAAAGTTCAAATTTTTGGTCAGCATATCATGTTGAAGCCACAAACATCATTTGATCAATGCTTGATCATGATTCTCAAAGCTTGGCTCAAAAATCATCAAGATGCAAAAGTTTCCTTATTTGGACAGTTGAAAAAGTCAACTGTAAATTGACCAGGGCATAACTTCCACATGGATTATCAGAAAAATTCCATCCAAAGCTCATTTTGAAGATAAAGACATTTCCTACAACTCATCTTCATATTCCAAGTCCAAGAAATGCTCTCACAAAAAGTTATCAATTTCAACATTATAGGTCATTTTCAAAAGTCAACAAAAAGGGACTTTAAGTCAAAGGCCATAACTTGAGATTGGTAAATCAAAATGACATGGGACCAAATACATTGGTTATAGGACTCAAAGACCTTTCCAAAATGTCCAAGAACATGAGCAAAGCTTAAAAATTGAGCAAGTTATGCCTTGTGGAAGTTGGGAAATTTTTGGATATTTTGAAAAGTCAACATTGATTCAAATGACCTAAAATTGCTAATGGGCCTATTTTTCTTCCATAATTCATCATCCAATACATGTGCACGACCACTTGGCCCAAAGGGAAGTTTTTATTCATTTTTTATTTATTTATTTGAATTTTTATTAATAATAATTCATTTAAATCAATTAAATACATGAAAAATATTTAACCTAACTTTTTCAATCTTTTTGTGCTTGAAATATACTCAATAATTCGTGCATGATCAGATATGGAAGGAATTGGATTGATTGGATATGATTGAGAGCAAAAGTACATGAAAAAAAGATTGAAAAAGATCTTTGAAAATCAAATCTCAAAAACCATGAATGCCAAGGATTTGGGTTGTTTTCTTTGACCTAATTCATTCTTACATAAGTAGAGAACACAAACCTAATGCAATAAACCAAGAGGCTGCGCCAGAAACCCTTGCACAAACTTGAAATTTTTGCAAAAAAATTCAAAACTGAAAACACTTTTGCAGGCCGATTCAAGACCAAATAGTGATTCCATTGCATTCCTAGGACATCAAGCAATCTTCCTGGATCAAAAGCATCAATCCTAACCCCTTGAATCATTGTACAGAAGTCCAAATTTTCTCACTTTTTTTCATAATCGTGCTTTACAATTTATGCATATTCATGGCATTTTATTTATAAATTCATGCTAAGTAATGTATTCTAAAGCTAACCATGTACTTTGATTGGATTTTTGTGCATTATATGCGAATTCACCATGGATGCAGATTAGGGTTCTGCAAGCTTGAAATTGGGGGTTTCCAAATGCGGTAAAATTAGACCATCATAGTACCATGGCCATGATCAGCACGTTTGGACGAAGAGGAACCTACCCTCGCGCTCAATTTATGAGGCCTTATGGCCTATTCGCTATTTTTTAATATGACATCTATAGCAACGTTTGAAAACCGTTGCTTATTGTTTGTGTATTTCAGAAGAAAAAAAAGAAAACCCAACGAAGAGGACGATGAGGTGGAAGGCGCTGGTTGGATCATTCAAATGCTGCGCGCGTTTTTAAGCTACTGACCATTTTTTCTTTTATAATATTTGTTAGTTATTATATATTAAACGCGTATGGGTTGATTCAGTGGCAAGCATAGTTGTTGGTAACATTCATGACCTGGGTTCGAGCCCCAGGTCCTCACTATGTCCATATTATTTTTCAATTAAAATTCACATGCAGGTTCAATATCAAAGACCATCATACACCTTCATAATCTAACCGTCCACGCGTTCAGTTGCATCAAATCAAAGGTCATGATCTGGAGAGCACGGTGAACTCCAGTCAACGCTGATGCACGCTAGCCACGAGAGTCAAAAGGGCCTCAGAATATTGGGCCAGATTGCTAAAGATTTCACCTCCATTTGGGGACAACACCCCCCTCCAGTTTGCTTCTTTTTACTTTTATATTTTTTTCTTTTCTTTGTTTTAATTAATCTTTTTTTTAATGCTTTAATTTAATGTTTTCATAAAATATAAAAAACACATAAAAAAATCAGAAAAGAGAAAAAATAACAAATATTTTTTGTAAATAAAGTCCATTAATTAATTTTAGTTTTAATTTAGGGTTTAATTGTAATGTTTTCATAATAAAAATCTAAAAAATATAGAATTAGGATTTATGATAGTTTTATTCCTTTTTTTTTTTTCTCTCATAATAATTAAAATATTAAATCTTTATTTTTATAATTAAATTGTATATAAAAATTAGGGTTAATTTTAGGTTAAAAACTTCAACATTTTTTTCATAATAAAACAAAAATTGTAGAATTAGGGTTAGCATTAATTTTAATTAATTCTTTTTCATTAAAATTTTAAAATACTAAAAAAATACCAAAAAACATCTCCTTTTCTTTTTCTTTTCTAATTATTTAATCAATTTCATCATTTAATTTAATTTTGCAAAAAAGGGTCCAACGCCCTCGTTTAATTCTCATTTAATTCGCGCATTTAACTTTATTCTTTATAATTTTGATGTATCTCTCCCAAGGCCTTGTAAATTATTTCTCGCACTTTTAATTCTTTATTTTCTTTACTTTCTTTATTTTTTTGTCAAATCGGGTTCAAGAAATTTTGGCGATGTGGACCCGCGCCTTTTGTAATAGCTTAGGATCTTTTATTTCTCGCACTTTTAACTGTTAAATCAAGGCATGAAAGAATGTATGGACACAAATAAAAACAAGCGTAGATCACTTTGACATGACAAAAGACAAAAATAACTGAAAACAATACACAAATTGCACACACCACCCCTAGGGTACGCCTCACTGTTGCCTTGCCTCGAAAGGTGATCGTCGAGTAGAGGATGTCTTAGTAAGTCCTCATGATCCGGGAACCTGGCATGAGGGTAGCTTCTAAGGTGTCTTCCCATTGCTCTGGTGATCACCATGTCCCTACAAACTCGAATTAACCCGAACACCTCCAACGGTGGTGCTACCTACCTCTCAATGGTGGGATGGCACTACTTTAAAGGACATTTACACAGACGAATTCCTTAGGGTAGGTAGGTTCTCGTAGATACTTGCTCTAATTTAAAAACAAATTCAAAATACTTTTCACACCAACACCTTTTCAAAAAGCTTTCGAAAGCAACTTTTCAAACACTCTTGAGGACCGATACAAGAGTCGAACTGAAATTTTCAAAGAAACTTTTTTAAAACCCACAGTTGAAAAGCAAACAAACCATTTTTGAAAACACATTGAGCAAGTATCTAAGAGCCCATGGATAACCATGGATAGAAAGGGTGCTAACACCTTCCCTTTCTATAACCTACCTCCCGAACCGAGAGCAATCTCTTTAAGGAATTTTTCTGTGCTTTTGTCCTTTCCATTTGGAGAAAATAAAAGACGGTGGCGACTCTTGCTTCCGCGACATTTCGCGAACCAGCGTTAAACAGTCAGTTCCAGATCCACCGATCACAGCTTACAAATCCAAAGAGTTCCAATAATTTTGGGCTTTCTCAAACAAGAACTTGGCTAAGAAACCTTTGACACCACTCTTTGTTTCCTAATTAGTTGTGATATCAGATGATTGCAAGTGTAGGGCTTGAGAAATCTCTTCTGGCTTTGGATATTTTTTCGTACCGTTGAAGGGTAGTTGATTGAGAATGGGAATCCTCAAGAGTTGGGAGAATTCTTCCAAAGTTGGCACAAGTTGATAATCGGGAAATGTGAAGCAATGATGTAGAGGATCAAAGAACTAGAAGAGCACCTTCATCATGTCTTCATCAGTGTTAGAGGTAACCAAGTTTAGTAGGCGACCATGTCTCTCGGTAAATGGAGAGTTTTCATGAATCCTTGATGCTAGCTCTTTAAGTTGAGGAGGGATCCTTACAAGATTGACTTGAATGGTTTTACTGCGAATAGAATCCATGTCCTACAAAACAGAACAAAGATAAATCCCCAAGATCCTTAAAATGGTTAGTGAATATGAGTATGATATTATGATGTTTATGATGTTATGTACAAGTATATATATATATATACAAAAAAATCAAACAAGTCCTTAGGTTTAGGCTTGCATGAAGTCTCATAGGTAAGTACCCTCTTGAAGTTTAGTTGGCTCAAACATGTCTTAGTAATAGTAATTGGGTTCTAAAGAGCTCAATATCACTGGTTTGTTCCCTTGGGCATTGTTTCAGCGCAAGCCTCTTTAATGGCGACCGAAATATCCCAAAAAACCAAACCTCAATGAGTGTAGTATCGAGTATCTACCAACTTCGTACTGCACCAAAGCCGATCATCTCACTACGTCCTAATGGCCAAGTTGGTCAAGTAAAGGTTCTAGAAGTTAGTTAGTGTTTCATGATATCACTCAGTGGCCCCGTATTCTCCTTGACTACTCAAGGGCTACCGGTACCCATAAATATGTCGCACTAACGTAACTATTGCTTAGACCATGTCGGTATACCCCGCACAGTTTCCACAATGTATTTCTACTTACCTATAAGGTATCCCAAATCCGGGTAGAGGATTCAAACCCAAACAAAGAACCATAATGTAAAGCATACAAGTCATACAATGAAAGCAAGTAAATATGATCTAACCCTAAGGTAACCCCACTTTTAAAATATCCCCAATAGAGTCGCCAGTTCTGTGATACGGTGGGAGGACTGACTTGGTTGTTTTGCGTTTGATCGCAAATGTTGTGGTTAGTAAGAGTCGCCATCGACTTTTCTTTTATCCAAAAGGAAAGGTGAAAAAGCACAGGAAAGACCTTTGATATTGTTTCTTGAGTTCAGGGGGTAGATTATGAAAATGGAAGGTATTAGAACCCTTTTCATCCATGGTTTTCCATGGGCTCCTAGTTACTTGCTAGATCACTTGCTTTTGTTTGAAAATATGTTTTATGTAGTTTTTGAAAGTATTTTGTAAAGATGTCTTTGTTTAGGCAAACTTTGTAATGATTATCGTTTGTAAGAATGTATATAAAGTGTTTGATCTTTTAAAAATGTTTTCAAGTTTGAAAGATGTTTTTGAAAGTGTTGGTGTTTGTTTTGAAACTAGAAAGGATATTTTGGTTTTGAAATTGAGCAAACAACTAGGAACAATCTAACTACTCAAAAGTCTTTCATGTTCATTTCCTCTTTTCTTTGATATTGTTATCTTACCATTGATTTGGTAAGTAACTCTATCTTTGGATGTAAAAGGGACGGGCGTGGGTCATCGTATAACCATGATTAGCAATGTTGCAAGATACCTTAGCATTTTCTTTAGGGACTAAGATCATTTTGAGAGGCAACATAGATAGCGTCATCGAGGGACTATGATCTTGCATTTTTGCTTGTTTTTGCTAAGATACCTCACATGCATAATATGGCCATTTTTGTAAGGCAACCAAGTGGATTTACCCTAGGGGTGTTTGTGTGCAAGTGTATTGATTTACATGCTTGATTTGTCTTTGATTAGGGTTTTCTATTTTGTTGGTTTTAATCTTTCCATACAAAATCCTAATTACTAGCATTTGTATATAAAGCGATAAATTGCGGAAAATAAAAATACTAAGCTATTACAATACTTAGGGGAAGGGGTGTACAAATTACAAATGGGAAATATTGCAAGAAATTAAATCTAAATAATTATTACAACCATATTGAATTTGAATAAATATACAAAATAAGGATAAAATGCAAAAATATGAAATTTAAGAAGAAATGTGATTTTTGCTTGGTTTTTCATGAAAAGGGTTTTTTGACCTAATTAATTAAAATAAAATAATTATCTAAAAGAAAAATAAGAAAATTAATATTAAGTTAGTAGAATAAATTAATTTAAAGAAAACAAGTTTTTTAGGGTTTTGGTGAATTTAATTAAATTAATGAATAAAAATAATTAAATAAATAAATAAAACCTAAATTCTAAATTGATTTTAATTTACAAAATAATATAATAATAATTAAAATTAAATTATCTAAGTATTAAAAAAATAAATTAATTAAAGAAAATGTTTTTGTTTTTTTATTTTCGTAAAAAAAAACTAAATAAATATAAATAATAAAATATAAATATTTTTGGATTTTTTTATTAATGAAAATAATAATAATAATAATAATAATAATATTCATAATAATAATATTCATAATAATAATAAATAAAAGATAAAAAAGTAATAAAAAAAATATAAAAAAATAAAGTCAGGCGGGTTGATAAGTGAAACAGGGAGTATTGTAAAAAAAAAAGGTCAGGCCCAAACTGCTGGCCCAGGCGCTGCAAAAACAGAAAAGTGTCAAAAAAAAGGAAAAAATGCAAAAGGTCACGATGGGGCTTGAACCCAGGACCTAAGGATGTCAGGCGCGCGCTTTAACCACTGGGGTGGTGATACATCCGTTAACTTAAACAAAACAACAAATATATAATATAAGTCTTGCCCTAAATGTACTTCATCTTCAACCTCCAGCCAGAATCCCTGCAACTTATTCGTTTCTCAACCATTTGCAAAAATGTAAACATGAAAGTTGTGTAAAATTTCATCACAATTCCTGAAATGTAAATAACTAAAGCTATAGATCAAATATGAATGAGAATTTCTAATGGTACCAAATTCTGACCTAACTTTTCCAGGATGTTCAGATTCAACATTCTAACTACTCAAGTAATATAAATGAAATCTAAAGACATGGTTAGTTTCAGGGCTATGATATCTATATTATATCTTCACAAATGGAAAGCAAATGATGCCTATATGAAGTGTTTAAAATTCATAAAACTCACCTTGAAAATTTAATTTGTGTTTTGAGTTAGAGCTTGTTTCAAGGTGCTGCAAGGATCAGGTTATTCCTTGAGGTCCCAGGAAGCTAATCCAATGATTAGCTTGGTTGGAGAGTGGCTGAAATGGTCTGGAGAATTCCAACTGTGAGGCTCTGTTTTTGAACATGGAAATGGAGGAATATGGTGTTACAGTCGTGTAACGGGGGTAGGGATGGCTTGTGTATGATTCATGGAAGCTTTTGGAAGAAAAAGGCCAAGAAACGCACGAGTAGTTTTTGATTTTGGGATTTCTGGCCAGAATATGCAACAATGGAAGTATGAGATGCAATTCTGAGTTCTTGTGAGTTTTAAGGCTTGTGTATGCGTGTGTTTTCTTGAAAATGACTTGTGTATCTATAAGCAAAAGGTTGGAGAGGTTTTGCACAAAGGATTTCTGAGTTATAGAGTTATGGCTAGGTTGCTTGATTTTGAAGAAAAGTGAAAGTATGGTTCCAAGATAAAGTACAAGCATGGGCTTAGTGATTGTAAGGCTTGAGATAAACTTCTCTTGAGTTATAGGACTTGTATGATCAGAAGAAAACAATTGCAAGGCTCAAGAACAAGTTTTGTGCATAAAGCTACTTTTTCAAAATGACATTGTGCACTTTCTTCCTAAAATGGACATAAAGCATGGGCATTGCATTGAATACTTGAGTTGAGGCCTATAATAGTTGTGAAAGCATTTAATTATGGGGTGACTAACAACTTTGAGGCCTGAAAAGCAAATATTATGCAGCATAGGTTTGAGATTTGAATTTTGTTCATCACAAAATTTGCCTTGTGAAACAACTTGAAACCCCAACTTCTGACCTTCGATTCTCCTTGCTCACAAACGATCTCAAGGATTTCTTAGACATTTTGGAAATCTTGTAATGTGATTTACAACCCCTCTTTGAACCACTTTTGCAAAATCCAAATGGAACTAGGTGAAACTTGGGTCAGAACTTAGGTCAAAATCATCACAAAAAATGTTCAAAATTTCACCAAGTGTTTAGTTTCATGACCATGACTTCATGGATTAATAACTTGAGATCCAAGCATTTCTAGAGGAAGTTATGTAAATAAATGTTGTAGATCTCATGGGGATCTACAACTTTCATGTTGAAAGTTTCTTTTGAATCATCCTGCATCATGGTGAAAAATTGGCTCAAAGTTGTGAAAAAACATGAAGTTTTCAACAATTAGAAAAATTTCTAAGTTTGAAAACTTTGACTTTTCAAAATGATATCTTGACTTATTGATTTCTTGATGAATAAGTTTCATATTTTTACATTTTTTGATGAATTGTGATCTTTGACACTTGATTTTGACCAAAAAGTCAAAGTTTGACTTTTCAGTGTACAGTTGACTTTTGATCAATTGACTGAAAATTCACTATCAATCCAATTGATCTTGAGCAATGTTTTGAGTCATACCATTAGGTCAAAATGATGCAATTGAACTCTTGAGATCCTGCCTCAAAACAATTAACCATTTGCTAGGCCAAAAATCAGAAATTGCTCTTTCTTAGTCAAAACCCTAATTTTGACCATTTTGCCCTTTTAATGATTTGATCAAATTTCTTGAGGAATTGTGGTCCAAACTTGATAAAATGATACCTATGATTTATAATGTTGATATGGGTCAAAAATTATGAAGTTTGACTGTAAATTGGCCACAATTGACTTTTTCCCCAATACAATTGATTTTTAGGTCAACTGCTCAATTGATTGAGAAAAAATGTGATTCAAGGACTGAAACTTGACATGAGTAATCTTAGGGGTCCATAATGATCCATTAAAGCCATATGAGGCATTGAAACTTCAATTATCCTTGTGAAATCTCAAACCCTAGTTTTAGTCATCAGTGCTTAAGGAGGTGTCTTGAGCTGATCAAACCTTGTGCAGTCTGGAACCAAAGGAGATCTTGTGAGAAAATACTTGATAAATGAGAGGGAAAATTTTGGGATGCAATAGGCTCCTTCTCATACATTTCCAAATAAATTTTTACATGAATTTATCCCGAAGTAACCTTACCCAGGTTCCTTCTGAAGTTTTACACAGACTTAGCCCGAGGTAGCCTTACCCAGGTTCCTTCTGAAGTTTTACACAAACTCATCCCGAAATAACCTTACCCAGGTTCCTTCCGAATTTTTACTCGAACTTATCCCGAAGCAACCCTACCCAGGTTCCTTCTTACAATTTCACGATGTAGTTTTACCCAGACTCATCCTGAAGCAATCATACCCAGATTCCTTCTGAAGCTTTACACAAACTCCTCCTGAAGCCACCTTACCCAGGTTCCCTCTCGGTTCAGATGTAGTTTTACCTAAACTCCTCACAAAGCAACCTTACCTAGGTTCCTTCTCGGTTCTGATGTAGTTTTACCCAAACTCATCATGAAGCAACCTTACCCAGGTTCCTTCTCGGTTCAGATGCGATTTTACCCAAACTCATCACGAATCCACCTTACCCAGGTTCCTTCTCGGATCAGGTGCAGTTTTACCCAAACTCCTCACGAAGCAACCTTACCCAGGTTCCTTCTCGGTTCAGATGCAGTTTAACCCAAAATCATCACGAAGGCACCTTACCCAGGTTCCTTCTCGGTTCAGATGCAGTTTTACCCAAACTCCTCACGAAGCAACCTTACCCAGGTTCCTTCTCGGTTCAAATGCAGTTTTACCCAAACTCATCACGAAGCCACCTTACCCAGGTTCCTTCTCGTTTTAGATGCAGTTTTACCCAAACTCCTCACGAAGCAACCTTACCCAGGTTCCTTCTCGGTTCAGATGTAGTTTTACCCAAACTCATCACGAAGCAACCTTACCCAGGTTCCTTCTCGGTTCAGATGCGGTTCTACCCGAACTCATCATGAAGTAGCCCCACTATCCAGGCTTTCATTTCGAAGTAACCCTACTATCCAGGTTCCTTCTCTTTTATCTCCAGACAACAGTTTATGACACTGTTAAAACCTGGACCCAACCAGATACGGTCAATTTCATATTCCCCAATAGAGTAATGGACAACCAAAGCTCCTAGACTATATTTCCCAGAACATAAGTCAATATTCCCCGACGAAGTCCTCCGCAATGGTAGGTACAGGAATTATCGCAATGGAATATCTTATGCAACTGATATCTTTTCTCGATGGCATCTTTAATCCCATTTCCAACGACTCTCTGTCGCCTTCCAAATGGCATCTATAAGCCCATTCCCGATATTATCGATCAGTATTACTTCATGCGAGTGCAAATTTCTAGGCACTTTAGTGTTCAATCATCTTCCACCTTCATATCACAAAAGGCAGACCAACCAATCTACATCCTCAGATTTAAGAAGATTGAACAGGGGCAGCTGTTGTACCCCAAATTTTTGTCCTATCATTTTATTCAAAACATACTCCTAGAGGTCCTCAACTTTCCCAAGGATGCCTAAGGATTGGCCAGACAAATCCTCCTCCTAAGACAATGAGCCTCAAACTAGGGTTTCACTCCTTATCAATATGTTTGAGTTCCAAGGGTCCTAAGTGGTTTCCATTTCCCTAATATTCCATCAAGATCATCCATGCCAAGTTTCATGCCTTGCACAAGAAGTTTGCTTAGTCAACTGCTCAAATGCCTGAAAATCAATTGCATTATGTCAAAAGTCAATTGTGGCTTATTTACAGTCAAACTTTAAGATTTTTGGTCAAAATCAACACTTTGAAGTGATATTCATCATTTGATCAAGGGTTTATCATGATTCCTCAAGGAATGCTCCTAATTCATCAAAACTCAAAAGTTGCTAAATTAGGATTTCTATAGGAAAAGTCAACCAAACTTTGACTAGGCATAACTTTCTCATACTTTATCAGAAATTTTTCCACCAAGTCTCATTTTGAAGAGGATCCAATTCTCTACAACTTCTCTTCATCCCTCAAGTTCCAGAAAAGCACTCATTTAAAGATATAAATTCATACATTATAGGTCCTTCTAAAAAGTCAACAAAAACACCTTTTGGGTCAAAGCTCCTTACATTAACATGGAAGATCCAATTGAGATGAAACCAAAAGGGTTGTTTAGGGGACATCCTAAGATTTCTAAAAAGTCCAATAACACACTCATAGGGTTAAAATTGAGAGAGATATGCATTGTCAAAGTTGGCCAATTTTTGGAAAAATGCATGAAGCAAATATTGACCAAACTTGGATTTTTTCCAAATGAGCCTATCTTTTCAAGTTTGAAACTCATTCCTAACATGGTCCAAGACCTCTAATCCTACCCATACATTTTTCTACTATTTATGCTATTTATTTTGATATCTTATTCATTAAAATTCAGAATTAAATAAATAAATAATAGAAATAATGTAAATTTTGATGTGAATCCATTTTGGGCAAGTTTTATGCTGGTTTATGTCAATTGATTTCGTGCAATAACCCTTCAAATATGTCCATGTTCATCCACATGTGAAAATGGCATGAAATCATCAAATATGGCATTTTTTCAAATCTTGATCATGATCTTAAAACACAACATTATGAGGGAGATTCTTTCAATGCTTTCTTGTATCCTCATTCTCCTCTATAAATATAGAGCCATACAAGCTTGAAAGACACGAAAATTCCTCTTCAAGAAAACTCTACAAAATTCTCAAAAAAATTGCTAAAAGTTGCAAGAGTTCGCAGATATATTCCCAGGTGTTATTAGTCCAAACAAGTGGACAAATCACATTTCTGAGACTTCTAGGAGTCTACTCAGGCCTCTTACCAAGCCAGTCCACGCCCAGAATAGCCGCACCAAGTAGCTCCAGTTGGGTAAAAATTCTTAATTACAAACTCTCAATTCTTATGTTGTAAATGGTTTATAAACGTTCATGCATGTTCATACTAATGTTTAGAATGTTTTAGAACCATTGCTTTTAAGTTTTGACGCAGGAATCTAAAAATTCCAGATCTAAAGCCTCAAAGTTGCATCTCCGTGGTGCACCCCAAGACGTTATCCACACTGGATCCAGTGTAGAACCGGGCTTTGTCCAGTTTGGGCTTTTAATTCTGCTTCTTTCTCACCCCTCATTTTCAATTTTGCAGCGCGGCCCATTTTTCTTTTTTGCTTTATTTATTTTCTTTTATTTCAATTATTTTCCTTTTATTAAAAAAATCATAAACATCATAAAATCAAGAAATCACAAAAAAAATGTAGAATTAGTTTTTTATTCCTTATTTATTAAAATTAAATTTGAAAATAGATTAGTTTAATTAGGATAATTTGGTTTATTTTCATAATTAAAATTAGCTAGAAATTAGGTTTAAATTGCAAGTTAATTATTTTTTCTCAAATAAAAATACAAAAATATTAGGTTATTTAGAGTTAATTTCCTTTCATTTTTAACTTAATGTTTTTCCTAAAAAATAAAAAATGACAAAAGATATTTTCTTTCATTAATTAAGTTTTCTTAGAATTTAAACTTTAATTTCCGTATTTAGTTTTTCGTGCGCATTTTCTTCTTTCGTACTTTTATATTCCTGTACATATCAATGTAGCCAAACTATAAGGCATTTTTATTGTTTTCCTTTATATTTCTCCCGGTTTTGGACTTGTAATTAAATCCCTCTCCCCGAAGCCATGTAATAGCGTATGAATTTACGTTTCCGCACTTTATATTTTTGTACATATATTAACTGTTAGATGTATGGCTAATAGGATTGAATGAACAAGATAAAACCAATCGCTAAAAATCTAAACACAAAGACTAATATATCTGAAATCAAATACACTCGCACATACGCACCCCTAGGGTATCACCACTTCGGTTACCTTCGATAAACGGTCATGAAGCATATGGAGTTTTAGTGGTCACCCTCCAATCCAAAAAGATCAAAATGACCCATTCGAATGTTGGCTCAGAAAGATCTTTAGGACTTTAGGGTAATTACTAAAGTTTCCTAACCATTGCTTTTGTGACCATAAAAACGTCCCTTTTGATAGTCCCTTAACATTCAACGATAGGACTACCTACTCCTTAATAGTAGGATAGTGATATCTAAAGGAAACGAGAAAATGAATATCCTTTTTTGAGTAGGTAGACACTGTTAGGTACTTGCTTAAAAACCAATGTTTTTTCACAAACACTTTCAAAACAATTTTCAAAAACAACTTCGTCACACTCTTGAGGACAGATACAAGAGTTACCGCGACGTAAACAAAAACTTTTTAAAACACAAGCACAAAAGCAATTTAAAAATGAGCAAGTACCTAAGAGCCCGTGGAAAACCACGGATAGAAAGGATGCTAACACCTTCCCTTTCTATAATCTACCCCCCGTACTTAGAAACATCTCGAAAAAAGTTTTTCTGTTCTTTTTCCCTTTTCTTTTGTTGGATAAAATAAAAGACGGTGGTGACTCTTGCTTACCACACATTTGCAACAAAAAAATGCAAAAACCAGTAGTATTAATAGTCGGATCTGCCACCGTATTACATATTGTATGTGAATATTGACATGATGTATGTATGTTGTGCAATTTGGTGAGATAATTCAAATGTGTTGAATTATGTGAAATATACTTGTATGATTAATATTTGGAGATAATCTTAAGTGTGTGTGTGTGTGTGTGTATATATATATATATATATATATATATATATATATATATATATATATATATATATATATATATATATATATATATATATATATATATATATATATATATATATATATATATATATATATATATATATATATATATATATATATATATATATATATATATATATATATATATATATATATATATATATATATATATATATATATATATATATATATATATATATATATATATATATATATATATATATATATATATATATATATATATATATATATATATATATATATATATATATATATATATATATGTGTTGTGTGTGTTGAGATTGCACATGCATCATGAGTTATCAAGAGGCAATGTTTGCTAGCTTTTGCAAGCAAACCTTGGAGATGGATTTGAAGCTTAGGGGAGATGCTTATTTTTTGTGGTTATCTTCCTTGGAGTTAGACCTAGTGATGCCGATAAGGATAATAATTGGTACCATATACATATTGCATAGAGTTGCATGGAGTTACATGTGTCGATTTGAAATGTATGTTTGATGTGCTTATGTGATATTGGTGTGAAATGTGATATTGATGTAAATGTTGCATTATGTGGTATTTGTGATTGATATCATTTGAATTATGGATTGTTGAGCAATGTTGTATATGTAAATATGTAAATTGGATTGGATAATGTTGAATACATGAATATGTGAAGTGTGATGAATTCAAGCGATGCTTGTATGTGATGTATTACTATTATTATATATTTCCATAATGATATGAATTCTCACTCTTCTATTGAAATGATGTTTTATGCGACATGGCTCAGGTATCGAAGATAGTGGTACTTCTCGTGAGAATTAGTCGGAGGAGCTAGTGTCTTGTTTATCCACTTACTTAGGTATTGAGTCATGTTCTGGTCTATGTAACACAAATAATGTTTGAACTCATGTTTGTTTTGAGAGATGTTTATGACACTTTCTTTTATTTAAGATGTATTTAGATTATGTGATGAGTGGCCTTAGTGCATAATGTTTTATGATATGATTGTCAGTATGGGATTTCAATCATTAGTATTATTATGAAAAAACTTAATCCGCTGCGAGATGCATATGTGTTAATATATGAAACATGATTTAAAATGCATGTTATGAGCATCGTTGGTGTATTGTGTTGGTTTTTAAATACATGTGATGCCCTCTTTTGATATGCATGCTAATTTACTCTGATTATGCTATATTATTTCCACGGGGTTAAGGGGGTGTTACAGAGTGCATTACAACCTTCAATTGTATGGCCAGATGCTCCATAATGGAAATTATAGTGGGCATTAGGGTCATATCCCAAAGGATAAGGATAAGGAGAGGGGACAATTTGCTTCAACTCTACTAAGTAACCCTTGAGTAAAGGAGGGAGCAATTGACCATAAGGCAAAGGGACTAGATCAAACCTTCTCTTTGGACCCCTCTGTCTCTATCGTTGGCGCTGATTTAGGAATTGACTATGCTCATGTGTCTGGTTCCTTTGTTCTAGCGGAAGCATAGACAATGGCTGCTGGCGGGGAGGTTCTAGAATCCAAGGTTGAGGAGGATAACTGTGAGGTAGTTCCTGACCTGGAGTGATACTTTATGGAGAGGACTGACTGACCATTTCTACTGCAGTAGTTGTTGCAATATTATCTTTCTTCTTCAACAGCACTCACAAGACCTCTATAATCAGGCCCATTTGGACCTTCACTTGGTTAACCTCTTCCCTTAGCAAATCCTATTTGCATTGAAGTTCGTCCATGGTCTTTGGAGATATGCTTTTAGTTCCAAGCGGATGTCGGGTAGTCAGCTAACTCGTTCAAAGATTATGAGCAAAAGACCCCAATGATGTGAGTTTTGGTATTTGAAATTCATCAGATGCATGACGATGCATGGATGCATGGATAAGTTCAAGAGACGGTCAAAGGTTTGATGCATATGTTATAGTAAGCTTTTTAGGCAACAATATGATGCTATGATATGCAATGGCATTGGATCAATGGTCCTATATATTATGGATAATAAATGTATGATGCTTAAAGCAGGTCGAACATATCATGGTTAAAGGTTCGATGCTTCTTCTAAGTAAAAACTATATGGTTCTCAAAGCGGGTTGAACACTGCAGATTCAAAGGTTCAAAACTTTTCTGAATGTAAGAACACATGGTAGGATGGAAGTTTAGGTTTCCTACAAAACAAAACCCATATCCTTTACACATGTGGGTTCTAGTCTTGGAAATATGGTTCCTAAAAGGTCTCCCAGAGTTATGGGTCATAGTGAAAGTACAGTGTCGTAATGTATACACGCATGACAAAAGTACCCCCAAGTGGACCTAGTCTAGGTGTGGCTCTTGTGTCGCACTAGTAGAGCATTCACCCTGTAGGCAACACGACTATCCGCTTTATCTTGTGTGTATACTCAAGTATGGGTAGTGGGTTTATCTCTCTATAGTATCACCCATCATACAGAGAACATTACAACATATCCAAAATATGTGAATAATGTCATGCAATAAATGTGATAAATAAAGTGAGTAAAGAATAAAAAATAAACACCCAAAGAAACACAGAAACAAAGCCATGACTAACTTGCTTAGGTGTCCCTAGTAAAGTCGCCAGTTGTCGCTACGCGAAAAAACACAGAGTCGCCAGCGAACTTTATTTATCCCAAATGAAAGGGGAAACATCTACAAAATCTTAAAAGGTGAAGAAAATGGTCTTACAACCGAATTCGAGTTCGGAAGTCGGTTATGCAAGGGGAAGGTATTAGCACCCTCGCATCTGTTGTACTCAAAGGGGTCCACTTTGCTTATTCGTTTCTAAGGGTGTGTCATATAAAGGTTTACTTGCTATGAATGTGAAAGGGGAAAATAAGTTTTAAATTAGGGTGCTCGCCTCGATTGTGAAACCTCGTGCCTACGTATCCTTATAGTGCAATAAGAAAATCAGAGATTCGTAGTTCATCTAGAAAAAGGTTGTTTGTTTATTTTTTTAGTAGTAGGGATGGCAACGGGGCGAGTCAGGGGCGGGTTTAGCTAACCCCGCACCCACACCCGCAACTCCAGTAATAGACCCGCCCCCGCCCACAAACCCGCCGGGGGATGGAAATTCACCCCCAGACCCGCCCCCAATGGAGAACGGGTCACCCGCACCCGCACCCGCCCCCACCCGCGAAAACTGTTTTTTTTAAATAAAAAAATATCTATTTTTTTCACAAATTTCCTGGACAGCATCAACAAATACATTAAAAATACAAAATTCGCCATTGATTTGAGTAAATAATTGTAGGATTTAATATTCAAACACCATTCCAAATATTTTTCTATCATAACCCTTCAATCAACTATAATTGGTTGTGAACTTGTGATTCATTAAAAGAGTGTAATCTTTCAATATATCAAAGTATAAATCACTCCCAACAACCAACAATTTTTTTGCAAAGTACAAATACAAAATTAAAACAATACAATCAACAAAAGAACCATTCCAACAACATGGAACAAAATAACCATTCCAACAACATGGAACAAAATATACGATATCATCATAACAAAAAAAGATCCAAATAAACAACAAATTTTCTAATAATCTTCATCTTCGAGGCGGGAGTTGGAAATAGAAGTAGCACCATCAATCAACAACTCACCTGTGTTAAAAAATAAAAGTTAAAATATAAAAATTTAACTTGACAAATTTAATACAAATAGTATGAATAATACCTTCATCATCAGACTCCATTTCAGTTAGTAAAATAGCATTTTCATTTCCCACGTTAGATTTCAAATTACCTATCAATATAGTAAAATAAAAATAAAAGTAACATAAAAATAATTAAAACAAGGTTATTATAGTAATTGGATTATTCGGGGCGGGGCGGGTGCGGGCGGGTCTCAGTTTCTTACCGCCCCCGCCCCCGCACCCGTAGTTAGAAACCGGGTTTTACCCGCCCCCGCACCCATACCCGTTTTAGCCGGGTTTTCCCCGTTAATTTCGGGGCGGGTCCGGGCGGGGCCGGGCCGGGCCCAGCGGGTCTGGGTTTTTTTGCCATGCCTATTTAGTAGACGATGTTACGTTTGCATTACGGCAGTTTGGTGTTTCCGCTCATTGTGTGGAGACTCATGCATTACCTATTTGCGGTAGAAAGAAAATAACATGCCCTTTTCTGAAGATGTTTAAATCTGAAAAGGCCCTGAGGCAAAAATGTTTTAATTTGTTGAAGTGGATTGTTTGTGATACAGGAGACACTTAGATAATTTTCCACCTTTATTTGTGAAATTGTTTGTGATTTGAATCGCACTAAAGTCTATGAATGAAATAAAAATAAGGTCAGGAATACACCCTCTCATTCTTTTCCATTGCTTAAGACTCAATTGCGTACGATTCACCTCGTATTTTTAAATTATTTTATATTTATTTAAGAAAATAATTTTTTTTAGTGTGCACAAATGAAAGAAAAAACAAAAGGGAAATTATAACCTAATGTTATCATGCAAAGTGGTTCTAAGAATTCGTTTTCAAGGGAGATTCTACCCTAAAGTTATCATGCAATTGATTATGGTTTTAAGACCTAAAGGCGTGCTATATTTTAGTTCAATTTAATCAAGCCAAAAGACTTAATTGAATTGTCCCAAAATCAATCCTAATGGAACATGAAATTGACAAGATCATTGGTCAAAAATAATCAAGATTCAATAAACAATATTACACAAAATTGCACACAAAGAAAAAGGGAAAGGAATGTACAAAATTGGTTTAACACGTGAAGAAAAAGTAAAGGAAATATAAGAAAAACTCCTAATTAATTCTCAAGAGGAAATCCTAAAATTCTAACATATTTTACTGATTTATTGTGTATCCTTATTGTTAAAAAATGTGATTAAAACTACAAAAGGAAAATAAAATAAAATGAAGAAGTGAGAGGGGTGCAAGGCCAAAACTGGAGGTATATACCAGCAGCAGGTCTGAATACCAACCATAGGCCCAGAAGGATAATTTTTTTGTTCACAAGGCTCAGTTATACCAAAAAAATATGTCAACGGGCTTCAAGGGGGTATGAGGTTGATTTAGGGTGTACAATCTAGAAACCCAACGCATGGCCCGGCCTAAAAGAGTCCAAGAGGAAATTTTGTTCCATTACATTCAGGAGGTCACAAAAAACTTCTATTGGGCCATGCATGGGTGCAGTGAGGCAAACTAAGGCCCAAGCATGATCCATTTTCATTGTTCATGAGTTTTCAATAACAATTTTTATTACAAGAAAAATGAAAAAGAAATTAACAAACCCTGAGAATGAGTGAAATATTGTGTTTAATCTAGGTTTTATGACTCTTGAACTATTTTTGTGCACAAACTTTCCCTATCTCATTTATCCCTTCATTCTCAACCTTTTCTTTTCAATTCTCTCACTGCCGCCATGCCTCATTGCCCGGTAGCTACAGATGCACATCAATCATCTCGTCTTTCTCTCTTCTTTGTGGATCCAAACCTTCACTTTCACCAAATCATCCTTACATCCCCTGAATCTAATTGAGACCGAAACCCTAGCACATGTAAAAGCAAAATTAAATTGAAACGATCGCGGATCTAAGCTAGAGACCTTAGGGGAAGCACTCGTGGAGTCTTAAGCTTCATTTTGGTAATAAACTTGATGCGAAAAGATGAAGAATAAGGGAAGATTAGTGCTTACCTACCAGAGAAAGTTTGGTGCTTCTTCAACAGCAGTGATAATGAGAGAAAACCAAAGAATAATCTTCATAGGTTCAGGTATACATAATCGTTCAATTCCTTGCTTTGAATCCCGTTTTTATTCTTCTTTCCACTTCTTCTTCTTTTACTCAATTTCTTTTGTGTGTGATGCTTTGTATGCGTCTTGTTTGTGCAATATTCGAGTAGTTGTGTTGAGAACGAGAATCAAGAGTGGAGCTTAGGTTTGCAGAGGTTGTGTTGAAGATGAGGAAGGTGAAGTAGTTCAGAGAATGGGGTGAAGGTGAGGGAGGAGAGAGTTTTAGAGAGCTGAGAGAAAGGTAATGATTGTGTGCCTAGGTTGTAGAGAGTGTTAAAGATGTTGTTGCATTTAAGTTGATGATTGAGGTTCAACTTCCCTCCCTACAGAGCTTCATTAAAAAGAAAAAACTTTAAAAAATAAAATAATAAATTTTTAAATATTTTTATTGACGCGGTAACAAAATATCACTTCATAGATTTCAATACTACTTATGCAAATGAGACTATTTTATTATAGGAGACCATAAAAAATCAACTATTAAATATAAGACTTTTTGTTTAAAAGTTAAACTATTTTTGTTGTTTCAAATAAAAGTATTAAATATGCGCTCTTTATTGTTTTTTATTTGTCATTTTAATTTTCTTTAAAGCATTTACACATCTAATAAGCATCAGTATAATAATATCCAATGTATATATTACTCCTACTTACTAATATTTTAAATAAAAGTATTTAATAAACACTTATCCACTCCAACTCAAAAATTCTATTTTCTTATTAAATGAGTCTGACTAATATTTTTTTATTTTATATTTTAAAATAGTTTATTTATTAAATTATCGTTATTTCATTTTAATTGTCGTTTGTATGTTTTTTTTTTCAAGTAATTTAGTCAGTATTTTAAAAATCGAATTAAATTGATCGGTTGAATAAAAAATTAGAGGGATCACCAGTCTGATTTGATTGTTGGATCGAATATGCTATTGAACTGATGAGATTCGGATAAAATCGATCAAAACTAGAAAAATCAATAAATAGACAGTTTAAATACATATTTTTTTTAGGATATAACGACGTCGTTGTGATAATTTAAAAAAAAAATTAAAACTAAAATATAATTAGACTTTATTTAAAACTAAAAGATTTGCCTCTCATTGTGGTCTTTTTCGATTCAACAAAAAAAAAATGGAAACAGTCTTCCACATATCAAAATAATTAATAGATTTACTATTTCTTTTGTATAATTATTATTTTTTATATAATCATATTTATCATCTATTTTTCTAGAATGAATAATTAAATTGCATAATATTAGAAGTAATAATTAATTTTACATTGAATTCAAAAAAAATGATAAGTAAATAATAATATTTTTTGCAAATACTAAAAAAAGCATAGGAGTAGTATAACAAAATTTTGATGCCGACCAGGGATCAGCGGATGTTGCTTTTAGGAATAATATTAGAACAATATTATTATTTGACGTGGACTTGTTTTTTTTAAGAATTAGAAGCAGTAGAAATGAGGTGTAGGAGTTTAATCCCATTAAGACATAATGAGAATTATAGGGTTATGATATTAGTTATTTATAAATAATAAGGAAAAAGAAGTAACAGTAAGAAGAAAATAAAATAAGGGTTGGAAGAGAGAAAGAGAAGGTGAAAGTTGTAGAAAGGGAGGAAAAGAGGCAAAACGAAATTCAATCGGAAAAGTTGTAGAGCAACCTTCAATCCAAGGTAAGGGTGGAGTTCTGACTCTATAATAGGGTATGTGATGAGTAGTATATGAGATTGGATTTGAAAAGTTTTTTTGTTTATGAATGAAATATATATATTGTTGTTTGATGAGGAATCAATGATTTTAGACATGATTAAGGATGTCTAAATAATATACAATTGATGTAGAAACATTGGATTATTATAATTTATGATTATCTATGATTAGATGATGTTTTTAGGACCTAGGGCAGGGAAATCACAGTGAAAACACAGTGAAATCGCAGAATAAATTTAGCACAGATCAGTATGAGTCTACCTCAAAGGCCATGCATCGACACATGCAGGATTTAAGACTCAGGATGAGTCGATACGAAGGATCATGCGCCGACACATGCACGGTTTAAGACTCTGTATGATTCAACACAAGAGGATTACGCGTCGACTCATGCAGGATTTCAGACTAGTACGCGTCGACTCAAAGAAGTACGTGTCGTCTCATGTAGTCCAAATTTTGACAGATTTGTTTCCAAAGGTTGTAACTTGAGTTTCTGGACTCCGTTTGAGGTGCCGTTTGAAGCGTTGGATAGCTAACGTAATGAACTTAATTCATAAGGATTAAGATGAAGGATAAAAAGAATAATCCTAGCATCCAAATTAGAATAGATTTAGCTTCCCGCATTATGCTATGATGATTTCGTGAAGTATGATGAGGATAAGACGATCTTAGATTAATGCTTTATTCATAATAGTAAGATTAATAATAATAATAATAATAATAATAATAATAATAATAATAATAATAATAATAATAATAATAATAATAATAATAATAATAATAATAATAATAATGTAGTATTGTAGTAGGAAAATATGTAGAGGTTTGGTAATTAGAGATAAGCATTAGATGATTAATTAATTATGGGCATTATCATGTTGTAGGCCTATGTCCAACATTAATGGATTGTTGATCTGTTGTTGTATTGTTGTTATGGCTGAGTTGTTGTAGAATCACGTTGATGAATTATGTTGATGAATTGTATTGATGAATTATGTTGATGAATGATGTTGAGATTCCTCTAATAATTGGAAGCTATTAAGTTATAGTCTTCTGGACAACGATGATTCATGTTGAGATGTTGTTATTGGTGATTTTTGTTACTACATTCATGATGGTGTCTCATACATTGCATATCAAGATGGAGCTGATGCTCGTTAAGATGGCATGTATTGGCGAATATTGAGAGGAAGTCTTATGCCTTGTTGAATGCCTCTATTTATTGGCAATTATTTTGAGATGAGAGTTCTGCTCCAATGGTACCACATGCATTTGCATAGTATTGAGTCGCATTATATGATTGCATAAGGAAGTTGTGTATTGATGCGGTAAATGTTGTACGTTATTGATGTCCCTTTGCGTTTATTGTTGTTTATAAGACGTGAAGTGATGATATTACATGATCTGATCTAATATATTATTTATCATACATTTTATTATATTCTTAGATATCTCACCCCTTCTGTTTTAATGTTGCCCTTACGTTGGTAACGTGCAGGTAATCCATAGTGAAGTTGGTTTACCTTCAGTAGTTAGAGTCGGTGTCATTGCTCTGATACGTAACACTCGGGGGGATGAACACTTGTTGATTTTAGTTATTGATTATTTCAGTTGTTGAACTTTAATTTGATTGTTTCTAAGTATGTGTTATTTTGAAGTTGCTGTAATGTTGGACAAAGATGTTATTATAATTCCGCTGCATAGTCGTTCAAGTTGTTGAATTAAGAGATTAAATTATTTTGTTGTTGGTTCATCCAAAGTCTTAAAGTGTTATGTATCCATGTTGAATGAAATGGTTCTTAAGTTGAATTTGTAGCATCCCGATTCGGTTGGATGAATTTTATAACTCTGATTTACATTTATAATTACCGGGTAGAATTGGGGTGTTACAAAGTTGGTATCAGAGCAAGTCGGCCCGTCCGACCAAGTTGTCGAGTCGGAGTTTTATTTAACAATCGAGTATTGTTAATTTGAGTTCTAACTGTTGTTTATGTTGTAGAGATAAGTTGAGATGGCTGGAAGGAATGATGATGCACTTACTGCTGCTTTAGAAGCAATGGCGTGTGCGATGGAGAATCAGCCGAATGCTGACGAGAATGTTGGATCTCGTAGTTTGGAGACTTTCCAGAGATAGAATCCGCCTACCTTCAAGGGCAAGTATGATCCTGACAGAGCGTTGGATTGGTTTAAAGGGATTAAGAGAATCTTCTGTGTGATGGACTGCACTCCAGTGCAGAAGGTTCGTTATAGTACTCATATGCTATCAGTCGAAGATGATGACTAGTGGCTAGAGACGTGTCAGAGGTTGGAAGCTGCAGGTGAAAATGTCACTTGGACTGTGTTCCATAGGGAATTTCTGAGGAAGTACTTTCTTGAAGACGTTCGTGTTAATAAAGAGATTGAGTTCCTTGAGCTGAAGCAAGGGAGTATGTCGGTTGTTGAGTATGCTGCAAAGTTTGCTGAGTTGGCTAAGTTTTATCCTTACTACGGTGAGGTAGATGTTGAGTTTTCGAAGTGCATCAAGTTTGAGAACGGGTTACACCCAGAGATCAAAAAGTAATTTGGATACCAGAAGATCCGTGTCTTTGCCAATCTGATTGATAGTTGCAGAATTTATGAAGAGGATAATAATGCTCATTACAAGATTATCAGTGAGAAGAGGGGTAAGCACCAACAGAATCGTGGTAAGCCTTATGATACCCCAGTTGGTAAAGGTAAACAGAAAGCTGCTCAAGGTCAGAGGACTAGTGGGGGAGATGCTCCTGCTGGTGTGGTTTGTTTCAAATGTGGAAAACTCGGGCATAAGAGTAATGTGTGTACTGTTGAGGTAAATAGGTGTTTCCTTTGTGGTAAGACTGGAAATGTTGTATCTGAGTGCAAGCATAAGGAGGTGATTTGTTTCAATTTTAGTAAAGAAGGGCACATTGATAGTCAGTGTCAGAAACCAAAGACGGCGCAGAAAAGTGGTAAAGTGTTCGCTTTGGTTAAGGATTAGGCAGTTGCTGAGGACAGACTTATCAGAGGTACATGTTTCATTAATAGTACTCTTTTAATTACTGTTACTGATACTGGTGATACTCATTGCTTTATTACTACTGATTATGTTGAAAGATTGGGTCTTATGTTGTCTTCTATAAATGGAGAAATGGTTATCGACACTCCAACCAAGGGGTCAGTGACTACTTCTTTTATGTGTTTAAAGTGTCCTTTGTCAATTTTCGATAGAGACTTTGCTGTTGATTTGGTTTGTCTGCCTTTAAGAGGGTTGGATGTGATTTTGGGTATGGACTGGTTAGAGCATAATTATGTTCATATTAATTGTTATAACAAGTCTGTGAGGTTTTCTACTCCTGAGGAAGAGGAAGATAGTTTGTTATCTGCTAGACAGTTGAGGAAGTAGATGCAAGAAGAAGCACATATGTTCTTATTGATGGTGTCGCTATCTCTCGAGACTCAAGCTATAATTGAGGAATTGCAGGTGGTGCGTGAGTTTCCTAAAGTTTTCCCTGATGAAATTCATGATGTACCTTCAGAGAGGGAAGCTGAATTTGCTATTGATCTTGTACCTGGTACCAGACCTGTGTCTATGGCACCATACGGGATGTCTGCATCTGAATTTTCAGAGTTAAAGAAGAAATTGGAAGAGTTACTTAAGAAGAAGTTTGTAAGACCAAGTGTATCGTCGTGGGGAGCTCCAGTGTTGCTAGTAAAGAAGAAAGATGGAAGTATGAGGCTTTGTGTTGATTATAGACAGTTGAATAAAGTGACGATTAAGAACAAGTATCTTCTTCCAAGAGTCGATGACTTGATGGATCAATTGGTGGATGCTCGTGTGTTCAGTAAGATTAATTTGAGGTCGGGTTACCATCAGATTTAAGTGAAGAATGAAGATATCCAGAAGACGGCTTTCAGAACGCGTTATGGACATTATGAGTATTCAGTGATGTCTTTCGGTGTTACTAATGCGTCGGGAGTATTCATGGAATACATGAATTGTATCTTTCATACTTATTTGGATCAGTTTGTAGTGGTGTTCATTAATGACATTTTGATTTACTCTAAGTCAGAAGAAGAGCATGCAGAACACTTAAGAGTAGTATTGCAAGTTTTGAAAGATAAGAAGTTGTATGCAAAGTTGTCTAAGTGTGAGTTCTGGTTAAAGGAGGTTAGTTTTCTTGGTCATGTGATCTCAGGTAGTGGCATTGTTGTTGATCCATCGAAGGTTTATGTTGTGTTGCAATGGGAAACTCCGAATCAGCTACTGAGATTAGAAGCTTTTTGGGATTAGCTGGTTAATATAGAAGGTTTATCGAAGGTTTTTCTAAGTTGGCACTTCCGTTGACTAAGTTGACTTGTAAAGGTAGAGCTTTTATGTGGGATGTTCAGTGCAAAGAGAGTTTTGCAGAGTTGAAGAGGAGATTGACGTTGGCTCCGATTTTGATGTTACCTAATCCAGGAGAACCTTTTATGGTATATTTTGATGCTTCTAAGATGGGTTTAGGAGGTGTGCTTATGCAGAATGATAAGGTAGCTGCTTATGCGTCAAGGCAGTTGAGGACTCATGAGAAGAACTATCCTACGCATGATTTAGAGCTTGCTGAAGTTGTTTTTGTGTTGAAAATTTAGAGGCATTATCTTTATGGTTCTATATTTTAAGTGTTTAGTGACCATAAGAGCTTAAAGTATTTATTCGATCAGAAGGAGTTGAATATGAGACAACGAAGATGGTTGGAATTGTTAAAGGATTATGACTTCGGTTTGAATTATCATCCAGGAAAAGCGAATGTGGTAGCTGATGCGTTGAGTCGAAAGACTTTACATATGTTGGCAATGATGGTTAAAGAGTTGGAATTAATTGAATAGTTCAGGGATATGAGCTTAGTTTGAGAAGTGACACCACAGAGTGTTACGTTGGGTATGTTGAAGATTAATAATGAATTTCTAGACAATACCAGAGAAGCTCAGAATTTGGATGTGAAACTGGTAGGTTCGATGGTTGGGATCAATCAGTCTGAGAATAGTGATTTTAAGTTAGATGCACAAGGTGTGCTGAGATTTCATAATCGGATTTGTATTCCTAATAATGCGGAGATGAAGAAATTGATCCTTGAAGAGAGCCATAGAAGCAAGTTGAGTATTCATCCAGAAGCTACAAAGATGTATCAGGATTTGAAGAATTTGTTCTGGTGGCCTAGGATGAAGAGTGATGTGGCTCGGTTTGTGTATGTATGTTTGACTTATCAGAAGTTGAAAGTTGAACATCGGAAGCCTGCAGGGTTGATGCAACCGTTAGAAGTTCCAGAATGGAAATGGGGGATAGCATTTCGATGGACTTTGTGACGGGGTTACCTAATACTTTAAGAGGACATGATTCAATTTGGATGATTGTTGATAGACTTACGAAGTCGGCTCATTTTATTCCTATTAACATCAGTTTTCCAGTGATGAAGTTGGTTGAGATTTACACTAGTGTAATTGTGAAGCTGCATGGTGTTCCTTTGTGGATTGTTCCGGATAGAGATCTGAGGTTTACTTCTGATTTTTGGAAGAGTTTGCAAGAAGCGTTGGGTTCTAAGTTGAGGTTAAGTTCGGCGTATCATCCTCAGACGGATGGTCAGACTGAACAGACTATTTAATTGTTGGAAGATTTGTCGAGGGCATGTGTTCTTGAGCAGGGAGGTTCGTGGGATACTTACCTTCCATTGATAGAGTTCTCTTATAATAACAGTTACCATTCTAGTATTGGAATGGCACCTTTTGAAGTGTTGTATGGTCGAAGATGTAGAACTCATTTATGTTGGCATGAATCTGGAGAAAGTGTAGTACTTGGACCTGAACTTGTTCGTGAGACTACTGCGGAGGTGAAGTTGATTCGAGAAAAGATGAAAGCTTCCCAAAGTAGATAGAAAAATTATCATGACAAGCAAAGGAAGGACTTAGAATTTCAAGCAGTTCACTTATAATAACAGTTACCATTCTAGTATTGGAATGGAACCTTTTGAAGCGTTGTATGGTCGAAGATGTAGAACTCATTTATGTCGGCATGAATCTGGAGAAAGTGTAGTACTTGGACCTGAACTTGTTCGTGAGACTACTACGGAGGTGAAGTTGATTCGAGAAAAGATGAAAGCTTCCCAAAGTAGATAGAAAAGTTATCATGACAAGCAAAGGAAGGACTTAGAATTTTAAGCAGTTCACTTATAATAACAGTTACCATTCTAGTATTGGAATGACACATTTTGAAGCGTTGTATGGTCGAAGATGTAGAACTCATTTATGTTGGCATGAATCTAGAGAAAGTGTAGTACTTGGACCTGAACTTGTTCGTGAGACTACTGCGAAGGTGAAGTTGATTCGAGAAAAGATGAAAGCTTCCAAAGTAAATAGAAAAGTTATCATGACAAGTAAAGGAAGGACTTAGAATTTCAAGCAGGTGACCATGTGTTTTTTAGAGTTACACTTGTGACTGGTGTTGGACGAGCATTGAAGTCTAAGAAGCTTACTTCTTGTTTTATTTGTCTGTATCATATTTCGGAGAGGGTTGGGAATGTTGCTTATTGAGTGGATTTACCGCCTAATCTTTCGAATTTGCATGATGTGTTTCATGTGTCGGAACTCCAGAAGTATATTTCAGATCCATCTCATGTGATTTATATGGATGATGTGCAAGTACGGGATAACCTTATTATGGAGATGATGCCTATAGGAATCGCAGATCATGAAATAAAGACTTTAAGGGGCAAAGAGATTTCTTTGGTGAAAGTGGTTTGGCTAGGAGCTTCCGGAGAAAGCATGACTTGGGAGTTAGAAAGCAAGATGCGGGACTCCTATCTTGAGTTGTTTGATTAAGGTAAATTTTCGAGGACAAAAATATTCTAAGTGGGGGAGAGTTGTAACGCCCGTGATTTAATTAATTATTTAATTAAATTATTTTTGGATTATTTGTGAAGTTGTGTTATGATGATAGATGATGTGTTTTTGTTATTTGAATTAATCTATTTTATTAAGCTGTGGAATAATATTAGAATAATATTATTATTTGATGTGGACTTATTTTTTTAAGGATTAGAAGTAGTAGAAAGCGGGTGTAGGAGTTTAATTCCATTAAGACATAATGAGAATTATAGGGTTATGATATTAGTTATTTAGAAATAATAAGGAAAAAGAAGTAACAGTAAGAAAAAAAGAAAATAAGGGTTGGAAAAGAGAAAGAGAACGTGAAAGTTGCAGAAAAGGAGGAAAAGAGGCAAAACGAAACTCAATTGGAAAAGTTGTAGAGCAACCTTCAATTCAAGGTAGGGGTGGGGATCTGACTCTATAATAGGGTATATGATGAGTAGTATATGGGATTGGATTTGAAAAGTTGTTTTGTTTATGATTGAAATATATATATATATATATATATATATATATATTTTGTTGTTGTTGTTTGATGAGGAATCAATGATTTTAGAGATGATTAATGATGCCTAAATAATATACAATTGATGTAGAAATATAGGATTATTATAATTGATGATTATCTATGATTAAATAATGTTTTTAGGACCTAGGGCGGGGAAACCGCAGTGAAAACATAGTGAAATCGCAGAATAAATTCACCATAAATCAGTATGAGTCAACCTTAAAGGCCACGCGTCGACACATGCAGGATTTAAGACTCAGGATGAGTCGATACGAAGGATCATGCGTTGGCACATGCAATGTTTCAGACTCAATATAAGTCGACATAAGAGGATTACGCGTCGACTCATGCAGGATTTCAGACCCGTACGCGTCGACTAAAGGAAGTACACCTCGACTCATGTAGTCCAAATTTTGACAGATTTGTTTCCAAAGATTGTAACTTGAGTTTCCAGACTCCGTTTGAGGTGTCGTTTGAAGCGTTGGATAGCTAACGTGATGAAATTCATTCATAAGGATTAAGATGAAAGATAAGAAGAATAATCCTAGAATCCAAATTAGGATAGAGTTAACTTCCCGCGTTAAATTGCTATGATGATTTCGTGAAGTATGATGAGGATAAGACGATCTTAGATTAATGCTTTGTTCATAATAGTAAGATTAATAATAATAATGATGTAGTATTGCAGTAGGAAAATATGTAGAGGTTTGGTAATTAGAGATAAGCATTAGATGATTAATTAATTATGGGCATTATCATGTTGTAGGCCTATGGCCAACGTTGAGGGATTGTCGATTTGTCGTTGTATTGTTGTTATGGCTGAGTTGTTGTGGAATTACATTGATGAATTATATTGATGAATTATGTTGATGAATGATGTTGAGATGCCTCTAATAATTGGAATCTATTAAGTTGTAGGCTTCTGGCCAACGATGATTCATGTTGAGATGTTGTTATTGGTGATTGTTGTTACTACATTAATAATGGTGTCTCATATATTTCATATCAAGATGGAGCTGATGCTCGTTAAGATGGCATGTATTGGAGAATATTGAGAGGAAGGCTTATGCCTTGTTGAATGCCTTTATTTATTGGTAATTATTTTGAGATGGGAGTTCTGCTCCAATGGTACCACATACATTTGCATAGTATTGAGTCGCATTATATGATTGCATAAGGAAGTTGTGTATTGATGCGGTAAATGTTGTACATTGTTGATGTCCCCTTGCGTTTATTGTTGTTTATAAGACGTGAAGTGGTGATATTACATGATCTGATCTAATATATTATTTATCATACGTTTTATTATATTGTTAGATATCTCACCCCTTATCTTTGAATGTTACCCTTACGTTGGTAACATGCAGGTAATCCAGAGTGAAGTTGGTTTACCTTCAGTAGTTCCAGTCGGTGTCATTGCTCTGATACGTAACACTCGGGGGGATGAACACTTGTTGCTTTTAGTTATTGATTATTCCAGTTGTTGAACTTTAATTTGATTATTTCTAAGTATGTGTTATTTTGAAGTCGCTGTAATGTTGGACAAAGATGTTATTATGATTCTGCTGCGTAGTCGTTCAAGTTGTTGAATTAAGAGATTAAATTATTTTGTTGTTGGTTCATCCGAAGTTTTAAAGTGTTATGTATCCATGTTGAATGCAATGGTTCTTAAGTTGAATTTATGGCATCCCGATTTGGTTGGATGAATTTTATAACTCTGATTTACATTTATAATTGTCGGGTAGAATTGGGGTGTTACACAATGCATGGGCTAGTCTGAGAGAGTCCAAGAGGAAATTTTGTTCCATTACATTCAGGAGGTCACAAAAAATTTCTATTGGGCCGTGCATGGGTGCAGTGAGGCAAACGAAAGCCCAAGCAGGACCCATTTCCAATGTTCATGAGTTTTCAATAACAGTTTTTATTACAAGAAAAATGAAAAATAAATTAACAAATCCTGAGAATGAGTGAAATGTTGTGTTTAATCTAGGTTTTATGACTCTTGAACTATTTTTGTGCACAAACTTTCCCTCTCTCGTTTATCCCTTCATTCTCAACCTTTTCTTTTCAATTCTCTCACCGTCGCCATGCCTCATTGCTCGGTAGCTACAGATGCACATCAATCATCTCGTCTTTCTCTCTTCTTCGTGGATCCAAACCTTCGCTTTCACCAAATCATCCTCACATCCCCTAAATCTAATTGAGACCGAAACCCTAACACATCTAAAAGCAAAATTAAATTGCAACGGCCACGGATCTAAGCTAGAGATCTTAGGGGAAGTAATCATGGAGTCTTAAGCTTCATTTTGGTAACAAACTTGATGCGAAAAGATGAAGAATAGGGAAGATTTGTGCTTACCTACCGGAGAAAGTTCGGTGCTTCTTCAACAACAGTGATAATGAGAGAAAACCAAAGAATAATCTTCAGAGGCTCGGGTATGCATAATCCTTCAATTCCTTGCTTTGAATCCCATTTTTATTCTTCTTTCCACTTCTTCTTCTTCTACAAAATTTCTTTTGTGTGTGATGCTTTGTATGCATCTTGTTTGTGCAATATTCGAGTAGTTGTGTTGAGAACGAGAATTAATAGTGGAGCTTCGATTTGCAGATGTTGTGTTGAAGATGAGGAAGGTGAAGTAGTTCAGAGAATGGGGTGAAGGTGAGGGAGGAGAGAGTTTCACAGAGCTGAGAGAAAGGTAATGATTGTGTGCCCTAGGTTGTAAAGAGTGTTAAAGATGTTGTTGCATTGAAGTTGATGATTGAGGTTCAACTTCCCTCCCTACAGAACTTTATAAAAAGAAAAAACTTAAGAAAATAAAATTATAAATTTTTAAATATTTTTATTGACGCGGTAACAGAATATCACTTCATAGATTTCAATATCACTCATGTAAATGAGACTATTTTATTATAGGAGACTAGGGGTGTTCGTGGTCCAGTTTGGATCGGTTTTGAGACAAAATATCACCCGATCCAAAAATATATAAAGCATACAGTTTGGTTCGTTTTTTGGATGACAACAACAAAAATCCAATCCAATCCAATCCAATCCAATTTATACGGTTTACTTCGGTTCGGTTGAATCGGTTTTATTCGGTTTTTAAACCAACACTATTTAGAAATTTAAAAAGAATATATTTCAATACCAGTTACAATTATGCCACCAACGTCTACTGAGACAATATCTAATTGCTATGTTCATAGGGCTATTTGATGTCATTATTGCAAAGTTTCATTATAATATATGTATAATATCTATCCCAACGAAATAGACATGGCTATAATATATAATATATATGGAGATATGCTTAGTTCTTATATGGAGATTTGTATTATAAATTAAATATATGACAACTATATAAAACAGTGAACAAATGAAGATTCCAAAGCTATATTAAAGCGAATATAATAATAAAACTTCAAGAAAAATATCAATAACAGTGGACATGCGAAAGTTGCATCACAAGGAATATATAATAATAATATGACAAACTCCATTATATATAGAGAGAAGATTTGCTTTATATATGACAGCATAATTGATAGTTTCAAAATCAGAGTCTGCAACATAATTGATAGTCAAATAACAAATTTTCTAATTATCCTGCAATAGCTCCACTCCAGCTTCACAATTCTACCCAATTCTTTTAGAATGCGGATAGTATAATTTAGAAAACTAATTGAGATGAATGTCTATTTAGCATTATTGAATTTCTTGCTTGCGATATTGAATTTCTTGCGGTTACAACAATGAATAGCATTCATTGTATTTAATTTTAAGATAATTTAGAATCTGAATAGGGAAATTATAGAAATGATTGAGATTCTCGAGAGAAATTAGTGCTGGCTAACATAATTAATTTGGGAGGATGGCTATAAATGATTCGATATTAATTTATTTTAAATAATAAATGGCAAGTAAATAGAAGTAATACCGGTTCGGTTTGGACTGGTTCCATTCTCATGAAGCCAACCGTAAACCAAACCGAACCGATCGATTATGCTACATGGTGATCCAAATACATAAAAAAAAATCTTTTTTTTTTTGGATTTCGGTTTTTTCAGTTCGGTTTTTGGATTTTTTTTAGATCGGATTGGATCTGAACACCCCTATAGGAGACCATAAAAAATCAACTATTAAATATAAGACTTTTTGTTTAAAAATTAAAGTATTTTTGTTGTTTCAAATAAAAGTATTAAATAGGCGCTCTTTATTGTTTTTTATTTGTCATTTTAATTTTCTTTAAAGCATTTACATATCTAATAAGCATCCGTATAATAGTATCCAATGTATATATTACTCCTACTTAGTAATATTTTAAATAAAAGTATTTAATAAACACTTATCCACTCCAACTCAATAATTCTATTTTTTTAATTAAATGAGTCTGACTAATATTTTTTATTTTACATTTTAAAATATTTTATTTATTAAATTATCATTATTTCATTTTAATTGTCGTTTGTATGTTTTTTTTCCAAGTAATTTAGTCAGTGTTTTAAAAATCAGATTAATCGATCGGTCAAATAAAATACTAAATAGATTATCAATCTGATTTGATTGTTGAATTGAATATGCTATTAAACTGATGAGATTCGGATAAAACCGGTCAAAATTGAAGAAAAAAACTTAGTAAATAGACAAGTTCAAATGCGTTTTTTTTAGGATATAACATATTGTTTTGATAATTTTAAAAAACAAATTAAAATAAAAATATAATTAGACTTTATTTAAAACTTATTTTAAAAGAATTTCTTTTGTTTGTAATTAGATTTAGTTTAAAATTTATTTAAATTTAAATTTTTGTATTATTTTGTTATGAGTGATGATTATATTTAGAATATAAATTTAAAGAAACATGTGAATGATATTTTGAAAATTTATAATTTTGTAGGTGTTGTGATATTTTTTAAACACCGAGTCATCAGGTTCGACCGATTTAATAAATATATAATTTTATTATAGAGATCGGTTGATTCAACATAATTATTCGATTTAATTCAGTTTAGTCTTCAGTTCGAACAATGATCTAGTGATCCAATATTCTCACTAATCTGATAACACAAATTAAGGGGAAAATTATAGGTTTGAACCCGTATTCTTATATATGATATTTTTGTATAACTATCGATTGAATTTTCTTAACAGAATATGTTTGCACGTATTAGTAAAAAAAAAAAAATCATTATACAAGAGATGATATAATTTCTATGTAAATATAAAAATTAAAAAGTTAACTGTTATATTAGTTTAATTAATGATTGCCATGGTTTTATAAATTTATTTTTATTAGAGATAATTAATTAATATTTTCATGGAATATTTCTTATAAATGATTAAAAAAATATAAATAGGATAATTGTTGATAAAAAATTAACTAATATACTTAACAATTTAAAAGAGATATTATAAAAAGAGAAAAAGAAATATGAATCTTATATTCAAAAGAAAAGGTAGTGATAAATATTATTTTTCTAATGCTAGGTTGAATTTCGTAATAAAAAAACAAATTTTGGACTGAATAGCACTAGAATAGATTGAGATAAGAGATTTATTTTCTCGATTCAAACTTAACTTTATTCAAAGCATGTTCAAGTTAACTTTTTATAAAAGAAAGCTTTGCCTCTCATTGTGGTCTTTTTCGATTCAACAAAAAAAAAAAATTTGGAGACGGTCTTCCACATATCAAAATAATTAATAGATTTATTATTTCTTTTGTATAATTATTATTTTTTATATAATCATATTTATCATCTATTTTTCTAGAATGAATAATTAAATAGTATAATATTAGAAGCAATAATTAATTTTACATTGAACCCAAAAAATGATAAGTAAATAATAATATTTTTTGCAAATACTAAAAAAAAGCATAGGAGTAGTAGAAACAAAATATTTATTCAAAGGAATAAAAAATATAGAAAATGATTTTTTTTTAATTATATTTATATTCTCTCTCAAAATAATTATCACATTTAAAAAAAATTATTTTAAAATATTTATCATTTAACTATCAATGTAGTTTTATTTTTAATATTTCAATTGTATTTCGTAATAGATATTTTTATTTTACTGTTTTCTCACTTAACATTAATATTAATTTAAATACATCAATAAATAATAAAAAGAATTTAATAAAAGTATTATTATCTTTTCTATTTATTATAATTTTTTAATATGTGTGAAAGTGTTAGAGTAATAAAAGTATCTCAAAAATAAATCAATTTTGACCCTTCCAAATATACCTAAAATAAATAATATAAAAGAACCTTTGCACGATGTAAGATTCATTTTAAGCTTGGCATGGTGAGAGCTACCAATATCCACAGGTATGTGTTTAACTATTCATTGTTTATATTTTTCTAAATCATTGTGTATATCTCTCTTGAGCACATAGATAAACAAAATTATTCAAAAAAGTTATTGGTTTAATTTTTTAAAATCAAAGTCTCATTCATGAATTAGGAGTGAGATTGAAGTTTATGCTGAATTGGGTTGAGAAGTGTTTGCTTGAGGTTGGAGAAACTTTGTTTAGAAAATAAGTGTTAGTTTCACTCACCTTCCAAACTTGTGTTTCAAGACTCAAATTTTTTGAAAGCTACATGTTACAAAAAGTGTTTGGTAGAAAAATCTTTAATAGAGTATGATGCATCTAATTGGACCAAACTAAACCAAACTCATGATTTTAACATCTCATCTATCTATTTTGTTTGCTCTATACTTTAGACATTAAAAAATAGCCATGAATATGTAATGTCCTTATGTTTTATGTTAATATATTATGGTCTTGTTTTTTTTGCTTCAATTGGCCGTTAACTTGACCAAACTAAACCAACAAACATAAACTCTATGAATTGAACTTGTTCTACATCAAAAATAAAAAGGCCACACCAAAAAATTTTGTTCCATAACTTGAGTTGTGATCTTTTGGAGTTTTAGTTCTCATTTCTTCAAATTAAGGTACTTGTTGTTAATTGTTATGTTATGATATCAAACTATATTGATTAGTATTGTTTGCACATTATGTGTTGATTAATTGTAAATTTTTGTCTATAGAAGAATCTTGAAAGAAATATTGGTGGCAAAGATGGGAGAGATGTCAAAAATTCAATTGGGAGTTATTGGTGCACTATTTCTCTCCGTGGCTTCTTCTGTCTCAATTGTCATATGCAACAAAGCCTTAATGAGCAACCTTGGATTTCCATTTGGTAAAGTCGATATTGTTAGATTTGACATTATTACCGGAATTCGAACCCTGATACTCAGGGTTGTGTGTCTATTATCATTTTGTCTCCATTTAACTTTGTTTTTGTTTCATTAATTTGGAGCAGCTACAACACTTACAAGTTGGCATTTGATGGTTACTTTTTGCACTCTTCATGTTGCTCAACGCTTGAATCTGTTTGAGGCCAAACCTGTTGACATGAAAACAGTCATGCTTTTTGGTATTCTAAATGGTGTCTCCATTGGATTTCTCAACTTGAGTCTTGGTTTCAATTCAATTGGATTCTACCAGGTTTAGTCGCCGATTCGATCTTCTATCGGTTTATTATTATGCATTTCGAACTACTCGTTTGATGAATTGATTTTGATGTTTCTTTTGTAGATGACGAAACTCGCAATCATACCATTCACAGTTATGCTAGAAACTATTTTCCTAAAGAAGCAATTCAGGTAAATAAATTTATGATACTGAAATTAAACATGATCATGTTCTTGCTTAATTGGTAACTAATTGTGAATTATTTTGCGACTTTGTGCAGCCGGAAAATAAAACTGTCTCTATTCTTTTTACTTGTTGGAGTTGGCATTGCCTCTATCACAGATCTTCAACTCAATTTTCTTGGAACCATTCTTTCACTTCTAGCTATCATAACAACATGTGTTGGCCAAATTGTATCCTTTACTATTTTCTCTTTATACTCACCTGAATTAGCGTCTGTTTGAATTGACTTATTTGATTTTATCTGTCGTTGATTCTTAACTTATTGAACAATTCAGCTTACCAATACAATCCAGAAGAAACTTAATGTGACTTCCACACAACTTCTATACCAGTCTGCTCCATTCCAAGCAGCAATTCTGTTTGTTTCAGGCCCTTTTGTGGATCAGATGCTAACCAAGCAAAATGTCTTTGCATACAAATATTCTCCTATAGTTTTGGTAAGTACTATCAAAATCTCAAATCATCAATCCTCAATATGATTATATATATAACTCCGCAAATCCTAATTCAACTGGCAGAAGTCAATATTATTAGGTTGGACGCCATCACAAGAGTTTGAATCCTGATACTCACGGTTATGAGTTTCTAGTGGTTACTACCACTTCGTGTCAGACGAAAAAAAAAAAAGAGAATATAATTATATAATTAATAGTGTTACTATTGTTTTTTTCAGACATTCATCGTCATGTCATGTGTGATAGCTGTTTCTGTGAACTTCAGCACTTTTCTAGTAATAGGAAAAACATCTCCAGTAACATATCAAGTTTTGGGCCACCTCAAAACTTGTCTTGTCCTAGGATTTGGCTACACATTGCTCCATGACCCTTTCACTGAGAGGAACATTATTGGAATACTAGTAGCAGTTTTTGGAATGGGATTGTATTCTTATTTCTGCACTCAAGAAAGCAAAAAGAAACTCTTAGTTGATCCTCCTCTCTCATCTCAGGTATTTTTTTCACTATTTTTCTCTCATTGTTTCTTTGTCCTAGACATGTTAATAAGATTTTGTTATTTTGTCTTTGATTATTTTCAGGTTAAAGACAAAGATAATTCACCAGTTTTGAATGGTAATCAAGAAAAGGAGGGTCATGATTCAAAGAAAATAAGCAAGGATTCTCTTGTTTAAAAGAACATGATTTGTGTTTTTTTTTAAAGATGTTTTATATGTTGGGGGTTATTTCAATGTTCAGGGTACGTTGTTTAGTGTAAATCAAATTTTTGTTTAGAGATTCATTTTGTTGCACACTTTCAACGTAAAAGAAGTTGTATACCCTTATTGAATTATATATATTGTCATATCATTTATTGATTTTGACATATTCATGTTTTATCAATTAAGGAGACTCTCTGATAATAAATTTAAATTTGAATAGCTATTAATTATTTAAATTATTTAAATTTTTTTAGTTCAATGTAATTTAATTTAGAGGATAGAAGTTCTCAAAATGGTGTGTTAAAAGGAGGGGGTTTTTACCACCCTTATTTCTTAACATTAGTCAAAATGATCCATCAAAACAAATACTTACCTTTACCAACAAAAAATTTGTTAATTAAACCAAATCAAATTAAAAATTATAAAAAATTGTATTTAATTCAAATGTGTTTAGATTACTTTTTAACAAAATTACAAGATTCATTTGATTTGTGATTTATATTTTATAAAATTTTATAAATTATTATATATTTTTAATATTTTTGAGAAATTAACAAGTATTATGTGCATATTTACAATATTCTTTCTTTATATTATGATATTTATTTTAATTTATATATTAAAAAAATTAAATATTATTTATTTATAAATATTAAGATTATTTTTATTTGAAATGAAATTGTTATAAATTTATTTTTGTTTTCATTTTTAATTTGTTGATGTTGATATGGATAAGATTAAAGAAAAAATTTAATTTAAATTAATTTTGTATCTCGTTATATATAAAATATTGATGATAAAAAAAATTGTAGTATCATCATAGTCATGTGTATGTGCTTATTTATAAGTATATAATATAGTATTTAAAATTTATTTAAAAATGTAATTTCATTTATATTATTCTTTAGGCCTAAGATAAAATTATAAGACGCAATTCATATTCATCCATAAACCTATTTTAGAATAATGTATGAATGATTAAACAAAAAATCACATTGTCCTTTATATGTTGATTCAATAAATTTTTTGTAAAAAAATCGAACCAATTGAAATTATATTAGATTAGTTTGGTATGATTTGGTTTTTAAAAGTCAAACGAACTAAGTTAAATCGTATTTTTCTCTTGCGATTCGAATAATTTTTAACAAAAAAACCGTTCAAACTACATTGCAAACACCTCTTAATAAATATCTGTTTTCGAAATAAATTTTGTTTTTAAAAATGATTTGCCTTTGTTTCTTTTTTTTTTTTTTTACTAGATTTGACTTTCTTTCTATCTAGTTAAAAGATATTGTGATAGACTATTTAAATGAATATGTATTTTTTAAATGATAAAAATATTTGTTATATCTAAATATTCATTAAAATACAATATATAAAATATATTTTTACGCTAATAAATTTAAATTACTAACTTTTAAGTATCTTAAATATAAATTTTGTTATTAATTAAGAAATATCTTTTTAAATCGATAATTTTATTAAATAATTTAATTAATTTATTGATTATCAGTAATCACTCATCACATTTAATATAAGATATAAGCTATCAATGATTTGTCATCAATAATAAAATATAAGTTATGAGCTAACTTATAAGTAATAGTTATTTTCATTAAATATAGTTTTAATAAACTAAGACTCAATTTATCATGTGAAAATGTTTTTTATTTTTATTTTCTAAAATTCACAATAATTTTACTTAATAACAAAAGAAATATTATTTTTTGTAGAGGGAATCACTGTGTGCTTTTGTTTTTGAAAATAATAAAAAGTTAAAAAAATTTGTTTTCATTATTTTTATGAAAGAATCATCTTTAATAACTTTTTCTCATCACCATTGTCCATTTAAAAAATTATCTTTTATAATAAATTAAAGTAAACATATATTTTCTTAAAATAAAAATGCTTTAAAAATATTTTGACAAAGTAAACAATATATATATATATATATATATATATATATATATATATATATATATATATATATATATATATATATATATATATATATATATATATATATATATATATATATATATATATATATATATATATATATATATATATATATATATATATATATATATATATATATAAAACCCTATGCGGTGGCTCACCTTTGACACACAGGACCGACCCTGCTAATCTACTTCCAACTTAATTTTGAGAGTGACATCTCTTTGAACGACTTTCTATAAAATTTTGATTTTAACCTTCCTCTCGGCAAACTCTTCATTTAACTTTTTGATAGGATTTTGACCATTTTTTAAAGACATAAAGACTTTACTAAATCAAATATAAATATGAATATAAAAGTAAATATAAAAATAAAATAATGAATATCTCAATTAAGTAAAATCCACCATCATTATTCTATAACATAAGTACTAACATTTATCACTTAAAAATAAAGAATATAGTAAACATTAAAAAGAAGAAGAAAAAAACAAAATAGATGTCGGGTAAAAAAAGAAAAATATAATTAGATCAAAAATAATTTTAATTTTTTTGTATAAGATTTTAATTCCATCCACCATATAAGAAAATCTATATATAATTAAAAAAAGCTATTCTCTCCTTGCCTCTTATTCTGCCATTTACCAATATAAGGGTATTTTGTGAATTTTTTTTGGAATAATCAGATATTAAATTTTTTTGCAAATAACCATGTTTCGAAGAAAATTACGTAAATAACCATGTTTCAGAAAACCCCATAAGGGAGGAGCCAACTCAGTTGGCGCATCCACTCTCCATTTTGCCCTTGGCGCCATCCCACTTGGCGCCTCCTCTCTCTTTTAGCCAAGTGAGATGACGCATGCACTTTAAAAGTGAGAGGAGACGCCATCTCACTTGGCTCCTAGGGCAAAATGCAATTTTTATAAATAATATGTCTGTTTCTCCGTCATTCCTCACACTTTCTCGTACTGCTCTCTTATTTTTTCTCTGTTATTTGCGTCATGACATCGCCCATGATTTTTACCAGAGATGGTTACATTATTTTCTCCGCCACAAAACCTCCGATGAAAATGAAATTCTGGCACATTCACTCCATTGAGCGTCTGAAGAGGGAGTTGATGCGATGGCTAGAGGGAGACATCGAGGAGGGGGAACAAATTAGAAGGATCCAGCGAAGACGAACAACAACCTCACTTGCGACAGTAAGACCTAATTTTTGGTTGGAGGAAGTCAAAACAGACAGTGACGTAATGTTGATGATGCATGGGTCAGATGAAATTGTTTTAATGATTGTAATTTCGTAGACGGTTTATCGTGTTTTATTTCTTGTTCGCACAATGTTTATTGTAACAAATACTGTTAATGAAAAACCCTAATGTTTACAACTTAATAAAGGAGAGATGTTTTGTAATACAATTTTTATGTGGTTAGGCCAGTAGCCCGATTCAGACAATTTTTGCGATTGTGTCCGACCTGATGACATAAACCACACTTTCTTTTCAGCTTGTCAAGGGAGTCCATTTCAGTTGTGATGCGCTTACTTTTGGGACGACCCTTTTTATTCCTTCGCATTTGGTCATTGTGCCATACTATTTCACCGTCGTATGCAGGTTGTTGTACCCCAAAATTTTCCCTCTCAATTCTCAAGGCCTTTCTTACAAGGATTCTCAAGGTTCAAGCTTGCACAAGTACTTTGGAATTTTCCAGTACCAAAATTAAAAGGAAACTGTCAAAAAGGGAGAAAACAGATAAAAATATTATTTTGACAAAAATTAGAGAAATACAAGTGTTCTTCGTTTCAGCTCTTTCGATTGGCCTTTTGGCCTCTTTCGACACAAGCTTGGCTTGCATCCTTCGATTGGCCTTTTGACCTCTTTTAACACAAGCTTGGCTTGCATCCTTCGATTGGCCTTTTTGCCTCTTTCGACACAAGCTTGGTTTGTATCCTTCGATTGACCTTTTGACCTCTTCCGACACAAGCTTGGCTTGCATCCTTCGACTGGGCATGGGCCTCTGACACGGTTTGGTTTGGATTCACAAGGAAAAGAGCCTCTTGTAATCTATTTCATTTCCAAGGCAAAAGGCTCTCTTTTAACATCCTTCGATTTGCACCTCTTGCTCCCTATTTGTCTCTTTCGAATATGAACATTTTGTCTTTCGTTTGACCACATGTACCCCCTGGCGTGCAAGCTTTCGATTAGACATGAGCCACCTTAAGACACATTTGGCCCCTTCAAACGATGCACAAAGGTGATTCGTTCGAAGGACACTTGTTGGAGGAAAGTCAAACAATGTGTTGGAAGAAGAATCTGGTCGAAGGAGGGTCAAAATGAAAGGATAAAATATTCAAATATGCTTGCTGCCAAGTTCAGACATGGTACACTAGCCAAAACTGCTGCATAGCAGTCCTGAAACACTACCCCATTCTTGCACCGAAATAGCATAAAGCACTGTCCCTCGGAGGCTGCAAAGAGCAGTTTACTCAAATTGTTCAAATTATTTTGTTTTCCCTCCAAAAGCTTCAGCCAACTTTGCCTATAAATAAGAGGCTCCAACACATGTTTAAGGAGGATCTTTGGACCAGAGGAACGAATCTCCCAAATTTTCTCAAACAGAACAAAACTCTCAAGTTCATCAACACTTGAGAAATAAAAACCCAGAATCCCAAACACTTACTTCCTTCGATTCTGAAGAACAAATACTTTTCAGTATCCTTTGAATCCAGTTTGGAAAGAAACATAAGACTTGTTTCTTTCCTTCCTTCGAATCCAGCATTCCAAGCGCAACTGTTGGCCCCCTCTTTCAAATCCAGAACCCTGGGCCTCCACTCAAGGTCCCACACCCATTCAAAGCTTCCAGCAAGGTAAGTCACTCTTACCCTTGAACCTTTCGTTTCATGGCATAGTATGTGAATAATCTTCCCTTTCATTTCAAAACATGTACATAACACTTTGGTTCTTTTCGTTTCCACCTACTTAATATGTTTTCAGAGCTAAACCCTTTCGTTTTTGCTTTCTATTTACCTGAACTTGCTTTAACTGTTAAACTGTTTACCAAACAAATACTAGCATGGCCTCAGGCCATGTTTCCATTTAATGGTTTAAATGAAAGAAACAGGAAACAGGGAATAGGAAACGAAGCTTCTGGCTTCTACCCTTTTTTCTCCAGGTCAAACGAAAGAGACAACCAGGAGGAAAACCATGTTGACTTCTAGGCCCAAACGAAAAGCATGCCTTCACTGACTTCCATCCCCTAATCGAAAGGCATTCCCTCACTGCTTTCAACCTCCAGTCGAAGAAGGCAACAAGGCAGAACTAGAAGGCTTCGCCATACACTGACTTCCAGGCCCCAGTCGAAGGATACAACTTGCTGCTGCCTTTGCCCAATCGAAGGACAGGACCTCGCCCCTGCCAAGGCCCAATCGAAAGACGTGACTTTGCTATTGCCAGCCCCAATCGAAGGAGGCCAACAGAATGCAAATCAAAGGCTGCTTCCCCCCAATCGAAAGGCACTCATTTTTCTTACTTTTATCTTATTTTTTCCTTCATACTTTCTATGCACTTCAATATGGTTGTAATAGTGTAGGATTTATTTTTTGCACTTTTTATTACTTTTATACAAATGCTAGTAACTAGGTGTGTATGGCAAGATAAAACCAACAAGTAGACAACCTAAAAATCAAAGACAAATGCATGCAATAAAACACACTTTGCACATATGCACTCTTAGGGTACACCTCACTTGGTTGCCTCGAACGTGGTCATTGAGTATAGGATGTTTTAGAGGTCGCCCTCTTGTCCAAAGATCAAAGTTGCCTCAAAACGGTTGCCTCGGATAAAAATGATCTAAGACATTAGGGTTACCGCTAAGACGTCCTAACATTGCTTTAGTGACCACACGTTCCTTAATCGAATTGACCCGAAAAACTCCAACGACGGTGCTACCTACTCCTCAATAGTGGGATAGCACTGTCTAAAGGACATTTGCACAATTTACTTCCTTTTGAGTAGGTAGATGTTCTTAAGTACTTGCTCTTTTGAAATTAAAATAAAACTTTTCGCACTTACACCCCTTTCAAACAAAAAACTCTTTGCAAACCCACAAACACAAATAAAAGCAAACTTTTGAAAACACAATGAGCAAGTACCTAAGAGCCCGTGGATAACCACGGATAGAAAGGGTGCTAACCCCTTCCCTTTCTATAATCTACCTCCCGAACCCGAGAAACATCTCAAAAAGGAATTTTTCTGTGCTTTTGTCCTTTCCTTGTTGGATAAAATAAAAGACGGTGGCGACTCTTGCTTACCGCGACATTTTGCGAAAACAAACGCAAACGCGAACCAGCATTCCAAAAACAGTCAGTTCTCATTCCCACCGATCACAGAACTGGCGACTCTGCTGGGGATACATATAAGTGGGGTGTACCTTAGGATTAGATCACTTGTGTTTTCAATTGTATGCTTTGTACACTTTAAATTTTGTGGGCTTGTATCGGAGTTCTATAGATCCTAACCTGGATCTGGGGATACCCTTTAGGTAAGTAGCAATAAACTGTGAGGGATCTATCCGGCGTAGACTGACACGGATGAAGCAGTAACTACGTTGGTGTGACACCTTGGTCTGTACCGATATCCCTTGTGTTGGAACAAGGAGAATATGGGTCTTCTAAGGAGTCATTAAGCACCAACTGACCTTAGAACCTTAAATTGACCAACTTGGCCATAAAACAGTAGCAGTATACTACACTCATTGAGACTAAACTCTCGCGATGATTCTGGCCGCAAGAAAAGGTTGCTATACTGGAATTATGACCGATTGAGGGTAGTCAGTGATATTGAGATCCTCTAGAACCCGGTTACTATTTTTAGGACAGGTCTTAACCAACTGAACTGAAAGAGGGTAGTACCTAAGCTCCATGCCAGCTTGAAATCTAAGGGCTCTCTTGTGTGACTTGTGTGCATTTACCATGTTTTCCTTTTGTGGATACTTGTGGTGTGTCTTTACCATGACATCATAACATCATACCATAGCATTTTCAATAACCATTTCAAGGATCTCGAGGGTCTTTTGATGCAGGGTCGCGTTGAACCAGACGTCTACCAAAGGGAAAGAGGATTCATTTTCCTCTAAACAAACGCCGTCAAAGATCAAGTTCAACAACTTGAATCAGGGGCTACGACCCACTTGACATGGTGAGCTTGATTCTCGTGGAAAGACATCCACTGATACGAAGTTCTGCAATCAAAGATGTTGATCAAAGTTCAACCTCTAACATTTTCTTGTGTTTACCCCGCGAGATTCTTGGAAACATGCATCCACATATCATGCATTGCATCATAACAGGTTTTCCTTTTCAGGTTTCCTTATTCTCCTACTGTTTATTTCAGTAGAGATGGCTCTAGAGAGGACTGTCAAAGATATCCAGGATCAAAATGCTCAACTTCAAGAAATGTTCTTGAACCTGTCCCAGGGGAAAGAAGAAGTGAAAGCTCTCCTCACAAGGGGCATGGTCCTGGGGAATTCAGGCAGTGTCAGGAATGATCAGTTGGAAGAGCTGCAGATTGAGCTGGCAACAATGAAGATTCAGATGATGGGACAACTGGTGGGCCAAATGGCTCTCATTCAAAACCTAGCTCAAAGACAAGAAGAGCTCAGGGTTCTCGTTAACAAACTGCTTCGAGACAACCAAATGGGGAAAACATCTAAGGTTGAAGATCAAGTCATCCCTCAACCTCCTTCGAACCAAGAAGACAAGGGAAAAGCTCCTCAACTTGCTTCAGGGTCACAAGCCCAACAACAACCTCACCAGCATCAACAGGGGCATCAGCGTAAGGAGGTCGCGCCTAAAAGACAATTCACTAAGATCAACATGTCAATGACTCAAGCGCTACAACGCATGTTGAAGGCATAGCTGATTACATTAAAGGCTCCTCTCCGGAACCCAAAATACTTCCGCTCCTACCTATCATCCCAATGAGAGGTGTGCATACCACTCTGACAGCCTAGGGCATGACACAAACAATTGTTGGGCTCTGAAGAACAAGGTCCAAGACATTATTTATGCCAAGGAGATCAAGTTTGACCCTCCAAAGACCCCAAATGTGATCACTACTCCTACGCCAAATCATTGAGAATGTCTTTGTTTCATGTGAATTTTCAAGTTGTAATCTCTTTTGTTATTCAAACAATTATTTGTTAATGTCAAACTTTGTTTCATTAATGCATTGCATATGTTTGTCTTGAATTCATCCATTCGTTTTCACTATAATTATGCTCTCTTTATGACTTTCAACTCTTGCTAAAAGTTACAAGCCTTTAGAGGGAGGATGACGAAAACAATGCCATAATCTCATACAATATGCTTTTGAACAGACCTTGCTGATGATGTACAGGCATTTCTTTCAAATCCTAAACAACGGAGTTATAAGGAAGATAATCCCTAGTCAACCCCTTCGAGCCAAAGAAGTAGAAGTTTTCTATTTTAACACAAATTTGAAACCTTTAATTTAAACCTGGGGCAAGGTAGTCACTCAGTTAATTCAAAAGATGCGCATTGAAGTTGCAAACTCTCAGTTCGTAATACAACGAACGACATCAAAAGCATTCCTCTGGAATCAAAAGACAGTGGTGGTTCCTTATCTCATAGGCAGTCATTATCTCTTAAAAAAAAGGAAAACCCAATAAGCCAAAACCTACAAAGGAGGCTTAAGAAATTTGGGGCATCCCGCTGACTATAATCTCGAAAACAGGAACAGTCAGGCAAAAGTTAGGGATAACAAATAAAAAGAACGAGGTCGCCACAAATCCTCGACAACATGAAAAATGTTGCAAAAATGACTGCCTTCCAAGAAATTCAACTTGTGTGAACCATCACCAAAAACGTCGTTCCAAATTCGAATAGAGTTCGACGTACAATTAACTGAGTTTAGGATTGAAGAACATCACGAAGAGCGGGTGGGTACAAATATACTTTGAGCCTTTATCCTTTGTTTCTTAAACCGTGAAACAAGCCACGTTACAACCCTTAAAAAGTCCTAATTGAAGCATGGGTTAGTTCGAAAGCATACTGTTACAAAAGGTATCCTGACTCCTGTAAGGCTTTGCTCTAAATCCTGAGTTTGAATTTTCTTACAAAATTCCTTTACTCGCTAAAACACATTTTCAAAAAAAAACTTCAAGACAAACATAAACTTTGCATTACTTGAATATCATTGTTTGCATATGGCTATTTGTTTAACAGCGGAGAAATTCACACAATGAATATCCAGTGAACGAAAGCCCTCTCAGTGAACAAAATCACTTCAAAAAGGATGACACTTCCATTGACGAATCTCCTATCAACAGGGGGACTTGACATGTCACTATCCAGCACACCTGGGGCAGTCCAGTCAAGATTCCAGTAAATCTCTCAAAGAAGTGCAGAGTAACCAGGGGCAGGTCTCCATCTCCTTCACTTGGGACATTGAACATCAATCTCAGTGAAGGGTTACGTACAATTAAACATTTTCTGACAATGTCACAAACACTTGCTACTAGGGGAAATGACAAATCTCCCCAAAATCCTTCTCATAGGATGACCCCCAGCAAGAGTATAATCTCTGACCCCTTTTCCCCAGCTGAATCAACCTCAAGAATCCTCGAGGACTTCCCCCAACGAAGATGTCACCTCTCTAGCGGACTGACGACAGGGTTTATTTCCCCAACAACACCAGGATTCCCCACCTTGAGTTTGCCTCTCTGACTACTACAAATCAAAGGACCACAACTCCTATTCCCCAGTAGACTACTCTACAATCCCCAGCAAGTTACTATGAAACCTGGACCCGACCAGATATCAGTTCAACTTTGACTCCACAGTAGAGCAACGGACGACTAAGACTCCTAAACTCCTTTTCCAAGCAGAAATAAACATACCCCCCACAGAGTTTTCAACTTCCCCCAGCGGAGTTCTCCTCAAATAACAAAATAGGAATCCATTGGAAATATTCTAAGCAAAGATTGAAGACATACATATTCTTCAACAGCAGCCCAGGATTTAACGACTCCCCAGCATTTGTCAAGGATTTATTTTCCCAGACAAAAGTACATTCACTAACATTTCGCATTTCATACATCCTATTTACATACATGATAAGTGCATACAACGCAATCTCATTTACTTTGAGAACATCATGACATCGTGCATTTCATAAATCATGACATTGCATACAACTAATGTTTTAACTTTTTCAGAAAAAGGTCAATCAACAGATGGCTACCATCAACCTTTTCAAGTTCCAGATTAATACCTGAAACCAGACAGGACAATTATCTACTTGACCATCATGAAGCAACCCTACATCGGTTCCTTCTCAAATTCAGATGTAGTTTTACACGGACTCGTCATGAAGCAACCCTACACAGGTTCCTCCTTTCTAGATGAAGTTTTACACTGACTCATCATCAGGCAACCCTACACCGGTTCCTTCTCTTTCTAAGATGCAGTTTTACACGGACACATCATCAGACAATCCTACACAGGTTCCTTCCTTCCAAGATGCAGTTTCACACGGACTCATCATCAGGCAACCCTACACAGGTTCCTTCCTTCCAAGATGCAGTTTCACACGGACTCATCATCATGCAACCCTACACCGGTTCCTTCTCTTTCCAAGATGAAGTTTTACACGGACTCATCATCAGGAAACCCTACACAAGTTCCTTCCTTCCAAGATGCAGTTTCACACAGACTCATTGTGATACGGTGGGAGAACTGACTTGAGGTTTTGCGTTTGTTTTCGCAAATGTTTCGGTTTAGCAAGAGTCGCCACCGACTTTTTATTTATCCTAAGGAAAGGTCAAAAAGCAAAGGAAAGACCTTTGAGATGTTTTCGTGGGTTCGGGGGGTAGATTATGAAAAGGGAAGGTGCTAGCACCCTTTTCATCCATGGTTATCCATGGGCTCTTAGTTACTTGTTTTTAGATCACTTGCCTTTGCTTTTCAATTGTTTGAAATGGTGCTTTGTGTGTGTGGTTTTAAAAATATTTTGAAAAAGATGCCTTGTCTAGGAAACCATTGTAACAATTCTTGTTTGAATGTTTTACAAGGGTGTTTGTATTTTTGAAAAGATGTTTCAATGTTTTTGAAAGTTTGTTTTGAAGTTGTGTTGTGTTTTGAAAAATGGCAAGGATTGTTTTGCAAGTTTGGTCAAGTAACCAAGAGCTATCTACCCTAAATTTCTCAAAGATTTTTCTTATGTTTTAACCCTTTTAACAGTGTTGTTTCACCATTGTATTTGGTGAACAACCTTGCGTTAGGATGTAAACGGGATAGGCGCGGGTCATCTTATAGACCATGAAAGCAATAGTGTCAAGTATTTTGGCAATTTTCTTGAGGGACTATGATCATTTTGTTTATGCAACTAGATAGCGTCATCGAGGGACTATGATCATTTTGTTTGTTTTTGTTTTATTTTGCCAAAATACTTGACATGCAAACATGGCCCATTTTTGAAGGCAACAAGTGGATGTAACCCTAAGGGTGTAAGTGTGCAAGTGTGTTTTATTGCATACAAGAGTTTATCTTTGAATTAGGATTTTCTATTTCATTGATTTTATCTTGCCATACACACCCTAATTACTAGCATTTATATTTGGAAGCGATAAAAAGCAGAAATATAAAATCCTACGCTATTACAGCAATTAGGGGGGTGGGGATACATATTTGTACATGGGGTGTTTCAACGAGAAAAATAGATAAGAAAAGAAAATAACAAAGGTAAGATAGAGAGAAAGAGAGAGAGAGAGAGCCAGCGCGCTGCTGAGAGGCCATCAGAAGTTCTGACTCAGGTCTGCTGCCAGATTATCAACCTTTTGGTTAAACTGTATGAGTCAGAACTTCTGACTCTGGCACCTGCAAAACAGAAACCTGTTAGTGGGAAGATCAGAAGTTCTGACCCCCATGCGCTGCGTGACAAAGTTTGTTAGTGGGGATATCAGAAGTTCTGATCCTGCTGGAAATACAATAATCTTCAGAAGTTCTGATATTATTGACAGCAAAAACAGGCTTCGGATGTGCTAACGTCAAAGTCAGCACTTGGCTTCTCCCTGTGCTAGTCAGAATACCTGCAATTTTGTTATTTTTCCACGGAACAGAAAACATGTTTGGGACAACTTCAGCAAATGTCAAAGCGTTTCAGGAGACAGAACCAACAAGGTCACAGGCAGGTTCTACACTGATTTACTTCCTACTCAAACATTCTGAGGTATGAAAATCCTCATAACACAAACAGCAGCAACATGATATTTACATTATGTTTATTTGAGCATGCAAAGCTGATGATTCTTAGCAGCGTGATGAAGGTCAGCAGGTGCTTACCTGGCTGTTGGAAAAGTTTGTGAGTGAGAGCTAGCTTTTAGCTCTGATGGTGTTCTGGACAGGTTCTTTTTTGAAGGGGTGGATGGAGAGTATATGTGGTCAGAAGCTGTAGGGGCGTATTTCTTTAATCAAGAAGCAATCTGGGTACAAATGAGGTTTTGAGACAGGAGATTCAAAGTTATGTTTGAGGCTCTTGAGACACCAAGATTTTTTGACAGAGTTTCAAAGTATTTTCTTGCTAAAAATTTCTGTTTCTCTTCTAGCAATTTTTTCAGGTTTTTTTTGGACCCCTTCTTAGTGGTCAATGGTGCTCTATTTATAGGCAAAGCTCTTGTGGATTCTTGAACGTTAAAGGCGCCAATAGAGGTTAAATTGTTTTTTTTTTAAGAAGTTCATGGAAAGTTGTGATAATGCACAGCTTTTCAACCTAGGCTGGAACAGCAGGCAAGGATTGAGGAGAAGTGACCTCTATAGGTGGAAGGTGGCGCGTAGACCCATGCCTAAGCCTGCATAAAGGTGTTTACCAAGCCGCACGTGAAGAGATCTCTTGGATGAATGTTCAGGAGTGGTTGGGAGCATTAATGAGCATTAAATGGTGATGAGACTTATCAACACCAAAATTCTGGTAATAGGAGAAAACCTGAACCAGCAGTTCTGTTTTACCAAAAACAACGTGAACCAAGCTCTGATCTTGGCCTTTTGCTGTCTCAGCAAATTCTGGGGATTCTCCTGACTTTCTAACACGTTCCTTGGATTTGCTTCTGGAAATCCTGGACTTAGAGATTTTGTGTCAGTGTAACACCTACTCTTCTGACCCTTTCATCTTCTGATTCCAGCATGTTCTGAAGGAGCCTTCAGACTTCTTTGCTTCCTTTGCATTCTTCTAGCAAGCTCTGGCTGAACTTACGTAACTGCTGAAAGAGCCATGTTCTGTTTGAGGCTTACGTGTTGAACCATGTTTGCAACCTCTAACTGAGTTAATGTAGCTGCTGAGGAGCCAACTTCTGACTGCGTTGAGCCAAGCTTGCAACTTCTGACCGTTTATGTCTGGAGGTTGGTCCAGAAGTTCTGAAGTGCTATTTTCTTCTTAAACACCCATTTTGAGAGAAAAATTCCAAATGTTTAGAATTTAATTTTTCAAGGTAAAAGTGTTGCCTTTAGAGCTTGTGTGATCATTTTGCTCTTGTAAATGGTTTGCTTAGGAAGAAATGATAATTCAGGACTTGTATTTGCTTCAGAGAGACTCTGAGAATCCAGGATAATTTCCTGAAGAATGAGAGGGCAAATTTTGGGGTACAACACTCATCATCAGGCAATCCTACACAGGTTCCTTCCTTCCAAGATGCAGTTTCACACAGACTCATCATCAAGCAATCCTACACAGGTTCCTTCCTTCCAAGATGCAGTTTCACACAGACTCATTATCAGGAAACCCTATACAAGTTCTTTCCTTCCGAGATGCAGTTTCACACGGACTCATCATCAGGCAACCCTACACAGGTTTCTTTCCTTCCGAGATGCAGTTTCACACGGACTCATCATCAGGCAACCCTACACAGGTTCCTTCCTTCCAAGATGCAGTTTCACACGGACTCATCATCAGGCAACCCTACACAGGTTCCTTCCTTCCAAGATGCAGTTTCACACGGACTCATCATCAGTTAACCCTACACAGGTTCCTTCCTTCCAAGATGCAGTTTTACACGGACTCATCATCAAGCAACCCTAGACAGGTTCCTTCTTTCAACTTACAAAATTACAATTCAACAGGAATTCTTGGATGGCATCTACAAGCCCATCTCCAACAGGATCCTATCACCTCTCTAAATGGCATCTTTAAGCCCATTCCCTCTACCATCACATCACTGAGTGCGAATTTCTGGGCACTCTAGTGTTCAATCATCTTCCACCTTCAAGTCACAAATGGCAGATTCTCCAATCTAACTCTTCAGGTGTAAGAGGATTGAACAGGGGCAGTTGTTGTACCCCAAAATTTTCCCTCTCAATTCTCAAGGCCTTTCTTATAAGGATTCTCAAGGTTCAAGCTTGCACAATTACTTTGTAATTTTCCAGTACCAAAATTAAAAGGAAACTGTTAAAAAGGGAGAAAACAGATAAAAATATTATTTTGACAAAAATTGGAGAAATACAAGTGTTCTTCGTTTCAGCTCTTTCGATTGGCCTTTTGGCCTCTTTCGACACAAGCTTGACTTGCATCATTCGATTGGCCTTTTGACCTCTTTCGACACAAGCCTGGATTGCATCCTTCGATTGGCCTTTTGGCCTCTTTCGACACAAGCTTGGTTTGCATCCTTCGATTGGCCTTTTGACCTCTTTCGACACAAGCTTGGCTTGCATCCTTCGACTGGGCATGGGCCTCTGACACGGTTTGGTTTGGATTCACAAGGAAAAGAGCCTCTTGTAATCTATTTCATTTTCAAGGCAAAAAGCTCTCTTTTAACATCCTTCGATTTGCACCTCTTGCTCCCTATTTGTCTCTTTCGAATATGAACATTTTGTCTTTCGTTTGACCACATGTACCCCCTGGCGTGCAAGCTTTCGATTAGACATGAGCCACCTTAAGACACATTTGGCCCCTTCAAACGATGCACAAAGGTGATTCGTTCGAATGACACTTGTTGAAGGAAAGTCAAACAATGTGTTGGAAGAAGAATCTGGTCGAAGGAGGGTCAAAATGAAAGGATAAAATATTCAAAGATGCTTGCTGCCAAGTTCAGACATGGTACACTGGCCAAAACTGCTGCATAGCAGTCCTGAAACACTGCCCCATTCTTGCACCGAAATAGCATAAAGCACTATCCCTCGGAGGCTGCAAAGAGCAATTTACTCAAATTGTTCAAATTATTTTGTTTTCCCTCCAAAAGCTTCAGCCAACTTTGCCTATAAATAAGAGGCTCCAACACATGTTTAAGGAGGATCTTTGGACCAGAGGAACGAATCTCCCAAATTTTCTCAAACACAACAAAACTCTCAAGTTCATCAACACTTGAGAAATAAAACCCCAGAATCCCAAACACTTACTTCCTTCAATTCTGAAGAACAAATACTCTTCAGTATCCTTTGAATCCAGTTTGGAATGAAACATAAGACTTGTTTCTTTCCTTCCTTCGAATCCAGCATTCCAAGCGCAACTGTTGGCCCCCTCTTTCAAATCCAGAACCCTGGGCCTCCACTCAAGGTCCCCACCCATTCAAAGCTTCCAGCAAGGTAAGTCACTCTTACCCTTGAACCTTTCTTTCATGGCATAGTATGTGAATAATCTTCCCTTTCATTTCAAAACATGTACATAACACTTTGGTTCTTTTCGTTTCCACCTACTTAATATGTTTTCAGAGCTAAACCCTTTCGTTTTTGCTTTCTGTTTACCTGAACTTGATTTAACTGTTAAACTGTTTACCAAACAAATACTAGCATGGCCTCAGGGCATGTTGCCATTTAATGCTTTAAATGAAAGAAACAGGAAACAGGGAATAGGAAACGAAGCTTCTGGCTTCTACCCTTTTTTCTCCAGGTCAAACGAAAGAGACAACCAGGAGGAAAACCATGTTAACTTCTAGGCCCAAACGAAAAGCATGCCTTCACTAACTTCCAGCCCCTAATCGAAAGGCATTCCCTCACTGCTTTCAACCTCCAGTCGAAGAAGGCAACAAGGCAGAACCAGAAGGCTTCGCCATACACTGACTTCCAGGCCCCAGTCGAAGGATACAACTTGCTGCTGCCTTTGCCCAATCGAAGGACAGGACCTCGCCCCTGCCAAGGCTCAATCGAAAGATGTGACTTTGCTATTGCCAGCCCCAATCGAAGGAGGCCAACAGAATGCAAATCAAAGGCTGCTTCCCCCCAATCGAAAGGCACTCATTTTTCTTACTTTTATCTTATTTTTTCCTTTATACTTTCTATGCACTTCAATATGGTTGTAATAGTGTAGGATTTATTTTTTGCACTTTTTATTACTTTTGTACAAATGCTAGTAACTAGGTGTGTATGGCAAGATAAAACCAACAAGTAGACAACCTAAAAATCAAAGACAAATGCATGAAATAAAACACACTTTGCATATATGCACTCTTAGGGTACACCTCACTTGGTTGCCTCGAACGTGGTCATTGAGTATAGGATGTTTTAGAGGTCGCCCTCTTGTCCAAAGATCAAATTTGCCTCGAAACGGTTGCCTCGGATAAAAATGATCTAAGACATTAGGGTTACTGCTAAGACGTCCTAACATTGCTTTAGTGACCACACGTCCCTTAATCGAATTGACCCGAAAAACTCCAACGACGGTGCTACCTACTCCTCAATAGTGGGATAGCACTGTCTAAAGGACATTTGCACAGTTTACTTCCTTTTTGAGTAGGTAGATGTTCTTAAGTACTTGCTCTTTTGAAAACAAAACAAAACTTTTTTCACTTACACCCCTTTCAAACAAAAAACTCTTTGCAAACCCACAAACACAAATAAAAGCAAACTTTTGAAAACACAATGAGCAAGTACCTAAGAGCCCGTGGATAACCACGGATAGAAAGGGTGTTAACCCCTTCCCTTTCTATAATCTACCATCCGAACCCGAGAAACATCTCAAAAAGGAATTTTTCTGTGCTTTTGTCCTTTCCTTGTTGGATAAAATAAAAGACGGTGGCGACTCTTGCTTACCGCGACATTTTGCGAAAACAAACGCAAACGCGAACCAGCATTCCAAAAACAGTCAGTTCTCATTCCCACCGATCACACAGGCCAATAATCAGATTTTGCTACCAAAGGGAAGTTTTTGTTGTATACGTTGAGCAAGGTTTCAGATTTGTAAATGGGATATAGAAGTTGTAGCGTGTCTTGATGATTATAGGCACATGCAACAATGACATGAGAGCAAGGCATACGAAAGGCTTAAAACTTGCCACAATCACACCAACGAGAAGGTAGTATAACCATATACTCTTGTCTTGGTTGTGTTGGTGTAAGCCCTAGAGGCCAATACTTTTGGTACTTGTATCGAATTATTTATTAATAATAAAAGGCATTTCTTTATTATGTTTGCTTTCCAAAATAATAAAGTCCCTAGAATGGTTTATTTGTTTAATGAAATGTTAAGTGTGACTTAATCATGAGATCCCATTAAACATAAAACACTATTCTTAAAGTATCTGTAGTCAAGCTTTAATGTGAAGTGGGATAACATTAAAGCATTAAGATTATTATGAAGATAGATTGATGATCACATCTCATGGATCACAGATAAGGAGTTATCAAGTCTTGACATAGGTATGAATATTAGGAGTAATATTTATACTGGATTGACCCGCTATGAGAATACTACATAGAATGTTATGCAAAGTGTCATAAGTTATTCTCATGATGATAATGGTGTATACCACCCTTCGACCTGAAACCACTATGGACCCTAGATGTAAAGTCAAGTACTTTATTGCTGATCAAACGTCATCTGTAACTGGATGACTATAAAGACGGTTGATGGGTACTTCACAAAGCATGCTAAGGGACATGAGTGACCTAGATGGAATTTGCTCATCCTGCATAACAGGATAAATGTCTAAGGGCCCAATATTGAACTGGACAAGGGTGACACAGTGTATGCCTTGTGTTCAATATAGACATGAGGGCAAAAGGGTAATTGTACAACACAAATATTATCACGGAAAAGGTTTGGTCAGATCACATGACATTTTCGTGACTTGGGTAACAGTGATGTGTTGCTAGATACCGCTCACTGTTTATTATATTAAATGTGTGATTTAATATAATTGCCAACATCGCGAAAACCTACAGGGTCACACACATAAGGACAGGTTGATGAGAGATAGAATAAATAAGGAACACCGTAAGGTACGGTGCACTTAAGTGTAATACGGAAAGTGGTAAGGTACCACGTGGATAAGTGATATATGGTACATCATAAGGTATGATGTCCATAAGCTTAATTGGGCTTTTAGCTTGTAGCCCACACGAGTGATTCTATAAATAGATCCCTTGTGATGAAGCAATTTCACTTGATGCAATTTCGTTTTTGATTATCTCTCTCACTCAAGGTTTCCATTCGTGATCAACTAGCACTGTGACCGGAAGCGATCTGTTCGTGTGGACTGAGTAGAGGCGTTGTTCTTCATCAACGCTCGTGATCACAACATCAAAGGTCTGAATCGCCACAAGAGGTAAATATTTCTATCACTGACCATGTTCATTCGTAAGGATCGCTAAAGGAAAATTTTAAATTCCTTTGCGCTTTTCTGATCGCAATTTTCCTTCAGTGGTATCAGAGCCACTTACGAAACCATGGATCTGATAGTTATTTATGTTCTATATTTTCTGTTTTGATTCGATTAAAACCAGAATGAATTGAATAATAAACGAGTAATTAAATTTGGCATCTGTTGTGTACGATTTGGATGATTGATGTTGACTATGCTTCGGAATCCGACATTAGTATGGTGAAGCAGCGATACATCGATCGTCCATAGGTTACACAAGTAAGATCAATCACTTTTATATATGATATAAGTAAATCTGATGCAACGATGGTATATGGGATATATTGTTTCTGTTTCGTTCATTCAAACACTTGATGATTGTTATTCCTTTGACCGATCACTGTTCATATGCTTCGGAATCCGACATTAGTATGGTGAAGCAATGGCATGTGATTAATCATACTGAATTATCAACCGAAATGTGTTTAACAACATGAAACTGTTGCATTAGGGTTCATGACGGCACAAGGGTTGTGTTGTTATAGAGTTATGCGATTAGGGTTGTGAATGCACAAGAGTTGTGTGAAAATGACGCTGATTTCAAATGAATTGTTCAAATAACCGGGCAGCGGAACCCCCGGCTAACTCTGCGTAGTGTGATCAATCGTCGAAATTTAATTTGCCTTTTTTTTAATTAACAAAATTTAAACTAATAATAAAAGTGTGTTTATTATTATTGTCTTGTGGTGATCAGTTATGGCCTTATTTTTTCCCCTTTATTTTGTTTTGGGATTGTAAAATACGGCTTGCGTGTCGTGCCTCTCTCTAAAATTCTTGATGTAACTTCTTTTCTCATCTCACTCCCTCGTATGTAAAACGAGTTTCTTTTATGTAATGTAATGTTATGAAGAAAGAGAAGAATACAATATCAAAGAAGGATAACCTTGGAGATCTTGCTTGGAGAAGTTTAGATCGTTATTACGTTAGCTTAGGTTCTCTCATTGGCTTGGGAGAACAATTGCGCTAGGGGCCATAACTGTATCCTTTTATGTATATTGATGCATGTGTTTGTATGTTGATGCATGAGAGAGACGAATTGCATGTTAAGCCGGTGAGATCAAACTAATAACAAAATCCCTCAAGTTAAATATTAAGTTCATGCTTTCCAAGTTTTAGCACTCATCAAGACTAGTATCGAACAATGTAGGTTTCGCCTACGCGAGGTGCATGTTCTATATTAGTAAGGTGCTATGGGATAATTTTAATATCCAACTGCTAAAACAATGGGTCAAACTTAACTAAACACATTATAATAAGATTATACATGTTTAAAAGCAAGAGTTGGGAATGATTCATATGATGAATTAGAATAAGGAGTTATTCACCCAACTGAAAATATTCGAGAGTTGTATGAGATACAATTGGAAGGAGTTCCTACCTAAATAACCTAGTTTTGTGTAATCAGCCCAACGTTGACTTATAACGAAGTGAAATGTGGATCTCGACCCACTAGAAAGTCTTCCAACGGGATTTTCCGAATCAAATGATGAGGGTCATTTGATTTGAGTAAAATAGTGGGAGCATATTTGATTAAAGGCCTAATTAAATATGTTGTTTTAATGATACTTATATTTTCATTTTTTTTGTAGATTACCATGACAACAAACAACCATATTTTGCGATCAATCCTAGATAAGGAAAAATTGTCTGGGACAAATTTCCTGGATTGGCACCGAAATCTGAGGATTGTCCTCAAGGACGATAAGAAGTTGTATGTCTTGGAGACACCTGTTCCTGAAGAGGAACCGCCTAGTTCGTCACCTAAGGCAGAAAGAGATGCTTATAAGAAGCATTTTGATGATGCTAACGAAGCCACTTGTCTCATGTTAGCTACTATGAACTCGGAGTTGCAAAAGCAACACGAGAACATGTTAGTGTTTGATATGATCGGACATCTGAAAATGCTCTATCAAGAGCATGCAAGAAATGAGAGGTTTCAGGTTTCAAAGGCCCTTTTTAACAACAAGTTATCTGAGGGAAACCCTGTAGGTCCCCATGTACTCAAAATGATTGGGTATGTGGAGAACCTTGAAAGGTTAGGGTTTCCGCTTGGAAAGGAACTTGCAACTGATTTTATCTTGCAATCGTTGCCAGATATCTTTAATCAGTTTGTCATGAATTTCGACAAGAATGACATGGATAAGAGTCTTCCAGAATTGTTAAGCATGTTGAAAACTGCTGAGCAGAATATGAAGACAAAAGGGAAGTCCATTCTGATGGTCAGTAATGGAAAGAAGCTGAACAAGAGGCCTACCAAGCAGGTTGGTAAAGGGAAAGGCAAGGAAGTTGCCAAGCCTAAACCTATTGTTCCTGCTTTGAAGTCTAGTGGAGGCATAGCAAAGGAGGGCACTTGCTTCCATTGCGGTAAGATCGGACATTGGAAGAGAAACTGCCCAAAGTACCTGGAAGATATGAAAAATGGAGTAGGGACTTCAAATTCAGGTATTTTTGTTATTGAAATTAATTTATCTACTTCTGCATCATGGGTATTAGATACTGGATGTGGTTCTCACATTTGTACTAATGTGCAGGGGCTAAAAAGGAGTAGAGATTTGGCAAAAGGTGAAGTTGACCTACGAGTTGGAAATGGAGCAAAGGTTGCTGCTTTAGCCGTAGGAACTTATGTTTTGACTTTACCTAGTGGTTTAATAATTCAGTTAGAGAACTGTTATTATGTACCTGCAATTAGTAGGAATATTATTTCCGTTTCTTGTTTGGACAAGTTTGGTTTTTCATTTATAATAAAGAACAATTGTTGCTCTATTTATTTGAATGATATATTCTATGCTTCTACACAAATGAACAATGGACTATATGTCCTTGATCTTGAAATGCCAATTTATAACATTAATACTAAACGGATTAAACCTAATGAGTTAAATCCAAGCTACCTTTGGCACTGTCGCTTAGGCCACATAAATGAGAAACGCATTCCCAAACTCTATAAAGATGGACTCTTGGACTCTTTTGATTATGAATCATATGAGACATGCATATATTGTTTAATTGGAAAGATGACAAAGTCCCCATTCACAGGAAAAGGTGAAAGGGCTAATGATATTTTGGCCCTCATACATACTGATGTATGTGGACCACTGAACATACCTGCCAAAGGAGGTTTTCAATACTTCATCACATTTACTGATGATTTCAGTAGATATGGTTATGTGTATTTAATGAAACACAAATCTGAAACCTTTGAAAAATTCAAGGAATTCAAGAATGAAGTACAAAACCAACTAGGTAATAATATTAAAGTTCTTCGATCAGATCGAGGCGGTGAATATTTAAGCCTAGAGTTTGATGACCATCTAAAGGAATGTGGGATTTTATCCCAACTTACTCCTCCCGGAAAACCACAATGGAATGGTGTATCTGAGAGAAGAAATCGAACCTTGTTAGACATGGTCCGATCCATGATGAGTCACGCCGATCTTCCGAACTCCTTTTAGGGACATGCACTATTGACTGCAGCTTACACACTTAATCGGGTTCCATCCAAAAAGGTTGAGAAGACACCATATGAGATATGGAGTGGTAAGAAACCACATATGTCTTACATGAAGATTTGGGGTTGCGAAGTTTATGTGAAACGATAAATTTCAACTAAGCTTGAGCCCAAATTTGACAAATGCTTATTTGTGGGGTATCCTAAAGAAACAAGAGGGTATTACTTCTACAATCCTTCTGAGGGCAAAGTGTTTGTCGCTCGAACTGGATTTTTTCTGGAACAGGATTTTATTTCCAAAAGAATCAGTGGGAGGAAAATAGAGCTTGAAGAAATTCAAGAACCACAAAGTATTGATACACCTATGGAGGAATTAGAGCAGGAAACACAAGTAGTTGTGGAAGAGCAACCTGCTCAAGTAGAACAAGACCAGCGTAGGTCAAGCAGGATACATCAACAACCTGAGAGATATGGATATCTCATAAGTGATCAGAGTGATGTATTACTCGTGGATCAATATGAGCCTGTGACCTACCAAGAGGCCATAACTGGTCCTGAGTCCGAGAAGTGGCTAGAAGCCATGAAATCTGAAATGGATTCCATGTACACAAACCAGGTTTGGACCTTGGTAGAGCCTCCTATAGGAGTTAACCCTATAGGATGCAAGTGGGTCTTCAAAAAGAAGACTGACATGGATGGTAAGGCACATACCTATAAGGCAAGACTGGTTGCAAAAGGCTATAAACAAATTCATGGGGTTGACTATGATGAAACCTTTTCACCAGTTGCAATGCTTAAATTTGTTCGGATTTTACTTGCTATCGTTGCATATCATGATTATGAAATATGGCAGATGGATGTCAAAACTGCTTTCCTTAATGGGAATCTTCTTGAGGATGTGTACATGACACAACCTGAAGGATTTGACATACCAGACGAAGCCCAAAAGATATGTAAGTTACAGCGATCAATTTATGGATTGAAGCAAGCTTCCAGAAGCTGGAATCTTCGTTTTGATGAAACAGTAAAACAATATGGATTCATCAAGAATGAAGATGAGCCTTGTGTCTACAAGAAGGTTAGTGGGAGCATGATTGTATTCCTGGTATTATATGTAGATGACATTGTGATCGGTGGATCTGGAACTGACTGTTTTAAAGCTGGTTCGCGAAATGTCGCGGTAAGCAAGAGTCGCCACCGTCTTTTATTTTCTCCAAATGGAAAGTACAAAAGCACAGAAAAATTCCTTATAGAGATTGCTCTCGGTTCGGGAGGTAAGTTATAGAAAGGGAAGGTGTTAGCACCCTTTCTATCCATGGTTATCCATGGGCTCTTAGATACTTGCTCATTTGTGTTTTCAAAAATGGTTTGTTTGCTTTTCAACTGTGGGTTTTAAAAAGTTTCTTTGAAAATTCCAGTTCGACTCTTGTATCGGTCCTCAAGAGTGTTTGAAAAAATGCTTTCGAAAGCTTTTTGAAAATGTGTTGGTGTGAAAAGTATTTTTGAATTTTTGTTTGAAATTTAGAGCAAGTATCTATGAGAACCTACCTACCCTAAGGAATTCGTCTGTGTAAATGTCCTTTAAAGTAGTGCCATCCCACCATTGAGAGGTAGGTAGCACCACCGTTGGAGGTGTTCGGGTCAATTCGAGGTTCGGGACATGGTGATCACCAGAGCAATAGGAAGACACCTTAGAAGCTACCCTCATGCCAGGTTCCCGGATCATGAGGACTTACTAAGACATCCTCTACTCGACGATCACCTTTCGAGGCAAGGCAACAGTGAGGCGTACCCTAGGGGTGGTGTGTGATGTTGTGTGTCAGATTCATTTGCATTTATCTTGTTCATGTCAAAGTGATCTACGCGTTGTTTTTATTTAAGGCCATTCATTCTTGCATGTCATTATTTAACAGTTAAAAAGTGCGAGAAAGGTAAAGTTCTAAACTATTACAAAAGGCGCGGGTCCACATCGCCAAATTTAATCCAGGACCCGATTTGACAGAAAATAAAGAAGTAAAGTGCGAGAAATAAAATGTCCGAGTTTACAAGGCTTTGGGAGAATTACATTAATATTATAAGAAATAAAATAAAATGCGCGAATTGGAATTAAAATTGGAAGCGAGGGCGTTGGACCCTTTTTAATGAAATTAAATTAAATGATTAAACTAATGAAATTAAAGAGAAAAAAGAAATTATTATTTTTTTTTTGAGTTTTTGATATTTATGTTTTTTATGTATTTTTATGAGAAAGATTAAATGAAATTAAAATATTAACCCTAATTCTAATTTTTTTTTTATTTATTAAGAAAAACATGTTAAAATTAAACCTAAAATTAATCTAATTATTTACATGCAATTTTGATTTATAAAAATAAATAATTAATTATTAGTGAAATTTATTTACAAAAAATATTAATTAAATAAATATATTTTGATTTTTATGACTTTTCTGTTTTTTACTATTTTTTATATTTTATGAAAATAAGTTAAATTAAAGGAATTAATTAAAAAAAGAAATAATTGAAATAAATAAAATAAGGAAAAGAAAGAAAATACAATACCTTGGGGGTTTCTGTCCCCTTTTTGGAGGTGAATTGGAGTGGTTTGGCCATTTGTGTTCTGGCCTCATCATGCATAAGTTGTTCTACTTTGGCCATTTGGCTTTTGGCTTTTGGTCATTTGCATTTTGGCCTCAACGTTCCTTAACCTTCTCAGGATGTCTGTCTCGCCATGTATTGGTGTCATGTGTAAAATGTTCTGTTTTGGCCATTTGGCTTTTGGCCTTTTGGCCATTTGACTTTTGGCCTCAACGTTCCTTAATGAACCTGGGATCCTGTCTAAATCTGCAGTGTTGAATCTCACGAACACATTAAATAAAATCATAAAATGCAAATAAAGCCAATATATGAAGAAATTTAATGTTTAGGCACAATATGGCATGTATGAATGATTATACCCTTTTGATCATAGAGATCAAATCAATCTTACCCTTACTGGAAAATCAGTGGCCTGAATGCTTTTATGCCTTACTGGAAAATTAGAATCATGGAGATCAAGCCAGCCTTACCCTTACTGAATAAGTAGTGAGGTGTTGGTTTGTAACTGTGATGGCTTGTTTGTAGTGAGAGAGGGATTTGTAATAAGGATTTCAAGGTTTTAGGGTTCTTGAAAGAGTTTGATATTCCAATAGTGTTGTGGCAAGGTTTTTTCTCTCTTTTCCTCTTCCCTTCTCCTTTTTTCTCCTCTCTTCTCCTTTTTTCTCCTCTCTGGTTTGTGTGAAAAGAAGGTGATTATATAATGGAAATTAGGGTAAAGAAAATGGGCTTTGAATGTGCAATTGGGCCTCCAATGTTCACTTGAGTTCGTCACTTTCCAGGCTAAATCGCAGGGACTTAAGTGCAATTTTTGAAGTTGAAATGTGAAAACAAAATGTAGCCGACATCGTTAACTAACTCCTGTCCGAAAATCGGCTCAATCGGATAAACGGTGAATTAGTTATGAATTTTTGAAGTTTCAGATCAGACAAACTTATTTTGGGCTCCAGTGTCGACTCTGACACGTTCTTCAATAAAAAACTGGTATTGATCGGTGCATAATTTGGTCTCGACTTTTGAATCAAAGTTGTAGATCTATGAGTCAGTGACCTTGTGTAAAAATATGAGTCCAATCCGATAAAAATTGACCGAGTTATAAATTTTCGAAGTTTCGGCCCAGATGAAATAATATTCAGCATTCAGGATTTTCAGCGTGTCACGCACTCTGAGCAAAAAACGAAGGCCTTTTGAATACCGTTTGAACTCAATACCTTATGTGAAAATGTAGTTAACTCAATTTGTAAAATTTTGGCGTCGGAACCAGCTCGATACGATGAAAATCGACCAAGTTATGATTTTCTGAACATGACGTAAATAAACTTATGTCACAAATTTTCTGTACGAAAATACTTGATAAATCCACATTTTTGAAGACCTTCTGATCGAAATTGGCTTCCAGCCGTGAGAGATGAAAACATAGATAATGTCAAGACAGAATTTTGGCCACCGGAAAGGGTTCAAAACGAGCCACGATCTTCAAGTTATGAATTTTTTAGCGCGTAAAAACTGCACTTTCAGCACACTTTTTCACCATATTTCTTCGAGAAAACTCACACATTCGGATACCTTCTTTAAAGAATTGAATCTTGAGCCAAACCTGAATTTGAGAATACGTTATCAGAGATATCTTGGCGAAATAACACCTGAATATGACGCGCCGGGTTGGACTTGTGAATTTTTCTTGAAATGTTTTGAGAAATATGGGAGGGCAAATTTTGGGGTACAACAGTTGCCCCTGTTCAATCTTCTTAAACCTGAGGATGTAGATTGACTTGTGTGCCTTTCGTGATCCGAAGGTGGAAGATGATTGAACACTAGAGTGCCCAGAAATTTGCACTCGCATAGTAGAGTATCAGCAGTGTGATGGTGGGAATGGGCTTACAGATGCCATTTGGAGACTGATGGATAGGAGGATGGGCTTATAGATGCCATCTGGAAGTGTGACAGAACTTTGTCGGGAATGGGCTTATAGATTCCATTTGGAGACTGTCGGTATATGGATGGGCTTATAGATGCCATATAGGTGTCGATCGCGTAAGAGATTCCTTAGCGAGAACTTACGTACCTGAGAAAGAAAGATAATTACCTGGCCTGTTACAGGAGTTGATCTTCAAACTCTTCATGTAGATGTGCCCTGGCTGGATACATGTATCAAATCCGGAGAATATTAGTCGTCAACAGATACACCCTGGCAAGATACAGGAATCGGATCTTCGAACTCTTCAGACGTGCCCTGGCAAGATACAGGAATCGAGTCTGATAATGTTAGTCGTCAACAGATACACCCTAGCGAGATACAGGAATTGGATCTTCGAACTCTTCAGACGTGCCCTGGCCGGATACAGGAACCGAGTCTGGAATTCAGAAAGGTTGGTGAGTTGTCTCTACTGACAGGTTATTTCCATGGACGGGTGGTCTTTATCGACGGGTGTCTATAACGACGAGTGTCTATAACGACGAGTGTCTATAACGACGAGTGTCTATAACGACGAGTGTCTATGACGACGAGTGTCTTTAACGACGAGTGTCTATAACGACGAGTGTCTATAACGACAGGTGTCTATAACGACGGGTGTCTATAACGACGGGTGTCTATGACGACGAGTGTCTATGACGACGAGTGTCTATGACGACGAGTGTCTATGACGACGAGTGTCTATGACGACGAGTGTCTATAACGACGAGTGTCTATAACAACGAGTGTCTATAACGACGAGTGTCTATAACGACGAGTGTCTATAATGACGAGTGTCTATAACGACGAGTGTCTATAACGACGAGTGTCTATAACGACGAGTTTCTATAACGACGAGTGTCTATGACGACGAGTGTCTATGACGACGAATGTCTATGACGACGAATGTCTATGACGACGAATGTCTATGACGACGGGTGTCTATAACGACGGGTGTCTATAACGACGAGTGTCTATAACGACGAGTGTCTATAACGACGAGTGTCTATAACGACGAGTGTCTATAACGACGAGTGTCTATAACGACGAGTGTCTATAACGACGAGTTGTATCTGAGAAATCTTTAGGCATTGATTTAACTGGATTTGTATTCTTTGACTGGGTTGGTCTCTTTTGACTATATCCGTCTACATAGCTGATCTTTTAACTGTATCCTTCCTGAAAGGTAAAGGTCAGTCATATGCAATGCATGATATGGATCAAGCAATAATATTTTTCAACACCTGAGATTGTATGATATGATGCGTATATGCATGTATCATGATGTATAACAATGTGATGTTTATGAATGTATATGCGTCTAGGAAAATAGATCCTTGACGGATGCCGGGAAGTCAAATCCTAGGCTGATGTTGAAGAGTGAGATTCTTCGTTTCTGTTGGGGATGATGATTGCAAGAATACCGGTCGGAGAAGATAACTCCGTTGGAGAATAAACTTGGCGAAGAGATTACTCTGCGGGGAATTACTCTGTGGGAAGAGATACTTCGCTGAGATTTGACGATAACTCCGCTGGGGATTTCGTTGTTGTGCTCTGTTGGAAATGAAGGTATCTTGGTCGCATTCTTCAGCTGAACTTACCTTGGCACTTCGGTGGACAGGGCAACCGGATCATTTAGACAACTCATTATTGCCCCTGTTTCTGTTGGAGAAGAAGGTACCTGTGAAGGTGTTTGATGACTGCCAATTGACAAATCTTCTTCTGGTAGGCAAGTGACGAGATGACAGGACATAGTCGTACGCTTTGATCCCTAACTTTTGCCTGGACCGTCCTTTCGGGTTTTCAGTCCACCGGGATACCCATTTTTGCCCAAGCCGCCTTTTCAGGTTTTCGACTTGCCGGGTATACATATTTTTTTCATTTCATCCCTCATTTTTGCCCGAACCCTTTTGGTTCGCCGGGAAGCCCTTATTTTTGCCTAGGTGTGTCAACCTAGCGGGTCTTTGATTACGCGTAGTATTTTTTCCGACTATGTCCATGCTCTCAGGATGTAGGGAGTTTCCCCTGTCAAAAGTGTTTTGCCACGCCACCGGAAGATGTTTGATCAGGCAAGATTCGTTGCTGGAGCTCATATCTCATGCCCCAAGTGACTCATGCGGAGACTTGCCCCTGGCTATTTGACATTTTGAGAGATTCCCTGAATCTTGATTTAACTGCCCCAGATGATGATCAATGGTCATGTCTGCCCCTTGGTTGGAAGTACTTTTGTTCACTTAGATATTCGTCGTGCGAATTTCTCTGCTGTTCGAACAAAAAAGTCATATGCAAACAATGTTATTTTAAAAATGAAAAGCTTATGTCTGTCTTGAAGTTTTTGAAAATTCATTTTTTCATAAAAACAAGTGAATTTTTTTTGTAAACTGTGATGTCAACTCGTTATTTTACCGCAAGCCTTAAGGAGTCAGGATACCTTTCGTGACAGTATGCTTTTGAGCTAACCCATTCTTCAGCTAGGACTTTTGAGGGTTATAACGTGGCCTGGTTCACAGTTTAAGAAACAAAGGATAGAGGCTCAAATTTATTTGTACCCACCCGCTCTTCGTGATGTTCTTCAAACCTAAACTCAATTGACCGTGCGTTAGACCTTGTTTGAGTCTTTGCTTTGATATACCAGTGATGGTTCGGATATTGACAGTTTATTTGGAATAGGCAGTCATTCCTTTTTTTGTTGAGGGTCTGTAGGACCTCTTTCTTTTTTTGATTTTGTTATCCCTATTTTTGCCTAAACTGTTTCTTTTTGAATTTACAGTCAGCGGGATACCCCAGTTTTGTAAGTCTCCTTCATAGGTTTTGACTTAATGGGCTTTTATTTAGAGATAATGACTGCCTGTCTTTATGATTATTCGGAACCATCACCGTCTTTTGTTTTTGGAAGGACTCCTTTGGTGCCATTCGTTGTGCACCTGGATCAACTGAGAGAACTACCCTGCCCCAGGTTATGATTAAGGGTTTTAAATTTCGAAAAGAAAAACTCCTACTTCTTTGGCTCAAAGGGGTTGACGAGGGATTATCTTCCTTATAACTCCAGTGTTTAGGGATTGAAACAATGCATGTACCTCATCAGCGGGGTCTGTTCAAAAGCATACTGTAAGGATCGTGGTATCATTTTCGTCATCCTCCCTCAAGAGGCTTAGAATTTTATATCAAGAGTTGACATCAGAAAAAATATGAAAATAATTTGCATTTAGTGAATACGAATATATTGTTTCAGAACAGACATATGCGATGCATTAATGAAATAACAATGTTTAACATGAGTAAATGTTTGAACAAAAGAGAATTGCAACTTGAACATTCGAATGAACAAAAATTTCTCAATCCTAGCCATGTTTTGGCAAGGGAGCAGTGATCATGTTCGGAGTCTCAGGTACTTTAAACTGAATCTCTCCAGCGTCGATCATGTCTTGAATCTTGTTTTTGAGAGGCCAGCAGTTGTCCGTAGTATGCCCCGGGCTATCAGAATGGTATGCGCACCTATCGTTGGGATGATAGTTAGGAGCAGAAGTGTTTGGATTCCGGAGAGGATCCCTTAAGGTGATCAGCCCTGCCTCCAACATTTGTTGTAGTGCTTGATCCAGCGACATGTTGATCTTGGTGAACTGCCTTTTAGGCTTGTCTGGTTTGCTCTGATCAGCTCGTTGTTCTGGGCGAGGTCGTTGTTGGACCTGTGAAGTAATAGCAGCTTGGAGAGGCCCAAACCTTTGACTTCTTGGAAGTTGATTAATGACTGGGTTCCTGACTTGGGCTGGTTGCTTCATGTCTTGATGAAGCTGACTGATCATGGCCCTCAGCTCTCCTTGCTCCTGAGCTAAACCTTGAATGAGTGCCCTTTGCCCTAGCATCTGGATTTTCAACGTGTCTACCTCAACTTGTAGACGTTTCAGCTGTTCGTCCTTGTCATCTTCAGGACTCTTTCTGGTCAGATTCCCCATGAGGAGTGTCCTCAACTCTTCCTGCCCCTTGGATAGACCTAGGAAGATTTCCCTGAACTGAGTCTCTTGAGCGTGAAGGTCCTGGTTATCTTGTTGTGAAGCCATTGCTGAAATAAACAGCGAGAAAGGTAAGTGACATGCAACAAGGATACCTGTTATGCAATGATGAGTATGACATGCATGTAATGTTTTCAAGGACCTCGCGGGATAAACAAGAGATTTTGTTAGAACTTGGGTCCGGTAGCTTGATTGAAGGAACTCCATGTTGCTGAGAGTCCTTCTTCAAGGGTCAAAGGCTCACCATATCCAGTGGGTCATAGCCCCTGACAACCTTGGCTAGAGGAAAATAAATCCTCTTTGCCTCTTGCTAGATGTTTGATTTATCATGACCTGCATCACAGACCCTTGAGATCCTTGAACTGGGTTAAGATGTATGCAATGGTATGATGTCATGATGCATGGGGTAATATGGATAAACCCTGTTATGAGCCCTTATTAAGGACTATAAACAGAAACCTGCAAGAAACTCAAGTAAAACCTGTTATGAGTCCCAGTTAAGGACTAAAAACAAAACCTGCAAGAAACTCGGTAAACCCTATTATGAGTCCTAATCAAGGACTGCAAACCAAAACCTGTAAGAAACTTAGTATACCCTGTTATGAGTCCCTATTAAGGACTATAAACAAAACCTGCAAGAAACTCAAGTGTCAGATAACAAGCATGCAAACAGTCAAGTTGGAAGGCACACAAGTCACACAAGAGAAAGCCCTTAGAGTTTAGGCCAGCATGGGGTCCGGGTATTACCCTCTTGAAGTTGGTGGGTTCAACCTGTCCTATTAGAAGTAACCGGGTTCTAAGGGTCCCAATATCACGGGATTGCTTTCATTGTTCATTGTTTCGATTTAGCCACTGAACTGGCGACCGAAATATTCTAGGAAAGCAACCCTCCATTGAGCGTAGTATCGAGTATCAACCAACCTCGGCCTGCACCAAAGTCAGTTATCTCACTACCCTAAAGAGGCCAAGATAGTTCAATTAAGGTTCCTAAGGTCTGTTGATGCTTCACGACACCACGCGGAGGCCCCGTACTCTCCTTGACTGAACTCAAGGGTTACCGGTACACACCAAAGTGCCACATCAACGTAGCAGACTGTTTCAACCATGTCGGTATACCCCGCACAGTTCCCTCACAGCCTTGTTGCTACTTTCTAAGAAGGTATCCCCCAGATCCGGGTTAGGATCTATAGAACTCCCAAGACAGTCCCACAATTTTAAAGCAAGCAAAGCAATACAATTGAAAACACAATTATGAACTAGCCCTAAGGTACACCTCACTTTAAGTTAAAATTCCTCAGCAGAGTCGCCAGTTCTGTGATCGGTGGATCTGGAACTGACTGTTTTAAAGCTGGTTCGCGAAATGTCGCGGTAAGCAAGAGTCGCCACCGTCTTTTATTTTCTCCAAATGGAAAGGACAAAAGCACAGAAAAATTCCTTATAGAGATTGCTCTCGGTTCGGGAGGTAAGTTATAGAAAGGGAAGGTGTTAGCACCCTTTCTATCCATGGTTATCCATGGGCTCTTAGATACTTGCTCATTTGTGTTTTCAAAAATGGTTTGTTTGCTTTTCAACTGTGGGTTTTAAAAAGTTTCTTTGAAAATTCCAGTTCGACTCTTGTATCGGTCCTCAAGAGTGTTTGAAAAAATGCTTTCGAAAGCTTTTTGAAAATGTGTTGGTGTGAAAAGTATTTTTGAATTTTTGTTTGAAATTTAGAGCAAGTATCTATGAGAACCTACCTACCCTAAGGAATTCGTCTGTGTAAATGTCCTTTAAAGTAGTGTCATCCCACCATTGAGAGGTAGGTAGCACCACCGTTGGAGGTGTTCGGGTCAATTCGAGGTTCGGGACATGGTGATCACCAGAGCAATAGGAAGACACCTTAGAAGCTACCCTCATGCCAGGTTCCTGGATCATGAGGACTTACTAAGACATTCTCTACTCGACGATCACCTTTCGAGGCAAGGCAACAGTGAGGCGTACCTTAGGGGTGGTGTGTGATGTTATGTGTCAGATTCATTTGCATTTATCTTGTTCATGTCAAAGTGATCTACGCGTTGTTTTTATTTAAGGCCATTCATTCTTGCATGTCATTATTTAACAGTTAAAAAGTGCGAGAAAGGTAAAGTTTTAAACTATTATAAAAGGCGCGGGTCCACATCGCCAAATTTAATCCAGGACCCGATTTGACAGAAAATAAAGAAGTAAAGTGCGAGAAATAAAATGTCCGAGTTTACAAGGCTTTGGGAGAATTACATTAATATTATAAGAAATAAAATAAAATGCGCGAATTGGAATTAAAATTGGAAGCGAGGGCGTTGGACCCTTTTTAATGAAATTAAATTAAATGATTAAACTAATGAAATTAAAGAGAAAAAAGAAATTATTATTTTTTTTTTGAGTTTTTGGTATTTATGTTTTTTATGTATTTTTATGAGAAAGATTAAATGAAATTAAAATATTAATCCTAATTCTAATTTTTTTTATTTATTAAGAAAAACATGTTAAAATTAAACCTAAAATTAATCTAATTATTTACATGCAATTTTGATTTATAAAAATAAATAATTAATTATTAGTGAAATTTATTTACAAAAAATATTAATTAAATAAATATATTTTGATTTTTATGACTTTTCTGTTTTTTACTATTTTTTATATTTTATGAAAATAAGTTAAATTAAAGGAATTAATTAAAAAAAGAAATAATTGAAATAAATAAAATAAGGAAAAGAAAGAAAATACAATACCTTGGGGGGTTTCTGTCCCCTTTTTGGAGGTGAATTGGAGTGGTTTGGCCATTCTTGTTCTGGCCTCATCATGCATAAGTTGTTCTACTTTGGCCATTTGGCTTTTGGCTTTTGGTCATTTGCGTTTTGGCCTCAACGTTCCTTAACCTTCTCAGGATGTCTGTCTCGCCATGTATTGGTGTCATGTGTAAAATGTTCTGTTTTGGCCATTTGGCTTTTGGCCTTTTGGCCATTTGGCTTTTGGCCTCAACGTTCCTTAATGAACCTGAGATCCTGTCTAAATCTGCAGTGTTGAATCTCACGAACACATTAAATAAAATCATAAAATGCAAATAAAGCCAATATATGAAGAAATTTAATGTTTAGGCACAATATGGCATGTATGAATGATTATACCCTTTTGATCATAGAGATCAAATCAATCTTACCCTTACTGGAAAATCAGTGGCCTGAATGCTTTTATGCCTTACTGGAAAATTAGGATCATGGAGATCAAGCCAGCCTTACCCTTACTGAAGAAGTAGTGAGGTGTTGGTTTGTAACTGTGATGGCTTGTTTGTAGTGAGAGAGGGATTTGTAATAAGGATTTCAAGGTTTTAGGGTTCTTGAAAGAGTTTGATATTCCAATAGTGTTATGGCAAGGTTTTTTCTCTCTTTTCCTCTTCCCTTCTCCTTTTTTCTCCTCTCTTCTCCTTTTTTCTCCTCTCTGGTTTGTGTGAAAAGAAGGTGATTATATAATGGAAATTAGGGTAAAGAAAATGGGCTTTGAATGTGCAATTGGGCCTCCAATGTTCACTTGAGTTCGTCACTTTCCAGGCTAAATCGCAGGGACTTAAGTGCAATTTTTGAAGTTGAAATGTGAAAACAAAATGTAGCCGACATCGATAACTAACTCCTGTCCGAAAATCGGCTCAATCGGATAAACGGTGAATTAGTTATGAATTTTTGAAGTTTCAGCTCAGACAAACTTATTTTGGGCTCCAGTGTCGACTCTGACACGTTCTTCAATAAAAAAACTGGTATTGATCGGTGCATAATTTGGTCTCGACTTTTGAATCAAAGTTGTAGATCTATGAGTCAGTGACCTTGTGTAAAAATATGAGTCCAATCCGATAAAAATTGACCGAGTTATGAATTTTCGAAGTTTCGGCCCAGATGAAATAATATTCAGCATTCAGGATTTTCAGCGTGTCACGCACTCTGAGCAAAAAACGAAGGCCTTTTGAATACCGTTTGAACTCAATACCTTCTGTGAAAATTTAGTTAACTCAATTTGTAAAATTTTGGCGCCAGAACCAGCTCGATACAATGAAAATCGACCAAGTTATTATTTTCTGAACATGACGTAAATAAACTTCTGTCACAAATTTTCTGTACGAAAATACTTGATAAATCCACATTTTTGAAGACCTTCTGATCGAAATTGGCTTCCAGCCGTGAGAGATGAAAACATAGATAATGTCAAGACAGAATTTTGGCCACCGGAACGGGTTCAAAACGAGCCACGATCTTCAAGTTATGAATTTTTTAGCGCGTAAAAACTGCACTTTCAGCACACTTTTTCACCATATTTCTTCGAGAAAACTCACACATTCGGATACCTTCTTTAAAGAATTGAATCTTGAGCCAAACGTGAATTTGAGAATACGTTATCAGAGATATCTTGGCGAAATAACACCTGAATATGACGCGCCGGGTTGGACTTGTGAATTTTTCTTGAAATGTTTTGAGAAATATGGGAGGGCAAATTTTGGGGTACAACAGACATATTACTCATTGGAAACGATGTCCCTACCTTGCAACAAGTGAAGACTTGGTTAGGGAAATGCTTTTCAATGAAGGACCTAGGTGAAGCAGCCTATATATTAGGAATCAGGATCTATAGAGATAGGTCACAAAAACTGCTTGGCCTAAGTCAGAGTACATACATAGAAAAGGTGTTGAGACGCTTTAATATGCATGATTCCAAGAAAGGATTCATACATATGCAACATGGCATGTGTCTGTCAAAAACACAATCCCCTTCAAGTAAGGAAGAAAGGGATCGCATGGATAAGATTCCATATGCATTTGCAATAGGATCTATCATGTATGCCATGCTATGTACTCGACCAGATGTCTCGTATTCTTTAAGTGCAACGAGTAGGTACCAGTCTATCCCAGTGATGCTCATTGGGTAGCTGTCAAGAATATCCTTAAGTACTTGAGAAGGACTAAGGACTCATTCTTGATATATGGAGGTCAGAAAGAGCTTGCTGTAATTGGAAACACCGATGCTAGCTTCCAGACAGATAAGGATGACTTTAGATCGCAATCTGGTTATGTGTTTTGTTTAAATGGTGGCGCTGTGAGCTGGAAAAGTTCAAAGCAAGATACAGTTGCTGATTCTACAACCGAGGCTGAGTATATTGCTGCCTCAACTGCAGCAAAGGAAGCTGTTTGGATTAAGAAGTTCATTAGTGAACTTGGCATAGTCCATAGCATTGTGGATCCCATTGATCTCTATTATGATAACAATGGTGCTATCGCACAAGCTAAGGAGCCTAGATCTCACCAATGATCCAAACACATACTTAGGCGTTATCATCTCATTCGAGAGATAATCGATCGGGGAGATGTGAAAATATGCAGAGTACCTACACTTGACAATGTTGCTGACCCATTAACAAAGCCTCTTGCGCAGCTGAAGCATGATGGACATACTAGATCTATGGGTATTAGGGGTATGCCTGATTGGCTCTAGTGCTAGTGGGAGATTGTTGGTGTAAGCCCTAGAGGCCAATACTTTTGGTACTTGTATCGAATTATTTATTAATAATAAAAGGCATTTCTTTATTATGTTTGCTTTCCAAAATAATAAAGTCCCTAGAATGGTTTATTTGTTTAATGAAATGTTAAGTGTGACTTAATCATGAGATCCCATTAAACATAAGACACTATTCTTAAAGTATCCGTAGTCAAGATTTAATGTGAAGTGGGATAACATTAAAGCATTAAGATTATTATGAAGATAGATTGATGATCACATCTCATGGATCATAGATAAGGAGTTATCAAGTCTTGACATAGGTATGAATATTAGGAGTAATATTTATACTGGATTGACCCGCTATGAGAATACTACATAGAATGTTATGCAAAGTGTCATAAGTTATTCTCATGATGATAATGGTGTATACCACCCTTCGACCTGAAACCACTATGGACCCTAGATGTAGAGTCAAGTACTTTATTGCTGATCAAACGTCATCTGTAACTGGATGACTATAAAGACAGTTGATGGGTACTTCACAAAGCATGCTAAGGGACATGAGTGACCTAGATGGAATTTTCTCATCCTGCATAACAGGATAAATGTCTAAGGGCCCAATATTGAACTGGACAAGGGTGACACAGTGTATGCCTTGTGTTCAATATAGACATGAGGGCAAAAGGGTAATTGTACAACACAAATATTATCACGGAAAAAGTTTGGTCAGATCACATGACATTTTCGTGACTTGGGTAACAGTGATGTGTTGCTAGATACCGCTCACTATTTATTATATTAAATGTGTGATTTAATATAATTGCCAACGTCGCAAAAACCTACAGGGTCACACACATAAGGACAGGTTGATGAGAGATAGAATAAATAAGGAACACCGTAAGGTACGGTGCACTTAAGTGTAATACGAAAAGTGGTAAGGTACCACGTGGATAAGTGATATATGGTACATCATAAGGTATGATGTCCATAAGCTTAATTGGGCTTTTAGCTTGTAGCCCACACGAGTGATTCTATAAATAGATCCCTTGTGATGAAGCAATTTCACTTGATGCAATTTCGTTTTTGATTCTCTCTCTCACTCAAGGTTTCCGTTCGTGATCAACTAGCACTGTGACCGGAAGCGATCTGTTCGTGTGGACTGAGTAGAGGCGTTGTTCTTCATCAACGCTCGTGATCACAACATCAAAGGTCTGAATCGCCACAAGAGGTAAATATTTCTATCACTGACCATGTTCATTCGTAAGGATCGCTAAAGGAAAATTTTAAATTCCGCTGCGCTTTTTTGATCGCAATTTTCCTTCAGGTAGGTCCTCGTTGTGGTTGATTGTCTCTTTAAAAATGAAGTTGTGGTTGTGTCGGTCAAACCGTATAACCAGATGGGTGTTGGCTTTGGCACTTTCTTCCTTAATGTACTTCATGCAGCTTTCACTCCATAGTTGTCCAGATTACAACACAGCATTCTGTATTTCACCTCTTTTGACAAACAACGAAGCCATCCTAAAATATGTTGATTTAACCAAAGCAGTGACTGAGAGGTTTCGTATGCCTTTGAATACCCCGTTCATCGATTCAATTAGATTTGTTGTCATGTGTCCCCATCTTTGTCCATTGTCGTATGACCTAGTCCATTTTTCTACCGGAATATTATCGATCCACCTACCGGCATCCGGATTTGACAAACGGATCTCGTTGCAATAATATTTGAATGTAGGTTGTGTCAATGCATATCCCGCATTCATAACCTCTTTCCTAAGAGCTTTGTCTTTGATCTCCCTCGTGAAATTTTGGACGATATGTCTAATGCAATAGACATGCGTAGAAGGAGGGTTATGTCAACCGTTTGCAGGATTGTCGTATGCACTTTCAATGGATGTATGTCTATCAGAGATCAAACAGAGATCTGGTTGAGGAGCCACGTGTGTTCGGAGATTCTTGAGAAAAAAGCTCCAAGCACCACCAGTCTCTCCCTCGACTAGGGCAAAGGCAATTGGGAAAATGTTGTTGTTGCCATCTTGTGCAACTGCCATCAGTAGCGTGCCTTTGTATTTCCCATACAACCAAGTACCATCAATTTGTATAATTGGTTTGTATGACGCAGACCCTGTGATGCAAGGTTGAAAAGCCCAAAACACTCGACTGAACATTCCATTTCCGTTGAGTTGACTACCATTCGGGGCGTACGCTGGCACTATTTCCAGAATGTAAACAGTACCCGGAGAAGAAGTCTGGAGTGCATTCAGGTAGTGAGGAAGTTCTTGGTATGACTCCTCCCAGTTTCCATATACCTTTTCAATCGTCTTGGTCTTTGTTAACCACGCCTTTTGGTAAGACGGAGTATAGTTAAATACCGTAGTGATGTGGGAGATTATGGTTTTCACCTTTAATGATGGATCGTTGCTGACGAGTGGTAGGATTTCTTGACATATGAGATCATAATTTAGTTTCTGATGATCCTGTGATTGAGTAAAACTGACACACGTGTGGGTAGACATAGAACCTATGACCCAACAATCACCTCTTAATCTGTATGATACAGTGAGCTTGAACATACAATCTGGGACCTCGTCCAAGTTTGGCCTCCAATCGTTTTTTGAAGTACAATAAATTGGCTTTCCTGTTTAAACAAAATCGGATGTTCTTGGTGTCTCTAAACAAAAACCCATAGGTGGGACAAATGTATGTCTCACCGTTGAGATGTGCACTTATCACATATTGGGGTGCAGAGGCCATTGTGTATGACTGTTTGAAGGTTTGAAGGTTTGAAGTATATGAGTTAATTTCTTGAATTTTTTAATCTTCTAGTGTCTGAGTGATTAAGGGTAGGAGTGTTTTGATAAATGTAAGATTAAATAGGTTGTACTGAATTTGAATAAACCAACAATAAGCACTCTCCAAGGTTGTCACCTAGCCTGCACCTACACTGCAACCCATGCCACCTCTTATTCGCCAACAGGGATGGTGACACCTTTCATTTTTGTACTCTTTCACCAAGTCCAATGGCGCCTACCATCACATCCAATCGTGTTACATGCATGCAAAGATGCCTTCTCCAAGGCTGTCACCTAGCCTGCACCTACACTACAACCCATGCCAACCTCTAAGGCGCCTCCCATCACGTCCAATTGTGTTACATGCATGCAGAGATTCCTTCTCCAAGGCTGCCATCTAGCCTGCACATACACTGCAACCCATTCCACCTCTTGTTCGCCAATAGGGATGGTGACACCTTTCATTTTTGTACTCTTTCACCAAGTCCAATAGCGCCTACCTTCACGTCTAATCGTGTTACATTTCATCTACCAATAGGCGAATGTACCATCACACTAGAGGGTGCGTACATGTTATTGGGTCTCCCTGTCGACGTAAGGCGGTTAACGGGTCAGTTTAACAACCCAATTCTCTGTGTGATGAATTGTTGGGCAGAGATATGGTTGAAGGTGGTGGTGCGAGAGGTCAGGGTATACTACTTACTGAGCTAAAAAATCATTATGCGACTCTAGAATTGAATGAAAATTCCTCCAAGCTAGCCAAGGTAATAAAAGCTAGAAATTATATAATGATACTATTTGGAACCTTTTTATTTCCCGAAAGTACGGGAAATAGTGTAAATTTTATGTATTTAAATTTACTTAGAGACTTCAAAAAAACTAGAAAGTATAGTTGGGGTTCTGCTGTTTTAGCCCATCTATACAGTTCCTTGTGTAAAAATGCAATCAAGGAAAAATGTACATTTTATGGCTGCGCTTTTTTACTTCAAGCCTGGGGTTGGTGGAGGATGGAGTCCCTAAACCCCGTCAACAACAACACATTCGTTTTCCCATACGCAACAAAGTAAGTCATCAACTTATATCATTTATTACTATTCATCTCTTCACCAAATATATGATAAAAATAAAATATTTTTCAATTCCTTTAGGTACTGCGTGAGGGGTATGGATTACGGCAAGAATCCAAGATTCAATGTCGCTCTATACCGCAATCTATTGGATCACCTTGGCCCGGATGATGTACGTCATAACTTTCAACTTTTCTACTTTTAAATTATTTATTCATTACGTTTTCATTAACCTGATTTAATTTTATCCGCAGTTTGTCTGGAGACCATATTTGGGTTTGGACCATGAACCAAACCCCGAGGATGCAGCAATTTGGAGCACAAAGACTACAATCATACAGTTCAATATTATGGAGATGCACCACAATGACCGTGTCAAGAGGCAGTTTGGAATGCATCAAGAGATACCCGGTGATCTAACTTGTTTGTCCTTGTGGCATCTCAAAAGGGTCGACGCCCAATGGGGTCTTACCAAATGGAAAGATTTTACTCCAGAATGGTGTAAGATGTGGCAGAGGCGTCACCGACATGTCTTGCAATTCCCAGTTTTCCTCAACCATGGTAATATGCGACACACGGATCAGTATTTATCTTGGTACATATCGGTTAGTACCCCTGAAATGCACGTGTCCTATCTAAGGTATTTGGTTGACCCACGAACACAATGGGCACAACCCTCATTTCCCTAACAACAAACCCAACACACATCAACCTCCCACCACCACCCTCCCAGCGAAAAGGAACCACAAACACCCAACCATAATCACCACCATAATACAATTACACCCACATGCCCCAAAACCAACCACAATCACCACCTCAGTACCAATACCCCTATATGCCTCACACCCAACCACAATTTCAATCACAATACTAATACACCCGCATACCCCACACACAATTTCAGTCTTCTGCATATCCCAATATGGGCCCCTCAACATCTAACCTTAGCCCTAATTTGGAATTGTCCGAAGATTATGAACCAACCGACTCAACTTACCATCAACCACAACATCACCAAAGCACCCAACATTCTCAATACCAAACACCCAAAGATCCATTTCCTTTCTACCCCCGTACTCAAACGACCAGTGCTAGACCAACCATGGAACCCCACCCACCATCAACACGACCAAACTTTGAGGGTATGGGTAACCGACTGTACCAAAGAGGATCTTCTAGATATGGAGATCTGAATGATTTCATGGATCCGGAACGCATTGATTTTGTTGGGCCATCGACCATGCCACAACAGGAAACGCGATGAAACCCAGCACGGGAAAGGCGAGGATGGGTGTAGCGGTAGAAATGTTCAAGATTAAGCCATTGGATTGACTAGACTTTATACAAATCAAAATAAAAATCGTCACCGCGCTTTATTGTTTCCAAAGGAATGGGAAAAGAGCGAATAACCCAAAAAAAGGGAAAAGATTCAAGGTAAGGGGGTTGGTTATACAAAGGGAAGGTATTAGCACCCTAAACATCTATGGTACTCCGCATGAATCTCTTTGAAAAAATCTGTATATTTTGGTTATGAAAATGTGTTGTATATAAAATGGATGGTGGAGGTGAGAAAAGAAATATTTTTTATGATTTTTGCACCCGCCGCGGTTGCGAACCTTTAGTGCCTACGTACCACCTTTCATGCAATAGGGGATCATGGTACACGTAGTTCCTCTAGAAAAGACTTGTCTATTGGTTGATTTTAAACAAGGGGACAAGTCGTCATTGTTAGGAGAGAAATCTCGACTAACGCCCACAAGGTGTAAGAAAGACGGACCCTGCATCAACAAGAGTGAGGGTTTGAGAACGCCTCTAGTGCTCAAGTGGAAAAGTCGACACCTTTATAACCATATGGATAGGAGAATATTGCTCGAATATTAATGAATCATGTCTCATCTTGAAAAAAAGTTTTAAGGGAAAAGGTGCTCGGGCGCACAAAAGAGTTTGAATGAGTTGAAGTGTTTTTGTTAATTTTGAAAGAAATGTCAAAGTGTGATTAAATGTATTGAAGTTTGTTTAAAGGCAAGAAGTTTTAAAAGAAAAGGCACTCGACAAAGTCGAGGTTTATTATGAAAGCGGTTTGATGTTAAAAACAAAGAAGATTTTGAAGAAAAAAAAGAAGATTTTGAAAATTAAAGAAGATGGGAGGAGATGAAGGGACTCTCCTAAAGCATAAGGTAAAAGCTAAGGAAGAGAACTGTCTAACCAACAAGAAGCCAACACTTGACATTATGAGCCAATGTAGAATTCCCATTCTTCGTATTGAAACCAAGCAAGCAAAGATACTAGACCTCTTGAGAGAACCAAGCTTCAAGTGTATTAAGTCTTCAAAAAAAATGGGCAAAGTAACGACTGTATACGGATGAATTCCAAATTACAAACTAAGTACGTAATCACAATAACCTGCACACAAAACAAACAAGCAACCCAATATCTTGAGGTAAACCCCAAGAGCTCCAGACAAAATATCAATTAAGGTCACAACGTCTCCAATATAAGCCAAGGTCTCTAATCCTATGTCCAAGAAGTCCATCACTCCATAATGCAAAGGATAGTAACCAAATAGTCCAAGTATCATTAATGTTTTTTATAGTTCATGTTGATTATTAAGTGTCTTTTAAAAGAAAAAGAAGAGCTCAAGTGAGCAAAATAAAAATGACATAAAAGTAAATGCTCAAGTGAGCAAAGATGAAAATAGCATGAAATGTAAAATGGTAAAAGTAAATGGTACATAAAGCATAAAAAATAAAAAGCATAAAGTAAAGTCAATTATTAGAAATTAGTGGTTAGTTGGATGACCATCTTGAAACTTGCATTTGGAACTCATTAGAGGATTGGTAGAACCAAAGCCTCCACACAACAAGTTGCATTTGCTTTTTGTCAAGTATATCATCCATTTTTGGAATCCTCAAAAGTAACATGTAATGATCAACGATGTTTAAGTGATCCGCGTTGACCAAAGGTATTGTAGATCCATTAGAGGATTGGTAGAACCAAAGCCTCCACACAATGAATCTCAAGGTTATTGGATCAAAGAGATCAAATTAACATACTTGGGTTTGCAATCATAAGTTTGGGCCACGAATGATCATTTATTCGAATCGGGACAAAATTTAGCGCTATGTTAAGCAATCGTAAGTGGACTTATGTAGAAGTCACACCTATTTTAAGGCCGGTCAATAGCTATATATGTACTTCATGTTTGGATAAATGATATATAGATCACCATCCCTTAACATGTAGCACAATTAAAAATAAAGGAATAAGATGAAGAGGGAGGGGAATGATAAGCTAATTTGGATCACCATTTCAAAATTCTTTCATCTTTAAATTCAACCACTCCTCTAGATGGATTAAAGTACTAAATATATCATTAATCCAAAGCACCAAAAATGAATTAAATAATTCACTCTTAGGTAGATTTTAATTGATGAACATTTATCCAACTTCATCTACATCACAAAGTCCATTGAGTTTAATGACAAGTTGGACATTTAAAATTGTAATCCAAATTATCCATCAAGGAGAGTGAGCAAACAAATATTTGAGTCAAAACAGTCCCAAAATGTGGTAGAAAAAGTATTTTTGGCATTGTTACAATCAATTGTGCTTAGACAGCAACCTATTGCATCAGTGCAGTTTTTTATCAAATCAGTTTTCTGTGACAATCAATTGCAATGTTACAACAATTGATTGCAACCTGTTAAAAATCAGTAGAAAACAGCATTTTAAAGATCAAATTCTTGTTCCAACTTTTCATCAAACACCTTATGATCATGGATCCAATTGAGCATGAAAATTCCATCAAATTATGAGAAAACAGCACTAATGGAATCAAAAAACAGTGCTCAATGAATCAAAACCAGAAATCCACAAGAGATCACATTGTGAAAGATGATGATCCAACTTACCAAAGGTAGAATTAGAGAATTATCAAACAACTTCCAGGGTTTGCTTCAATTCAACCACTAGAATCAATTACCAAAGCTTGGATGTAGAGAATTAATGGAGAAAAAAGTGTTTGGATGAAGGTTTAGTTCAAAGATTAGCAAGCTTCAATGCAAAGCTTACTAACTTTTTGAAAATGGAGCTTTGAGTGAATTTGGTAGATGGAGAGAATTGAGAGATTTTTTAGCAAGATGATTTTGGCTATCAAAAGCTTATGATTTGAATGAAATGAGGTCTCTATTTATAGAGTTTTAGGATTGGGATTAGTGGTAATTTGGTAATTGATTCTTAGAGCCAAATTTGAATTAATGATATAATTTCAAATTATGCAGAAAAAAATTGGAGCCAAAATGATGACAATTTGAATTTGCTGGCTTTTTTTCAAAAAACACGTGCATTTTACTGTTATGATTCGATACATATGTGGTATGCGTCGACACATCCTAGTTGTATAACACAACATGTGTCGATACATGCCTCTATGTGTCGATACATACTGCTTCTTCAACACATTACAGAATCACACAAACTATATGAGTCGATACATAACACGTATGTGTCGACACATGCAAGTTATTCAAACAGGATGAGTTGATACATACCTGCATGTGTCGACACATGCTAGTTAAATACAACCGGATGAGTCGATACATACCTCTATGTGTCGATACATGCTGATTTTTTATTTATTTTTGAAGGCAGAAATCCTTGTTTGTCAGATGCTTCGACTCGGTACTTGCAAAACACAATTTTGAAAAGACAAAGACCAATATTTTTTTGTATTTTGATTAGAATTTAATCAATAACACAAGGGAAAACTTTAAAGATAGGATGCAAATGTGGTGAATGATGCTATTGATGAATGATTGTGACTGAATGACAAAATATGGTATGAAAGTGCGACTAAATTATACAATTGGATGAGTCGATACATACCTTTATGTGTCGATACATGCTGAATTTTTTATTATTTTTGAAGGCAGAAATCCTTGTTTGTCAGATGCTTCGACCCGGTACCTGCAAAACATAATTTTGAAAAGACAAAGACCAATATTTTTTTGTATTTTGATTAGAAGTTAATCAATAACACAAGGGCAAACTTTAAAGATAGGATGAAAATGTGATGAATGATGATATTGATGAATGATTGTGACTGAATGACAAAATATGGTATGAAAGTGCGACTGAAAAAGTTAGGGGCAAAATTTAGGGTACAACAACGGGGATGCGAAACCGGGGGTCATTACCGGGTTTCGGGGGACCACTGATTAATTTGTATTTTTTTATGTAATCGTTATGTGTGTAATCATATTATGTAAATAAAAAGTCAATTTTGTTTATCCTATATCGTTTATGTAACGCATGCATTTAAAATAAAAAACGCAAAAAATCGCCTCCCAATTGCACTAAGGCGCCATCTCACTTGGCTTAGGGAAAGCCTTTCACACCTAGGCGCCAAGTGAGATGGAGCCTCCCTTTAAAATAAGGTTTAGGTGCCAACTGAGTTGGGTCCTCCCTTGTGGGGTTTTCTGAAATATGGTTATTTGCGTAATTTTCTCCGAAACATGGTTATTTGCGATTTTTTTTTGTAATACCTAGTTATTTCAAAAACAAATTCGTATTTTGTATTTAAAATTTACTTTTTCTAACTAATATTATCATACAGTTCTATTTAAATTACACGGTTTTTTTTTGTCTTTGCTCCCTCTCTTTGAATGCATTGATGATGTCATACGGTTCCAATTCAATTTTTTCTCTTATCTCTTATTCCAATGACACCTTTAATTCAAAATTCAAAATTGCTTTTCTTTTTCTGACATCTCTCTCTCTCTCTCTCATCCTTTTTCTTTTTCTCTTTCTCTCTCGTCTGTGCATAACTTCTTCTTCTTTCTCCCTATTCTTCTTCCTCTTCCTCAACCTTTTCCATATTATTCTTCTTTTACCATCGTCGAGATTCTATTTTCGGTAACATCATCACCATCATCTTCTCTCTCTTTTGGTATTTTTGTATCACACCGAAACAAGAATGGTGTACAAATCGGTTTACGGTGGGGTATCGGTTGGATTGAGATTTAAGGGTTTCAAACGGTGTGAATAAGTTTACATGCTTTCATTCGTCTTCTCACTCCCAACTTCATTGGGATTTCAATTTATTTGTCTTATCTCTCTTTTGATATTGATTTTAATTTATTTTTTGTTGTTTCAGGCTTGATGGTGTTGGCTCACGCGAAAGGGGGAAGATTCGCGGTGGCACAGTTTCTGATGGCTCCATGTGCCGGGGATAATGTTCGTAGAGAAAGCAATTTGGTAAGAAAAATTTAAATTTTTATATTTTAGATCTGAGTCTAATTAATTTAAACTGTTTTAAGATTTTATCTCAAGGATTTGATGATTTGATGATCTTCAGGTACGGTGACCTCTTCAATTCTAAAACATGTTTTTATCGACAAGAAATTATTTACCTTTTATTGAGAGCTCTGAATCTTCATATGGTGATCGTCATTATTGATGAATCTAGATGTCTCTGTTACTATTTTATATTATTATTATGAATCTCTTGAACATTTTAAAATTCTTTTTCCCCTCATTGAATTTAGTTTTGAATGGTTTTGACTAATGACTTTTCATGAATTTAGGATTAATAAAAATGGTGGCTCACCTTTGACACACACAGGGCCGACCCTGCTAATCTACTTCCAACTTAATTTTGAGAGTGACCTCTCTTTGAACGACCTCCTACAAAATTTTGATCTTAACCTTCTCCTCGGCAAACCCTTCACTCAACTTTTTTGATAGGATTTGTCCATTTTTTAAAGAAATAAAGACTTTACTAAGTCAAATATAAATATGAATATAAAAGTAAATATAAAAATAAAATAATGAATGTCTCAATTAAGTAAAATCCACCATCATTATTTTATAACATAAGCACTAACATTTATCACTTAAAAATAAAGAATATAATGAACATTAAAAAGAAGAAGAAAAAAAAAACAAAATAGATGTCGGGTAAAAAAGGAAAAATATAATTAGATCAAAAATTATTTTAATTTTTTTGTATAAGATTTTAATTTCATCCACCATATAAGAAAATCTATATATAATTGAAAAAAACTATTCTCTCCTTGCCTCTTATTCTGCCACTTCACCAATATAAGGGTATTTTGTATTTAAAATTTACTTTTTCCAACTAATAGTGTCATACAGTTCTATTTAAATTACACAGGTTTTTTTGTCTTTTCTCCCATATGGTTCCAATTCAATTTTTTCCTCTTATCTCTTATTCCAATGACACCTTTAATTCAAAATTCAAAATTACTTTTCTTTTTCTGACATCTCTCTCTCTCTCTCACTCTCTCTCTCTATCTCTCTCTCTCTCATCCTTTTTCTCTTTCTCTCTCGTCTGTGCACAACTTCTTCTTCTTTCTCTCTCGTTTGTGCATAACTTCTTCTTCTTTCTCCCTATTCTTCTTCCTCTTCCTCAACCTTTTCCATATTCTTCTTCTTCTACTATCGTCGAGATTCTATTTTCGGTAACATCATCACCATAACCTTCTATCTCTTTTGGTATTTTTGTATCACACCAAAACAAGAATGGTATAAGAATCGGTTTACGGTGGGGCATCAGTTGGATTGAGATTTAAGGGTTTCAAACAGTGTGAGTCAGTTTACATGCTTTCATTCGTCTTCTCACTCCCAACTTCATTGGGATTTCAATTTATTTGTCTTATCTCTCTTTTGATATTGATTTTAATTTAGTTTTTGTTGTTTCAGGCTTGATGGTGTTGGCTCACACGAAAGGGGAATGATTCGCGGTGGCACGATTTCTGATGGCTCCATGTGCTGGGGATAATGTTCGTAGAGAAAGCAATTTGGTAAGAAAAATTTAAATTTTTATATTTTAGATCCGAGTCTGATTAATTTAAACTGTTTTAAGATTTTATCTCAAGGATTTGATGATTTGATGATCTTCAGGTATGGTGACCTCTTCTATTCTAAAATATGTTTTTATCGACAAGAAATGGTTTACCTTTTATTGAGAGCTTTGAATCTTCATATAGTGATCGTCATTGTTGATGCATCTAGATGTATGTGTTACTATTTTATATTATTATTATGCATCTCTTGAACATTTTTAAATTCTTTTTTCCCCTCATTGAATTTAGTTTTGAATGTTTTCGACTAATGATTTTTCATGAATTTAGGGTTAATAAAAATGGTGCTTGAAAGTATAATTAGTGAAAGAGAAGCTGAAAAATAAGTATGTATTTACTATATCATGTGGTTTTGACAAGATCTCTTTGGTGGAAACTTACATTCTATCATGCTATGAGGAAATTGATTATAGGGTTTGGTTTATGAAGTTTTTGTTAATTCTTTAATATACCGTGCATTAATTTCCATGTCGAGTATATACCCCTGAAGAAACAAATTCTCAATCAAATTCCAACTTTCATGATTTTTGTTTGAATGTTGTAAATATTTCACTTATTTGAATTGATGTAGTACTTTTACTCATTAATTTACCACATATTCGGAGATGAAAAAGCTTATTGCTGTAAAAATCTATTGTGTTTGGTTTCTCGAGTTCGGTTGCTGCACGATAATGTGGCTGAAGTACGTATTGCTGTTGGAACTCCAAAAATGGCTTCACGAATAGTTTGACGTACATTACGAATTCACCAAACACCTATGAGTTTTCATGGTTTGGCATGTTCTGATATTCTATATCTGTTTTACAGATTCAAAGGAAGTTGCAGGAGACAAGTAAACATGAATTCCCTTTATTATGTTCCCCTGTTAATTCATGTTGGAAGTTAAACTTAACTTATTATATATTTATAGAGTTTCTATGAATATGCATTAGAGATGTGAATTAAGAAAAGCCTTGAATGATTGGATGGACGCTGTTTACTATAACTAAAAATATGCATGTATTCATTAGTATAAATAGTTATCAATTGTAACATTGTAATCAATCACAAAGAAAACAAAGTTACATAATAAAGAGAGAGAAACTCCAACGAGATTTTTTTGTACTTTGGAAGAAAGTTTTAATATTCTTTTCCTTGTTATTCTTATATCAACATATTTATATCAAGGCAATTAGATTTTATTGCCAACATTTGGCATCAGAGCTTGTAATATTAAAATGGCTACAAGTTCAAGCGTTAATCAAGTTCATCAGGTGCAAACAACCATTTTTAAATTTAAAGGTAGATCGAATTTTCCTATGTGGAAACGCTTGATGGAGTTGTGTTTAGCAACCAACGGGTATGGAGAAATTATGAAGAAAGGTTTTGTTGAACCAAGTGAAGAAGATAAAGGGAAGGATGACGAGAAACAAGTTGAGAAGGATCATTTTCTCAATGATAAAGCTTTATTTTTAATATGTCAATATGTGGAGTTATCTGTTTTTGAGAAAATTTTCCATGCCAAAACAACAAAAGAGGCTTGGGAAATTTTACTTAAAACGTATGAAGATGCTGACCCAGTTAAACGAACGAGGTTGCAAGGATTAAAACGTCAGTTTGAGCTAATGGAGCAAGGAAGAGATGAAAGAATTCATGACTATTTTTCAAGAATGGATAAACTAGTCAATAAAATGAAATCCAACGGTGATGACATAAAGGAGAAAGATGTTGTAGAGAAAATTATATGCACTCTTTCAACTCATTTTGATTACGTAGTAGCAGCAATTGAAAAAGCAAAAGATCTCACCACAATAACTTTAAATGATTTGAAGGCATCTCTGGAGTCACGTGAGATGTGGATGAACAAGAGATCAGGTGGTACATTTGAGCAAGCGTTAAAAGCTCAAACAAATGTGAGAAATGAAGGGCTTGTGCAAAGAAGGCCAAACCACTTTCAAAGAGGAAAAAGTTCCAAAAGAAGCTGGAGAAATTTTCAAAATGATTCAAGCTAAAGTTCACGAGGTAATGGCTCCTCTCAAAATAAATCTAATACTCAATGTCACAAATGTCAAAAGTACGGACATTTTCAATCAGAATGCAAATCTCATATTCAGTGCTATAATTGTAAGAAGTATGGTCACTATGGTCGAGAATGTCGTGCTAAATCATTGAATATTAGAGATAGCCATGCTTGATTTGCATAAACTGAAGATGATATGAAGATGGTACTTACAACATGTCATGTTGTAGCTGATAAACATGATGACCAATGGTTACTAGATAATGGTTGTAGTAACTATCTAAGTGGGAATAGAAAACTATTTTCTGATTTAGATGAAAATTTTCATAGCACAATGAAGCTCGGTGATAACTCAAAACTTCAAGTTTTGGGAAAAGGAAAGATTGCCATCAGGTTAAAGGATGGATCTTTGAATTATATTTATGATGTATTCTATGTACCTAGTATATATCAAAATCTCTTAAGTGTGGGAAAACTTGCTGAGAAAGGCTATGACTTAAACTTCATAAGAAAGGTTTCACTATCAATGATGTAGAGACAGGTCTCATAGCAAAGACAAGCATGTCAAGGAATCGTTTATTTCCAATGAACATCAAATATGATGCTAATATGTGTTGCAAAGTTGTAGCAATTGATGATAATTGGCTTTGGCACATGTGTCTTGGACACTTCAACTTTGAAAGCATAAAGTTTCTTGTAAATAAGAAATGGGTTACTGGCTTGCCTGTTATACAACCTCCTGATCAACTATGTGAAGCTTGTGTAGTAGGAAAGAAGCATCGAGGTCTTTTTCCTAAAGGGAATGAATTGAGAGCTACAAAACCACTTGAGCTTGTGCACTCTGATTTATGCTATGTGGAAATTCCATCCAATGGAGGTAATAAATATTTTATTACTTTTATTGATGACTTTAGTAGGAAGACGTGGGTTTATGTTTTGAAAAATAAATCGGATGCTTGTGATACACTCAAAAGATTTATGGCGTATGCTGAAAGATGGAGTGGATATACTATAAATACCTTAAGAACTGATAGGGAAAAAAGTATATTATTTGTGATGATTTCTTGAGAAAGTAGGGAGTTAAACATCAAATTACTGCAAGATACACTCCTCAACAAAATAGAGTGGCAGAAAGGAAGAACAGAACAATCATGGATAATGTGAGAAGTATGCTGCATTGCAAGAATTTACCCAAGAGTTTTTGGGCAAAGGCAGTGACTTATGTAGTATACCTATTAAATAGGTGTCCAGTGAAAAGTGTACGTGATAAAACCCCACAAGAAGCTTGGAGTAGGAAAAAGCCAAATTTGAGTAACTTGAAAGTTTTTGGTTGTATTGCTTATGCACATGTTCCAGATCAACTGAGGAAGAAGCTTGATGACAAGGCAGAAAATGAATCTTTGTAGAATACAATGAAGAAACAAAAGCCTACAAGTTATACAACCCAGAAACTTAAAAGATAGTCATTAGCAGGGATGTTATCTTTGATGAAGATGGATCGTGGGACTGGTCAGAAAAAAAAGAAGGAGTTGTTGCCTATACCAGTTATTATAAATGAATAAGTAGATGATAAAGTTGATGAACCATCCACTGAACCAACACAAGAATCACCACCTCATAGATACCACAAAGGGAGCGT